>VDFB02000013.1:261195462-261368021 GCA_007258455.2 Sequoia sempervirens | reverse complement strand
ACAATTAGAGGGCGTAACAACCAGCGTAGATGTATATTGATTTAGAAATCCATACTCCACTTCAGATTTTTTTAGCTTTAAAAAAGAAACAAAAAAAGTGATTGTAATCATATCATGACAACCATATTTTTGATAATATGTAAAAACTGAAAGAATGAATATTATATGTTAATGAATGAATGTGAATATGCTAATTAATGAATGTTATATGTTAATGAATGAATGTTATATGTTATTAATGGATGAATGAATGTTATATGTTATTAATGGAGGAATGAATGAATGTTATATGTTATTAATGGATGAATGAATGATTAATGTTATATGATTGTGTATGGGGAATTGAGAGTGATATGAGGGGGGGGGGGGGGAAATGAGCTTCCAATCACAATGGTGGGCCTTGTTAAGTAGGAGAATATTAACCATACTCAAAACAAAGAGAAGCCCAATAAGGTAAATGAATTTTCAATATAAGAAATGCATCATTTTAAAGCTTAATCAAACCAATATGCAGTCTGTATGTATGATCAGTCGTCAGTCTCCGCAATGGTACATTTCCACGAATATATAATATTTTTTTTTTTTTTAATTTTGCTTCTTCGTCGAAATTTCGACGATAACAACCAATGAATCAACAGAAAGCCTCGACGAAGTTTCTATAGCTGCGACGAATATTTCGTCGAAAATTTGACGAACTTCCAGTGTTCTTCCGACGCTACTACTTGCCTATTTCGTCGCATATTCGACGAACTTTTGGTGTTCTTTCGACGCTACTAATTTTGTATTTCGTCGCTATTTCGACGAAATTTCCATGTTTCCACGCTAAATATTTGCCCGTTTCGTCGAGCCGACGATGAACTTCTGGTGCAGTTCATCGGTGGATAAACAAAGTTTTCGTCGATATTCCGACAAAATCCCAACGTATGTCGCGATCTTGCCGACCGATGATTCTTCGCCGTTATTTCGACGTTTACTTTTTCGTCGTCCTTGCGACGAAAAAACAGCGACGAAAAATTTTTGGCCATTGCGTCGCTCTTCCGACAGAGATTTGTCGAACGACCGACGAACGACCGTCGGAAAATGGTGTCAAATCCTGTAGTGCTAGAGTTAATGTTGTAGTTGTCAAAAGATCTAAAAAGGCTTATCCTGCTAGTAGAAATCCTTCATCAGCATGGACAACAAGGATTCACATTGAATGCACAACCTAATTTCTTCAAAAGATTTGAGAGCCGACTCTCCTACAGGATGCAGATATTTTGTAAACCCTAGTATAGGGGACAGTGCATCCTTTCTTGTACATTCTATATATAAGGTATTCTGGCCTTTTTGTAAAAGGTTAGAACTTTTAGTGTTAGCACTTCTAGATAGTGAGGGATTAGAACTTCTAGATTTAGAGAACTTGTAGACTAAGAACTTTTAGAGTTAGAACTTTTAACAGTTAGTTAGTTAAAAGAAGGAGAGAGTTGCATCTTGATTCTGAGTAATAAGAGCTTCTCTTTGTCTTCTTGGTTAGCAGTAAGATTTTAGTATAGACTATAATGTATTTTCTAAATTCTCTTAGTGTAGTCAAAAGCAATTTGGAGCCTCAAATTCTCTATACACTGGTGACTGTGCCAGCTTTGTAAATATTGTTTATCTATTTTAATAACAGTAGAAGCAATCAGAGTTTAAGATACTTCATGTTGTGTTCCTGAATGATATTTGTCTTAATTTGATCATCTAATTTGTGAAGTCTTCAAGGAATGAAAGGCCATTTGTGTTTTATTTAATGATAGCTAAAAATCTGTTATTCGAATTAGCATTGTGAATGAAAGAGGTTGTGTGTCAATCACAAGTTTATCTTGTTCTGCAGTTTTAGTTTAGAATTCCTTGAAGTTAGCAAGTATGGTTAAGATTGGATGAACTATTGTTCTTTTTTGTTTCAAAACCCTGATCTATCTTTTGTTGTTTCTTTAAAACCCCAGTTAAATTAGGTTTTATTTCATGTTTGATCTTAGAACAATATAGAAGCCCAATACCAGCAAGCCCATTGAATATTACTGTTGCATTGACCACTGAGTAACATCAGCACAGTTGAGAGCCAACTACAAAGACCTTGGGAGATAAGGCATCCATGTGTTTCCTTTCTCATTCAGGAGAAAGAGAATAGCAATATTCTATTTGCATGTTGCTGTGCCAAAATCACCGTCAACAGAAATTGGCGCTAGAAGGAGGGCCTATGAGTAATTTTGGATCGTTGTGAGTTGGAGTGGGATAGGTCTTGGAAAGCCCAGCTCTGATGGGTAGCTCTTTGTATATATCGGGATTTGTCCATGAAATCCCTGGTCACCTGTTTGATAGGCTTCGTTTACTTTTCCCTAACAATGGGCAAAATGCTTATGAACATGTTGGAATTTGTAGGCATATACTTACTTTTCTGTAGGTTCTGCATGAGGATGTGGTCTGTCAATTATTTATCAAAACACTTCAAGGCTCAGCAAGACAATGGTATGTTAATCTTTCACCAAGTTCTATTTTTTCATGGGAAGAGTTAGAAATCTCATTCTTAGATTAGTTTGATCCTCAAACATAAGAGCCATTGTTTGGATTTGCAGCTACGAAAAGGAAACCATCAAAACTCATTTATCAATTTAATCACAGGTTTATGTTTATGTATCAAAGGGTTCAATCTTTAGGTTTGGTTGGAGATGATCATATACTAATAGAACATTATTATTGGGGTTTAAACCTTTCATTTGCAACCAAAGTTAGATATTGTGGTGAGGCTACATCTTTGCATGATGCATTTAAAACAACTCTCTTATTGGCACAATTTGGAGGTGACACTAGAAATTCAGATAGCCAAACTCAAGGTTATAATCCCCTGGTGCTTGCAAATTATCATCACCTACAACCTTATGCCACTTCACCCACCATCCCTGCCTAGATGCAATCATTCTCACCATGTAGCTACAACCTTCCTAAGGTTCCAAGCCCCATATGCCCCAGCGCTTCTCATCTAGTTAATTGCACACAAGACCATGAGGAGAACTCAACCCTGCAAAATTCAATCACAAAGTCAAGTACCCCACTTGAAAATGAATTTATAACCATATCATCTCTTTTCATTCATATTCCAAAGCATAGTCTATTACATCACAATGAAGTTCTAGATAAAACATTTGATGAGCAAGTATATAATTTTGATGACTTGTTTGGTAGAAGGCATGAAATGGATGCAAATTCAGAGCATAGTGGAAATCTCAAGATATAATCTAGCTTTGTTGAGAATGCTAGTACTAATGGTGGTTTTGAAGGAGCTGAGGTAAACTCTTCTGATCCTTGCATCGAGGTGGATTCAACAACTGATGAAATTCCTCTACCTAGTGCAGACTTTGTAGAAGGGGAGAATGGATTCATCGATGCATTCATGGATGCTTTCATGATGGGGAATGAGGAAGAAACTCACTTTGGTGGGCTAGTGCAAGAGGATGACTCTGCTGATTTAAGTAGTGAACAGGTTGAAACAGATAGCACACTTCAAGATGAGATTGCTAATCAACTTAGTGGTCAAAGACAAGGACTCAAATGCCAAAATGAAATCTTAAGAGAAGAAGTCTAAGTAGATGTGCAGATCAGTTAAGTGTTCCCTGAACAATTTCATAACGGGGTACATTTGGATGAAGTAGAGAAATGCCAGGAGAGTGACCAAGAGGCTATCTCAGAAGTTGAATCTCTTCAATATGACAAAGAGAATGAGACCAAGGAGTCTTTTCTTGATGTTGATTCTATTTACTCACATGTGTTGGTGGAGGAATCTGAATTAAGAATGCATTTTCCTGACTCTAACTCTGTGCATTCAAGTGAATTTTAAGGAAATCATTGTTCACCATGTGCCAGTATCCCTAACATCAATGGTGATAAGCTGGATGCAGATTCTCAAACCCTCAGGGATGATATGTTTCGAGAGAATGATGAAAGTGAGACTTCATCTCAAGAAATTCAAAAAAAATTTGACTCCATGCCCGAGATGAATACAGGGATGCTGGTGAATGAGTATCCTAACTACAAGATGAACCTTGATTCAGTGGTGTTCCATGAGCTGAGACCTTATGAAGAGAAGATCATACACCACAAGTCTGCATTAGCAACTGGGAATCTTCAAAATTAGGTGGTGTCCTTTCATTGTCCTTTGTGTTTTAATAATTTTCAGTTTGATTATGGCGTAGAGGATAGTAAGACATGTTTGTGGGTAAATCATGGAAAAACTGAGAACCCACAACTAATAATATTTCAAGCTTTATGCCCTTAGAATGAACTTATTGCACACAAACATCATATTTCTGAGTATAAAGATAAATTTGCTAGGTTTAGAACTGTGCCTAGTAAGTTGAGATTGTTGCACATAATGAAAAATCAGTCAAATCAATGTACAAATTTTTGCAGTCTTGTGTTTGCAAAGTTTGGCGTTAGATTTAGTTTAGGGATAGGATAGGTTAGTGTTAGTTTTGGGTTTAGTTAGTTTTATGTTGTGTTGTTGTTCTCCTTTTTCTATCCCTTTTGTTTTGGTTTGTAGATAGTTTGTTTCCCTGTTTGTTTGTAAATATTTTGTTTGTTTGTAAATAGTTGTTTGTTTGTTTGTTTGTCCCTTTCTTTTTGTCTCTTTCTTGTTTCCTTTGTTCTTTTTGGTTTTTGTTTTTTTTGAACATCTATTTTGTTCCTTGGGGTTCATCTGTTTCCTTCCATCTTTGAACTGTGGGTTGTTATTTGAAGCATACTTTGGTCATTTGGAGAGAAATGGTTTAGGTATTTTTAGGTTTTCTGATTGGGTGATTTTGTCCTAAGCTCTTTGTTTCATGTCTATTGCCAATAAAAGTTGTGGAAAGTCTTGAAAACAAGGTGCCAAGTAAGTAGCCTTCATCAGCTCCCTTGAATCTATCACAAATCATTAAGATCATCTCCTTTGTATCGGTATATTTGTCCTAGGGTGATAGTTTTGTAAGTTTTGAGTGAAAAATCCAATTTCCCAAGTGTTGTCTTTAGGTCCATGGTAGTTTTCAACCCAGATCAGATGTTAAACGTCTAACATATTGAAAAGGATTTTAAGTAAAATATCAAAAACTTCAAAAGAAAAGAGAAGAGAATTATCAAAAGAAAGAAAAGAGGACTCAATATGAATGGGTGATTCTAGTATCTCTACTGGGGCTATGGACGCCTGACTAGCAGTAGAGCAATGCTATGAGAAAACTAGAGGTATCTTCATCTAGGCTATGGATGCCTGGCTGGCAGTGGAGCAATGCCTAGGATACCATTGCATGACATCTAAAAGGAATCAACTCATGTAGCTCAAATCTTGCACCTTATTATTCCAAAGATGAAAAAAAATTTATGAAAGGGTGATGCACAATCAAGCACACACATAGATTCAGGGGTAGCCATTGATTGACTTACATTTGATATTCTAGCTCTGCCTTGCTTGTTATAACTAACCTAATTGGAGTTGTCATGTTCATGAACCAGGAGTTCTGGGTAGCTAAATCCTTCAAATTCATGAAAATGGTTAAACCATTTTCCCACTCGACTCGCCATTTGTTATGCCTTGCATAACCACCCCATTTTGATTTGGAACAAAATGGGTCCCCCTTCTCTTTTGGTTTCTTTGCCTCTATTATTTTCTTTACTTTTGGGTATTCTTCTATTTCTCCATGTTTTATCTTTTGTTTTGTCTAATCTCATTTTCATTTCTGCTACAATCTAAATTTGAGTTTTCTCCTAAATTCAGGATTTTTCCCCCCAATCTGGATTTTCCCGGATCTCACTCGAACTCTGGATAAGCATTGTTGTTCGGGGATTTTTGGTCCTCGTGGAATTATGCAGGGACTGAGTTTTCCCAATTTTTTTTCTCTCTTCACAGAAATTCGTCCCGCACGGATTTCCCTAGAATCTACTGAAGTGTGAAGTAGGACTAGTTAGTAAATGGTGATGCATTTTATGATTCATTTATGCTATTTTGAGATCTTACATGTTGTTCCTTGATTGGTAATGATCAGATTAGGTCTCTAATGGATGTTTTCATGCTTGTTCCCCTGGAATCCGCCTGGCTCATAATTCTTCGAATTTCCTCCTTGGCTTGGGTTCCATGGGTTGGCTTGAAACTCGATCTATTTGTATGATCATTTTGTTCAAAGTTTTAAACCTTACTGACATGGGATTCATTTCAATGATGATCTTGATTATTTAACATCTATCTGTGTGATTTTCACTGTAGTTTTCCTCGTTGAATGTAGGATTAAATCCTACTCTAGATGATATTTGTCAAGGGAGCTCAGTTGGGGTGCATGCTTCAGTCCAGTTGGTCATGAAAATCCGCTAAGGAAAAGGTCAGAAAGACTTTCTAGGCTCTTACCGACTGGTGGCTCGGCTCTAACTAATTGAATTTCAAAGAATTAGAATACTCCCCATTGTGCATCTTCATCGGCATAGGGTTATCACGGTCTCCCTGACCCATAGTTCATTTGGTTCAAATCTGCATTTATGTTGACTATTGGCAAGACCCCAGAGATGTCACAGTGATAAAAAATCATATGCAGGATCTATCAGCAAGACAAGGGTCATCGTCCTGGCAACATGAATTTCCTATCGGCATGAGGGGTTTCCTTCGGAGAGAAGTCTCAGCGAGATCTTCGGGTCTCACCAATCAGTGGAAAAGGGCATACACTATCGGTAGAATGTTCTCCCTTCATAGAGATGTCTTGGCAAATCCCTAAGGTCTCACCGACTACTGCACCACCAGCAAACACTTCGGTGGGAGTCATCTTCATCAGCGTATGGTCTTGGCGAAGTCTCCATGTCTCACCGACCGCTATCAAGAGGATTCCTATATCAGCATAGGGTGTTATCCCTGCCAAGATGTTTCGGCGAGTTCATGAAGTCTCACCAACTAAGCAAAAGGTGTCTTCGGGGAGAGTGTGGGCGTTCGGTGCAATGTCTCCCTGATGAGATATAGTCGCAGCAACAAAAGTGGAATCATGTGGAGGCTTTTTCCGAGACATGAGGTTTCTATAGGAAATCTCCCCAACAAGGAAGGTTATAGCGATGCATGTGGAACAAGCAAGAAATTTTGCTATGACCATAGAAGAAGTCTTGGCGACAACAGAATTTGGCAAGAAGCAAGGAGTCAGTGGAAGGTCTCGCCGAACGGTGGATGTCTCACCGAAACATGACAGGCATTGGCATAGCAGTTGGAGCTCACTAAGAGGTCTCGGCGGTGACGGATGGTCTCACGGACACAGCACGAGGGGGAGTCTATCAAGGTCTTCGGTGAGAGAATCGAGATGTCATTGTGATAAAAGGCTGAACTATTAAATCTTTCACCGAGATATCAGGTATCTATAGGATGTCTTCCCAACAAAGGGATGTTACAGCAAATTCCATGCAATGATGAAACCCATCTCAGTGTGACTACATTAGATGTCTCCCCAAATGGAAAATCTTATAAGGATGATACTTTCAGCATGAGGTCTACCCAAAATGAAAGGTCTTACCTAAGGATCCATCTTTGGTATGACATACGGAGCTCGCTAAGAAGTCTTAGCATAGAAAGTAGGTCTCACTGACATAGGGCGAAGCAGCATTGGCAAAGGCTCATTATTTCGCCATAGGGTCTTGGCCAAGAATGAGGGTCACATCAAAATAGAAAGCCTCTGGCTCAAGGAGAATAGGAAGAGGTCAGGAGGACTCTGAGTTAATGAAAGACATTATTGTGGGGTCACAGCGACTATGAAGGTCACACTGACAGGATGTCTCTTCGGGGAGAGGAAAGGTATGCGCCAAGAGGTCTGGCCGACAGTAAAAAGTCTTACTGACAACAAGCGGGGCTTGGTAAGAGATTAGGAGTTTGGGATAAGGTATCCCTGACCCAGCAAAGTCTCACCGACACAAGGAAGCTCACCTAGAGATTTGGCCTTTGGTGAAACATCTCACCGACTTACTAGTGTCACACCGAAAGAATGAAATCAGCCCACCGCATGATAAGAAGGATATCTAGGAGACTCCAAAGGAAAATGAGGATTTCAACATGTGGTCTTGTCAATATGCTAAGGTCTTGCCAATAGCAGTAGGTTCACAAATGAAAAGTAGATATCAGTATAACCATGGGGGATCGCCATGACCATGGGCCGATTAAGGGGTCTTGTCGAAAGGAAAACGCATTCTGAGCCAGAGTGGGGGATACCATCGTTGTGACGTCTTACCAATGAAATGAGGTTTTGACAATAAGAAAATGAGCTCGATGTGACTTCTGAGCCCATTGAGATGTCTCATCGATTGACTCGTGCTATGTCGATGCCTATTGTAAGATGAAATCACATCGGGGAGACACCGATGGTGTCTCACCGACCTATGATTTAAGTCAAACCACTCTTGACTACTCAAAATCTAGCATGGCAGTTGATCGTCCAATCAGAGGGAGCTGAGAGGGACCTTTGATTGATTGACCACCCCTTTGGAGCATACTAACAGAGTGCGACCAGATGGATTCTTTTTTAGAACAGTTGACGATGAATTTTTTCGGGCGATGGTGTTCAGATCTGTAGGGAGGCTCAATGGTGCTTCTGGAAGACAGTCGACATGAGCAGAGGACTCCAAAATAGAAAGGAAGCTGAGTGACATAAGAAACCATGACTCAGAGGGGCACCTGTGGCGACCATTGCTGATAGAGGCAGTTAGTATTAATGGTGAGATATCTTGAAGCATTCAAGGTGACTCTGCGAGGGATTTCAAAGGTGGACACAAAGATGCTAGAGTTAATGCTACAGTTGTCAAAAGATCTAGAAAGGCTTCTCCTATGAGTAGAAATCCTTCATCAGCATGGACAAGAAGGATTCACATTGAATGCACAACCTAATTTCTTCAAAAGATCTGAGAGCTGACTCTCCTACAGGATGCAGATATTTTGTAAACCCTAGTGTAGGGGACAGTGCATCCTTTCTTGTACATTCTATATATAAGGCATTCTGGCCTCTTTGTAAAAGGTTAGAACTTTTAGTGTTAGCACTTCTAGACAGTGAGGGATTAGAACTTCTAGATTTAGAGAACTTGTAGACTGAGAACTTTTAGAGTTAGAACTGTTAACAGTTAGTTAGTTAATAGAAGGAGAGAGTTGCATCTTGATTCAGAGTAATAAGAGATTCTCTTTGTCTTCTTGGTTAGCAATAAGATTTTAGTACAGACTATAATGTATTTTCTAAATTCTCTTAGTGTAGTCGGAAGCAATCTGGAGCCTCAGATTCTCTGTACACTGGTGACTGTGCTAGCTTTTTAAATATTGTTTATCTATTTTAATAATAGTAGTAGCAATCAGAGTTTAATCTACTTCATGTTGTGTTCCTGAATGATATTTGTCTTAATTTGATCATCTAATTTGTGAAGTCTTCAAGGAATGAAAGGCCATTTGTGTTTTATTTAATGATATCTAAAAATTTGTTATTCAAATTAGCACTATGAATGAAAGAGGTTGTGTGTCAATCACAAGTTTATCTTGTTCTGCAGTCTTAGTTTAGAATTCCTTGAAGTTAGCAAGTCTGGTTAAGATTGGATGAACTATTGTTCTTTTCTATTTCAAAACCCTGATATATCTTTTGTTGTTTCTTTAAAACCCTAGTTAAATTAGGTTTTATTTCATGTTTGATCTTAGAACAATCTAGAAGCCCAATACTAGTAGGCTCGTTGAATATTACTGTTGCATTGACCACTGAGTAACATCAGCATAGTTTAGAGCCAACTACAAAGACCTTGGGAGCTAAGGCATGCATTTGTTTCCTTTCTCTTTCAGGAGAAACAAAATAGCAATATTATGTTTGCATGTTGCTTTGCAAAAATCACCATCAACAAGTGGTATAGAGAGAGTTGGGTAGGAAGGGAGGGGTTAGTGGAAAGTAGTAGGGTAGGAGAGGTATGTATAGAGAGAGATGTAGAGAGAGGGAGGGGTAGGTGGAGAGAGGTTGTGTGTGTGTGTGAAGGAGAGAGGTAGGGATAGCTGGAGGGAGAAAAAGAGGGAAGTATGAAGATATGGAGTGGGACGATGGGAGGGATAAAGGGAGTAAGAGAAAGAGGGAAGGAGGAGAATGGGAGTAATAGAGGGAGGGAGACAAAGAGGGAAGAAGGGAGATAGGTATTGATAAGGTGGGAGGGAGACAGAGGGAAGGATGGAGATAGGGATTCGTAGGGTGGGAGGATAAAGGGAGGGATAGGTGGATGGAGAGAAAGAGGGAAGGAGGGAGATAGGGATTGGTAGAGTTGAAGTAATAAAGGAAGGGAGAGAAATAGGGAATTAATTGATTGGTAAGGTGTGAGGAAGGGAGAAAGGTATTGGTAGGGTGGGAGGATGAGAGAGGGAAGGACGAAAAGAGGGTAGGAGGGATATAGAGATCAGTGGGTTGGGAGGGAGAGAGGGGAGGAACAAAAGAGGGCATGAGGGATATATAGAAAGGTAGGATAGGAGGGATAGGTATATAGAAAATTAGGAATGAAGGTAGGGGTAGGTGAAGAGTGGTACAATAGGATAGGTAGGTATAGAGAGAGTTAGGGAGAGAGGGAGGGATAGGTGGAGAAAGGTTTTATTTGAGAGAGAGGGAGAGATTAATAGGTGGAGGGAGACAAATAGGGAAGGAGGGAGATAGGGAGTGGTAGGGTGGGATGGATAGAGGGAGGGAGAGAAAGAGGGAAGGAAGGAGATAGTGAGTGGTAGGGTGGGGTAGATAGAGGGAGGGAGAGAATGTTGGAAGGACAGAGATAGGGAGTAGTAGGTTGGGAGAGATATAGGAAGGGGGAGGAAGAGTGAAGGATGGAGATATGGATTGGTAAGGTGGAAGGGAGAGAGGGAAAGAGGGAGATTTGGTTTGCTAATGTGGGAAGGAGAGAGGGGGGGATAAAAATAGGGAAGGAGGGAGATAGAGAAAGATAGGGAGGAATGGAGAGCTAGGTGGAGATTGGTAGGGTAGAATAGGTATGTATAGAGAGGGATAGAGGGAGGCAAAGGAAGAGGGAAGAGGGGAGATATGTATTTCTAAGGTGGGATGGAGAGAGATAGAGAAGTAGATATGAATTGGTAGGGTGGGAGGGAGTGAAAGAGAGGAGGGATATGTAGAAGGAGATAAAGAGGGAAGGAGGGAGATAGGGAGTTTTAGGATGTTAGGAATAAAGGCGGGGAGATAGGGATTGGTAGGGTATGAGGGAGAGAGGAGGGATAGGCGTAGAGATAGAAAGAGGGAAGGAGGGAGATATGGAGTGGTAGGGAAGGAGGGAGAGAGGGAGGGAGAGAAAGAGGGAAGGAAGGAGAGGGAAAGAGAGGGAAGGATGAAGGTAAGGATTGGTAGGGTGGGAGGGAGGGAGGAACAAAAAGAGATAAGGAGGAATATAGAGAGAGTTATGATAGGAGGGATAGGTCTAGAGAATGTTAGGAAGGGATGGGTAGGTGGGGAGTGGTAGGGTAGGAGAGGTATGTATAGAGAGATATAGGGAGATAGGGAGGGGTAAATGGAGAGAGGGAACAAGGGAGATAGGGAATGGTAGAATGGGAGGGATAGGTGGATGGAGAGAGAGATAGGATGGATAGGTAGAGGGAGATAAAGTGGGAAGGATTGAAATAAGGATTGGTAGGGTGGAGAGGAAGATAGAGATAAGTATAGATAGGTGGAAGGAGATAGAGAGTGGAAGGTTGCGAGGAATTGAGGGAGGGGGATAGTGATTGGTAGGGTGGGAAGGAGAGAGAGAAGGAATGATAGGTGGAGGGAGAGAAAGAGGGAAGGAGGGAGATAGGGAGTGGTATGTTGGTTGGAATAGAGGAAGGGGGAGAAAAAGGGAAGGAGGTAGATAGGGATTGGTCTAGTGAGAGGGAGAGAGAGAGAGAGGAGGGATAGGTGGAGGGAGAGAAAGAGGAAATGAGCGATATAAGCATTTGTAGGGTGGGAGGAATAGAGAGAGGGGGAGAAAGAGGGAAGGAGGGAGATAGAGAGAATGAGGTATATGTGGAGGGAGAGAAAGAGGGAAGGAGGGAGATAAGGAGTTTAATGGTGGGAGGAATAGATGGAGGTAGAGAAAGATGGAAGGAGGGACATAGGGATTTGAAACTGGAGTCACCAAAAAAGTAACCCTTCTACATTTTTTGACTTGTTTAGGCCCCCTCTTTATGATTTTGGATTAATGTTTCCTTTATTTAGTGTTGTAATGTGGATAACACATTCACATTAGGTCTTGGGCCCTTGTGAACTAATGGGATTTTAATGGTGCCTTACAAAAGTGTTGTCAAGTGTTGTAACACACTTTCACACTTTTCTATAGTTTTATCAAATAACTTAAGCATTTTAATCATAATCAACTTTAATCTTTCCTTATTTGGAGTGTTGTAAAGTGTTGTAATACACTTTCACATTCGTTTAGGCCTATCATTAATAATTGGGATTTACTATGCTTTAATTGGCCCTATTTTGCATTCACAAGCCTCATTTATTGCATCTTTTTGAGGATAATCCCAACAACAATCAGTAACCAATCATAATTCAGGTGTTCCTAGCTTGTGTGGCCTAGATTTAGTGTCTGGGACTCATTTTCCACCTTGGGCTATTGAGTCCCACCTAGGTCTTTTTGGCCCCAATATAGGTTTAACACATTTCTAAGCATTTTTTTTTTTTTCCCATACATTATGTGTGATGGGATAATCATTCGCCACCTTGGGCGAATCAGACTTGTGTGACCAAAATTCAAATTTATATCAAATTTCCAGTAGGATTTTGTTCTCCTAGATTTGATGTTCACTTCTACTATTGTATTTCAAGAAATTCTTGCATAATTAAGTATAAATACAAGGTTCTTTCACTCATATTCACCACCTAGAAAAGTTTACAGGCATTCAAGAGTTCAAAAGAGTACTTGAGCATTCACAAGAGCTTTCAAAGAATTTCAAGGGAAGATTATCAAGCATTCAAGAGCTTTCTTCAAGTGCCAATCATCATGTCAAGGATTGCATAATTCATGTTTGTTATTGTGCTAAAATTTGTGATGTAGAGTTCATAATCTAAGGAAGTGTTTCAAGAAAGATCCACCTCCTTCAAGCTAGAGTCAAGAATCACATCCATTATAGCCATTTCAAGCATATATGCAACACTTTATAGCAAGGTTTTGGTGATTTGCTACATTATCTTTAGTTCATTCATCATTCTCCTTTTATATTTTCTTTCATTTCAAGGTTTAATTACCAACAAGGGGTGTGACCAAGGAAAACACCTATTCACTAACCCCCACAACATTTTTCCCTCCTCTTGTGTGTGATTTATAGGGATAGGTTGCAGATTTACCAAGGAACAAAGGTGGAGAAAAGTTTCCAAGTCCTAAAATTTTTCAAAGTTGTCATCAAGCCTTTGAGAAGGTTGGAGAAGGTCTACAAGTGGCAATTTGCAGTTTCGGATCTAGAAACTAGTCAAAAATAGTAGAGCAGTCTGAGAGGTATAGAATCTAGTTTAGAACTTCTAGAAAAGAAAAAGTGGACTGATCCATAACTATTGGCGAATGAGTCCCACTGTGTAGGCTTGATTTGGAGATCTTGATACCCTTTTGGTTGAAACTTGTTCCTTCACATTTTCTTGTAAACTCGACTAAATAGCCCAACTCAGTGAATGAGTCCCAGTCAGCACCAACAGTGGATTTTTCAATGATCTAGACTTCTATTTTGTCTTCTTCAGTCTTCCAAGTGCACAATTTCAGTTTCATAGCTTTCTATTACAATTTGTTCACTTTTTTATGTCATTTAGAGTTAGTTTTCCTATCACACTATGTTTTCCAATTCATTGTCTTTTAGATGTATAGAATTCATGGTGAGCCCCTCATTAGCTATCATTTAATCCCTAAGATAACCCTATTGAAATATTTCAATCTCCTTTGCATTAAGATCTCTAGGGTTATCCATGAGTGGAGCCTCTTTGAAAGTGGTTGTGAATACATATCATCATACATCCATATTCCACCATTTTCATTGGTTCCATTTTGGCGAACCTGCATTTAGGACATCATTATTCTGATTTGGAGTGCATTTACATCCTAGATTTAGCTTGTATTAACATTTCGTTAGGTATTGTATTGGTTAATTTGCATTCCAGGGTTTCAAAACTTGCATTAGTGAAGATCTCATTTAGCTTGCATTATTGCATTTAATTTAATTGAAAATCACTAAATTTTTGTATTTTCATCTCAGATTTGCATCAAAAAACATAAAAAGCATAAAATGCAATTTAAAAACTCTAAAAAACTTCAAACAAATTAGTACCTGGACTCATTCGCTAGCTAGGGAAAATCAATCTGTTTGCATATTTTTCACTACATTTTCTGGCATTTAATCTTTAGTTTTTGAGTTTTTGTTTTTTGTTTTTATATTTTTGTTTTACTTTGCATAATTTTAGTTAGAATAATTTCATTCTTATTATCTTACATAGCATTTGCATTCACCCACATTTAATAGCCTTTACATGAGTGTTTGGTGTCCTATTACTAATACCCTAGTGAGAAGAATTTCAAGACTCATGTCATCCCACAATAGCACATTCGTTGCTGATTTTGGGTTATCTATAGCTTCGAATCCTAGTATTGACATTAGTACACTAGGCATGGATAACACCCTTAGAAACTCCTTTCCTTCAAATAGCTTGCAAGTTGAACCAAGGAATGACAACATCCTGGAAGAAGACATAATTCATATTCATGAGGACCTAGTAAACTTACAACATCAAATAAGCCTTGAAAATATTTCAACCACTGCAATTCCTACCATAGAAAACATTCACTACATGCTTGAAAGGGATGATGGCCTTGACCTTATGAAAAATGTAGTTCAAATCTTTGGAAAACATATTCCCTCAACCACTAGTTGTCCTTTTCCTACAAGCAATGTTACAAGCCAAGGAAGAACTCAACTTCCTCCTCCCACAACCATAGCCTCAATACCTACCTACACCAACCCTCAAGTCATAACAACAATGCAAAAAGTTAGTAATGTGATTCCTTCCTTGGGTATTTATGCTAGCATCCCTAGTTCCTATGTGTCATCACAAGTTATATCTCCTATATTACCACCTTTAAGCATTCCATTCACTTGTCCTACAACCACATACACTCCATCACCACTTTCACTCCCATTTCATAACACTTTTCCAAATCATTTCATCCCTTCAAAAGCAGTCTATTTTCCTTGGAGATATTGCAAAAACCAATGCCACAAGGTGTAGAGGTGCCTAGATTTGAGAAATATGAAGGGAAGGGAGATCCTTCTAACCATGTTAATGCTTACACTACCTTATGTAGTGACTTTATCCGTGATGATAAACTATTGGCAAAGATTTTCCATAGGTCCTTGAAGGATATTTCCTTGGAGTGGTTCTCTTCTTTACTGAGCAACACAATTCATTCATTCAATGAAATTTTTGATGCATGTATAAACCATTTCCAAGTGCATATGACTCCCAAGATGACCTTGTCTGATTTGATGAGATACAAGTAAAAGGAAGAAGAAAAGATAACTGATTTTATATCACACTACCAATTGATTTATTCCCAAATTGATGTTAAGGTCCCCGATCCACACCTTCAAAATATGTTCATAGAAAATTTGAAAAGAAAAATCCAAGACAAGGGCATGTGCAAGACCATCATGGAAAAAATAAGCCCTTAAGTGGTGAAAAATTCAGAAAAATTAGAGTTAAGAAACTTGACGTAAAAATTTGAATAAGTTATCTATATTATTTCAAAAATATGTAAGAATAGGATCTATAACAAGTTGAATGTAGTTTCTAAACAACTAGGTTTTTTTTTTTTTAAAAATCCATTTGGTGAAATTTTTAAATTTCAATGCAGTAGTACTTAAATTTTAGTGAAAAAATAAGTAGGTGTTTGTCTGACCATCCTAACCACAATAAAATGATAATATTTTTTTATAAGATTTTAGATATAAGTAGAGGACTCATGTCCCAATGTGATGCATACTTCTTTGTAATTTTTTTCCAAGTAAATAATTAATTATGATTTTTTTATTAATTTTTTTTTTAAATATAGAAACTTGTATGTCTAACCACCTTAACTTGGTCAAAACTTCATGAAATCATTCTTTTTTAATCCTATAGTATGTAAAGCATAGAATGTGACACATGTTTCAGATTCACAAAATGTGATACTATTTGAAAGCTATAGATATTTCTCAATCAATCAGGACTTTAGCCATAATTCAAATAGAAAATGAATAATAATTACTTAATAAATTCAAAGTAAAGCACAATTTATATTGGTGGAAAGCTGAGAATCTCCTTTAAAACTGCTTTTTGTTTCATCAATTTTGGGTTAAAAAAAGTCGTTAGCCACATACCCATCATATCCCCACTTTTTTGGCCCATCATGATCCTACACATACCCACAAGTTGACCATGATGAAATTCCCATCCTTCATGCACATGTGCACTACCCTCCATGATTATCAAAATTTGATTAGTAGCCAAGATAAAAGGTCCACTTCTAGCCAAATCGAGATATCCAAGCCTGCAAACCAAGATGATTCCCAACCTTTTAGAAGAAAAAATAAAGGGTTCCTTCAATTCAATCCCACTCAACAAATAGATAAAAATGTCAATAACCAAGTAGCTATTGTAAAATTCTCAGTCCCCTTTAGCTATGGAGACCCCAAAAGACAATTCACTCCCTTGTTTGATACCCTTGAAAACACAATGTCCTAACTTCTAGACCAAAAAATGATTACCTTACCTCCTATCAGAACACCCAACCCTAATAAGCCTTTATCCTCGAGCTTTAAATCAAATGCTTATTACCACTATCATCAATAAAATGGACATAATATGGAAAATTACAAGCTTCTTAAACATCTTGTGTAAGACCTCATTGATTTTTGTCATCTATCCATTGGAGTTGTTAGTGATCAAGGAAATAAGGTTGCCCCTCCTAATCAAAACTTCAAATTTTCACCAACCTAATGCCCAAACATAATATTTCATTTGTCAAAGCAAGCAAAACTACAAAGATGGATGTGATGAATGTTGATACAGATGATGAAAACAATGATTCTATTCTAAATAATGCTATCAATGTCAATCCTATGGATGAAATGGTAGGAACAATAGGCATCATCCCTCACAAGGGATAACCTAAGAGTTCTCTTGAAATTTCTTTCTCCTCTAAGGATATACTCAAACATTTGACCGATGGTCCTCTTTACATAGCCAGCCATATCTATGATAAGCCCACTAATGGGATATTAATAGATCCTGCCTATGGAGAGAACATGATCATTGAGGAATTTTTACTTTTGCATGAACTTTATCAAGATGAATATGAAAAATTAAAAGCATGGCTCAAGATACAAAATGATTTTTATTTCCATATGATAGGATCAATCGACTTACCATTATAGATAGGACCAAAAACATTAGATGACACATTCTCCATCATCCTACAATCAGACCAATTTCATGTGAAGTTAGGCCACCCATGGGTTCGCTCCATGAAATTTATCCCTTTGATTGTGCATAAATGTTTAAAGTTTCCCTTTGACAATGAAATATTCACTATCCACCATAGCGGCTTTAATTCCTTGTCTTCCAAAGGAAACTTTTCCATAGATTCCTTTTGGCCTAAATGCATGGAACCTATAAAACCTTGAGAAGACTTATTTTTCTTGTCCTATCAAAAGTTCAAGGCAAAAAAGATAGCTGAACTGTCTCTCTAAAACATGTCCCCATCCACCTCTGAAAATCCCATCCTTAATGAAACCATACTTGAACCTAAACAAGAACCAAACAACCAAGACCAACCAAAAATAGAAACTTCACCTACATCTTACAAACAACCAAGAGAATATAAAACCAACCCCGTAACACCTCCTAGAATAAAATAAATTTACAAATTCAAAGAGAAAATGGTTGAAAAACCTCTTGTTGTTCCTTCCATTCCTCCTCTTAGGGAAGAAAAGAAACTCATGGTTGATTAACCTACTCCTACACAAATGCAACTTGAGAACAAAACCAAAAGAAACAAAGATGCTAGAGAGTGTAGGCATCAACATCGTTCCTTTGCTAGAAAGTTACACAAAGAATTAAACAAAGAAAATCAAGATCTGAACTTGATTGAAGCATTACATGAGGACCCTACCCTGAAATGAGAAAATTCAATGTAATCTCCACAATATTAGTTGAACTATTCCATGGACATTATCATTTGACCTCCTGTTGTGATCAATTTAGATGATGATGATGAGGTTGCTAAAATCGATGAAGAGGTGCGTAATGATCTAAATACAATGTTTTCCTCTTCCATGAGCTTAAACAATAAATCTCCTATAAAGAGTGTTGAACTTGGTGCTTCTCCTAGTTCGTCACTTTCTCTTGTCCCTTAGGCTAGTTTCCCACCTTTGGTATACACAAAACATGATTGGGAGGTAGATGACTTGCTCATAGGTTTACTCGCATCTTCCTTACTATCCTTTTACTTTATTTCTTTTTCATTTTTCTTTTTATGTGTGATTGCATGTGTGTAATGTGATCCCCCATGACGTTCTATTTGATGTTCTCTCTATCTTCATGACATTCCTCTATTTGTACCTTCATTCTTCTCTAAGTCATGCATCTCTTTCACTTTTTATCATGCATTTTCCTTTTGGGGATGACGCAAGGCATTGATACATTCATGTCTCTTCCATGTTTACCCAAAAGGATTTCTTTTTATTTTCCCTTTTCATTTTCTCTTTTGTCTTGTGTTTTCCTTTTTGGGATGACGCAAGGCATTGAGAAACTCTGTGTCTCTTCCATGTTGACCCAAAAGGATTTCTTTTTCTTTTTCCTTTTCATTTGATCTTTTGTCTTGTTTTTTCCTTTTGGGGATGATGCAAGGTATTGCGACACCCTATGTATCTTCCATGTTGACCCAAAAGGATTTCTTTTTCTCTTTTGTTTTGTGTTTTCCTTTTGGGAATGATGCAAGGCATCAAGACATTCATGTTTCTTCCCTATTGACCCATAAGGTTTTTCTTTTTTTTCATTATGTTTGTGTAATTCTTCCATTTCTATGTGTATTTGGAGGATGATGATAGTTCCAAGCTCTCTAAAAACATTGTAGTAAAGAACATACTAACCCAAAATCCATATATCCCTTATGTGTTTGGTGTTTTCATTTTGGGGGCAACACCTCTCTTTTCTTTTTCTCTTGCATGAAATAGCTTTACTCTAAAACATATGACTTGGAATAGGGCTTTCCATGTTGGATCTCATGTCTTTTTGTTAGCATTTTTCATTTTCTGCTTTAAATTAATTCCTCATAGTATGGTGTTTAGCAATTTTTTTTAAAGTGGGGGCATACATTGGCAGTATTCTTTTGCATTTTTATTTTTCTTGGTTCTTAGCACATTCTTCTTACTTCATACGATGTGTTTGTCACTTTGTGGATGACATTGGGTGTAATTTCCTTCACAAGCATGATTTATCTTAGAATATTGCATTCCTCTTAGTGGCTTGATGCAATGCACTGTATCCCCTAAATTGTGAATTCTCTATTCTCTGATTGGTCCTCTCTTGGTGACATTAGGCATAGTGTTCCCTAAGTTAAAGACCTTGCATGAACTAAGAAAGATACCTTTCAGCATTCTTTGCATGTTGCATTTTTGCATTTTTTTATATGGCCACCTTGCATAATACAACTTGCATGCCTATAGTGCAATCCTGTTTGTTCATGAGCTCCAAGAATATGAAGTTTTGCTTACCTCATGAAGCTCAAAAATCATTTTTTGTATGGTGCCTTATTAAAGTTATTAGGAGGTATAACTTGGTATGGTTGAGCGGGAAGTCCAATCTAAGGCATGGCTTTCCCCATAGCCATTTGCATGTGTGTGAGTGAATACCAACCATGAGTGTATGTTTCTCACCTTTTAAGACTTCTCACCCTATCGACAGCTAGAAGTTTTGTTGCCTCAAAGTGAATACACATTTTTTTAGAAAAATAGCCTAGATCGGAGCCACATCGAGATGAATAAACGGTTGAAGCTTGATTCGATTATTTTTTATTTCCCTCTTCTCTTTCGCATCTTTGGCAATGTATTCTTTACCTTTTTTTTTCTCTTTATAATATTCTCATGTGTGTTCCTTGGTGCTCATGTTATTTTGTTCTAGGATCTTGATCTTGGGGGATTGATCACCCCTCTTGATCATTGTCATGTTGTCATGATAGCATTGGTACATTGGAACCCATCTTGATGCGTCTTTTTCTACTTTAGTGTGAGTTTGAAGCAGGTTCATCATCTCACTAAAGTGGGTGCTAAATGGAGTCACCGAAAAAGTATCAATTCTACTTTTTCTAACTTCTCCAAGCCCTCCTTGTGATTTTGGCTTAGTGTTGCCTTGATTTAGTGTTGCAATTTTGATAACACATTCACATTAGGTCTTGGTCCCTTGTGAACTTAATGAGATTTTAATGGTGCCTTACAAAAGTGTTGTGAAGTGTTGTAACACACTTTCACAGTTTTATAGGGTTTTATCAAATAAATTAAGCATTTTAATCATGAACAACATTAATCTTGCCTTATTTGGATTATTGTAAAGTGTTGAAACACATGCTCACACATTCCTCTAGTATTTTCATTAATAATTAGACTTTCTTATATTTTAATTGCCCCTATTTTGCATCCATAAGCCTCATTTATCATATCTTTTCAAGGATAGTCCTGAGTCCAATCAGTAACCAATCATAATTCAGGTGTTCCTACCTTGTGTGGCCTAGATTTAGTGTCTGGGACTCATTTTCCACCTTGGGTGAATGAGTCCCACCTAGGTCTTTTTGGCCTTGATCTAGGTTTCACACATTTCTAAGCCAATGAGTCCTGTGTGAAAAAAAATCAAATTTAAATCAAAATTTTGGTAGGATTTTATTCTCTTAGATCTATGATTTAAGCCTTAAAAGATTCCATTTAAATAATTCCAATTGAAGAGGGTTTGATCAAACTACCTTAAATCAAACCCCCTTGGATAGAACCCCGCTAATTTTAAACCATACCTATAATAGAGTCTCCTTTACACCTATCAAAATGCTAATGAAAAACTACTTTTGATTTACCTTTTGGGGGATCCAATGAATTCATTTAATTTTATTTTTTTGCAAGTATGTAGTCCTTATTATAAGCTTCCCAAAAAGTATAATTTTAAATAAATTTAATTTTATTATTATATTTATTTTATATTTCTCATGACTGTAGGTTTTTCACTAAAAATCAAGCTCTCTATTCTACACATGTGGAAAAATAGCAGATTATTAAAAAAAAAATTGAAAATATTAGTGCACTAGATATTGAATTCGTTGATCCAACAAAGAAAAATAAATTGAATTTTGATACATACAAAAAAAGTTACGCATTATACGGTCGTGCTATGTCTGAATTATAATTTGTTTGAATTCAAAACTTGATTAAAGACAAAATATTCAATAAAAAGATATCTAACCAAGTGGAAGCACTAGATATCAGAGCTATGAATCTAAATTAAAAATAATTAGAATTTTATTCTTCATGGGAAAGAAGTTATGCATTATACGATGAGCATCACTTTTTTAAAATGTTGTTTTATGGAAAAAACTAGTTTTTGAGGGAGATGGAAAAAGAAGTGCAATCTGATTCCAAATTTTTTGAAAAAAATATATTTAGAATCTATAGAAAAAATGGCATGAAACTCTAGTTTGCATCATCTTCAAATTCCTATGCCCGAAAGTGAAGATTTAGTTAAAAAAAATTATTTCAGTGTCCAGTTTGGCCAAAAATTATAAACCACTATTGTGGGATCACCCTTCAAGGGAAGATTATCAAGCATTCAAGAGCTTTCTTCAAATTCCAATCATCATGTCAAGGATTGTATTCTTCATGTTTTCTATCATTCTAACATGTGTGATGTAGATTTCATGATCCAAGCAAGATCCATCTTCTTCAAGCTAGAGTCAAGAACCACATACATTGTAGCCATTTCAAGCATATTTGCAACACTTTATTGCAAGGGTTTGGTGAGTTGCTATATTATCTTTTTTTCATTCATCATTCTTCTTTTATATTTTCTTTCATTTCAAGGTTTAATTACCAACAAGGGGTTTGACCAAGGAAAACCCCTATTAACTAACCCCCACAACATCTCTCCCTCTTCTTGTGTGTGATTTGTAGGGCTAGGTTGCAAATTTACCAAGGAAAAAAGGTAGAGAAAATTTGTCAAGTCCTCAAGGTTTTCAAAGTTGTCATCAAGCCTTGGAGAAGCTATATAAGGTGTACAGGTGGGATTTTGTCATTTCAGATCCAAAAACCAGTCAAAAAGAGAAGAGTAGTCTAAGAGGTGCATAATCTAGTTCAAAACTTTAAAAAAAGAAGTGGACAGATTTGACACTATTGGTTAATGAGTCCAACTATACAGGCTTGATAAATATTTTTGTAGATTTAAATACCCTGTTAGTTTAAACCTGTTCCTGCACATTTTTTGAAAAGCTAGATTGATTCACCCAACTCGGCGAATGATTCCCATTCAGCATCAACAATAGATTATTTCAATGATTTAAACCTACATTCTCTCTTCTTCAGTCTTCTAGGTCCACACTTTCAGTTTCATAGCTTTCTATTAAAATTTGTTCACTTCCTTAGGTCATTTAGAGTTAGTTTGCATATCACACTATGTTATCCAATTCATTGTCTTTTGAAAGTTTACACTTAGTGGTGAAGGCCTCATTACCTATCATTCAATCCCTAGGATAGCCCTATTGTAATATTTCAATCTCCCTTGCATTGAGGTGTCTAGGGTTATTTTTGAGTGGAGCCTCTTTGAAAGTGGTTGTGAATACATATCAATACCATGCGTTTAGGACATCATTATTCTGATTTGGAGTGCATTTACATCCAAAATTTATCTTGCATTAAAATTGCATTAGGTATTGCATTTGTTAATTTGCATTCTAGGGTTTCAAAATTTGCATTAGTGAAAAGCTCATTTAGCTTGCATTATTGCACTTAATTTCATTGAAAATCACCAAAATTCTGCATTTTTATCTCAAATTTGTATCAAAAAACATAAAAGGCATAAAATACAATTTAAAATTTTTGAATTTTTTTAAAAAAAGTTACTAGCTCGACTCATTCACCACCTAGGGAAAATCAGTCCCTTTGCATATTTTTCACTACATTTTTCAGCATTTAATCTTCAATTTCTAAGTTTTTGTTTGTTGTTTGTGCATTTCTATTTTACTTTCCATAATTTTAGTTATAATCATTTCATTCTTATTAGCTTACATTGCATTTGCATTCACCCTACATTTAGTAGCCTTTGCATGAGTGTTTGGTGTCCTATTTCTAATACCATATTGAGAAGTTCCAAACACATGTCATCCCATGATCGCACAATCATTGTGGATCTTAGGTTATCTAGAGCTTCTAATCCTAGTACTGACAATAGTAAATTAGGCATGGATAACACCCTTAGAAACTCCTTGCCTTCAAATAGCATGCAAGTTGAACCAAGGAATGACAACATCCCGCAAGGGAACATAATTCATATTCATGAGAACCTAGTAAAATTACAACATCAAATAAGCCTTGAAAAAATTTCAACCATTGCAATTACTACCATAGAAAACATTCACCGCATGCTTGAAAGGGACAATGGCCTTGACCTTATAAAAAATATAGTTGAAATATTTGGAAAACATCTTCCCAAAACCACTAGTTGTCCTTTGACCCCAAGTAATGTTACAATCCAAGGAGGAACTCAACTTCCTCCTCCCACAACCATAGCCTCAATACCTACCTACACTAACCCTCAAGTCACAACAACAATGCAACAAGTTAGTAATGTAATTCATTCTCTGGGTATTCCTACTACCATCCCTAGTTCCTATGTGGCATCACAAGTTATATCTCCTACTTTACCACCATTAAGCATTCCATTCACTTGTCCTACAACTACATACACTCTATCACCACTTTCACTCCCATCTCATAACACAGGAAATGATCCTCTCATAACACAACTTTTCCAAACCATTTCATCCCTTCAAAAGAAAATTTCCACCATAAACTGAAATCAAAATGTTCCACCTACATATTATGTCAAAAGCAGTCCATTGTCCTTGGAGAGATTGCAAACATCGATGCCACAAGGTGTAGAGGTTCCTATAGGTGAGAAATATGGAGGGAAGGGAGATCCTTCTAACCATGTTAATGCCTACACTACCTTAGGTAGTGACTTTGTCCTTGACAATAAATTGTTGGAAAAAAATTTCCCTAGGTCCTTGAAGGATACCGCCTTGGATTGGTTCTCTTCTTTACCAAACAACTCAATTCGTTCATTCAATGAACTTTTTGATGTATTTATAAACCATTTACAAGTGCATATGACTCTCAAGATGACTTTGGCTGATTTGATGAGATGGAAGCACAAGGAGGAATAAAAGATAATTGATTTTATCTCATGCTACCAATTCCTTTATTCCCAAATCGATGTCAAGGTCCCCAACCCACACCTTCAATAGAGGTTCATAGAAAATTTGCAAAGTAAAATCCAAGACAAGTTGACCATGATGAAATTATCATCCTTCATTCACCTGTGCACTGCCCTCTCTGATTATCAAAATTCAATTAGTAGTTGAGATACAAGGTCCACTTCTAGTCGAATCAAGATATCCGTGTTATGAAATAACTTGCACAATAGAAGAATATGAGATGAAATATGCTGCAAAAAATTGATAATAACTGAGAATAACAAGCCTCTTCGAGGGGGAAAACCTCCAAATATCTCTAATGAGAACACACTTGACAACTTGATGATGAAATAAGACTCACAACCTCCTATATATACCTATTTATGCCTAGGATATCACCTGGGATGACTTAGACACATCTATATAAGTCTTAGGCTAACCTAAACAACTAAATAACAATATACTAATGATAATATGACTTAATAGAGAGTTAAGATAACGGCAAGCTAACTATTCATAACCTAATGTACACTAATATTAAGGGAGTAGCCTGACCCCCTTCTTCAAAGAAGCATTGTCCTCAATGCTAATCAAGTTTGGATTCTTTTGAATGAACTCCTTGTCCTCCCATGTGGCATCTTCAACTGGTAAATTATTCCATTGGATGAGATACTTAGTGAGAGTTCTATTCCTTAGCTTCTTTGTGCATGTTTGACAAATGAAATTTGGTTCCAAAATTATTCTTCCTGCTTCATTGAGCTCTGGTAGTGTTGTTTGAGTGGGAATATTATGCCCAATGACCTTCAAACAAGAAACGTGAAAAACTGGATGTATCTTTGTTGTTGGTGGCAACTCTAGCTTGTAGGCAACACTACCGATATTTTGCATGATTTGGTATGGACCATAAAACCTTGGAGACAACTTATTATTCATTTTTTGTTGCTTTAGTGAGATTTTCTTATAAAGCCACAATCTCAAGAAGACCCAATCCCCAACTTCAAAACTTATTTCACTATGATGTTGGTCTGCCTATTCTTTCATTTGATTTTGTGCCATGGCTAAATTTTCCTTGAGTCCTAAAAGTACTTGTTGATGAAGCAAGTGGTCTTCTATTGCCTAAACTCTTAGTGACACCTTTATTGATGATGTGATGGAAGGACGATGATATCCATAAAGTGCCAAAAATGGAGACATTTTTTATGAGCTATGAAAAGAAGTGTTATACCACCATTCTGCAAGTGGTAGCCAATCTACCCATTGAGACAGTTTCTCCAAAGTGAAACAACGTAGATATCCTTCCAAACAATTATTAACAACCTTAGTTTTCCCATTTGATTGAGGGTGGTATGAAGAGCTGTGAGCCAATTAAGTACCCAAACATGATAATAAATCTTTCCAAAAGTGACTAGTGAAGATAGGATCATGATCACTAACAATAACCTTAGGTTTACCATGTAGCTTTTGGATATTCTCCAAAAAATATTTTTCCACTACACTTGTTGTAAAAGGATGTGATAATGCAATGAAATGTGCATATTTAGTGAGGCGGTCAACTACCACCATGATGACATTATGACCTTTAGATTTGGGAAGCACTGTGATGAAGTCCATGGATACCTCTTCCCAATGCTGGCTAGGAATAAATAAGGGTTGCAAGAGACTTGGTGTCTTAATTGTCTCCCCTTTATTCCTTTGACAAACCAAACATTCAGCCACAAATTTTTGAACATCACCTTTTACCCCTTCCCAAAAAAAATATTGCTTGACTTGATGATATGTCTTCAAAAATCCTAAATGACCACCCACGAGAGACTCATGCAACTCTGTGAGAATCTTGTGTTGAAGAGTACAATTATTGCAGAGATACAAACATTATTTATACCAAAGAGTATCTCCCTTCCAACAAAACTTATCTGAACTACTAGGATCACTTTTTAATTGTTCGATGAGATTACTTGTCACAACGTCATTTTTCCACTCTACTTTGGCTTTATCCACCCAATTTCCTCCACCCAATTTGCTTGTAATATTGAAAGGGAACACAATAAGGCTTCATCTTTCTCATCCCTCCTTGAAAGTGCATCTACTACAATATTTTCTTTCCCTTTCTTATATACAATCTCAAAGTCATATCCTAACATCTTAGTGACCCATTTTTTTTGCTCTTCAGAAGATAGTCTTTGTTCCAAAAATTATTTTAGGCCATCATGATCTGTCTTAACCTTGAAGTGTCTACCCAATAGATAAGGCCTCCATTGTTTAACTACATGGAGGATTGCTAGCATTTCCTTCACATAAATAGGTTTTAGTTGATTCTTAACCTTTAATTGATGACTCTAAAAAGAAATTGGTTGACCTTCTTGCATGAGCACTGCTCCTATCCCATTTCCAGAAGCATCACATTCCACAATGAATTCCTTGGTGAAGTCAGGAGTGGAAAGCACTAGAGTTGTACACATAGCCTCCTTCAATCTCTCAAATGTTGTATTGGTAGACTCGTTCCAATGAAAAGAATCCTTTTTCAATAGAATGGTGAGAGGTGCTGCTATATGACCATAATTCTTCACAAATATTCTATAGTACCCTGTCAATCCCAAGAAACTCCTTAGTTTCTTAATTGTTTTTGAAATAGGCCATTCCATGATAGCCTTAATTTTGTTAGGGTCCACCTTTACTCCTTCATGTGAAACTATGTGTCCCAAATAATCCACCTCTGTAAGACCAAAATCACACTTGGATGGCTTAGCATAGAGTTTATGATCTTCAAGTATTTGTAATGCTTGATCCACATGTTGCAAATGTTCTTCCCAAGTCTTGTTATAAATCAATATATCATCAAAGAATACTAACACAAACTTTCTCAAGAACTTCTTAAAAATGGAATTCATCAAACTTTGGAATGTAGATGGTGCATTGGTAAGACCAAATGGCATCACCAAAAATTCATAATGACCCTCATGAGTCTGAAATGTTGTCTTACAAATATCTTCCTCCTTAATCTGAATTTGGTGATAACCAAATCTAAGATCTAACTTGGTAAAATACATAGCTCCATTCAATTCATCTAGCAAATCATTAATGACTAGAATAGGAAACTTATCTTTAATGGTGTACATGTTGAGCACTCTATAATCTAGACACATGCACCAATTATCATCCTTCTTACGTACCATCACCACAGGCGAGGAGTAAGCACTTTGGCTATGCCTGATAATTCTTGCCTCTAGCATCTCCTCAACAATTTTTTCTATCTCACTCTTTTGTATGTGTGGATACCTGTAAGGCCTGATGTTTGGTGGTTGGATCCCTAGTATTAACTGTATGGCATGATCATGATCCCTCTTAGGAGGAAGTCCTTTAGGCATATCTCCATGAAAAACTAAGTGATGATCAATTCTAGCTTGCAAATCTGGATGAGTAGGAGCTTTAGAGTGAGAGATTTCTAATGAATATAGTTGGGTCACAAATCCATCCACTCCTTTCTTAAGCAACTTTTGCATTTGATGAGAGCTTACCATTTGTGGGGATTTTTCCTTCAACCCCCTTAGCTCTAATAGCCTTCCTTCTGATTGAAATCTTATGAATAGTTCTTGGAAGTTCATCTCAATCTTTCCCAATGTAGTAAGCCATTGTACTCCCAAAACAATATATGCTGCACCCATGGATATCGCATACATTGGGGTATCAAGTTGATAATCTCCCATGGATAATTTAATTCTATGAAACTTCCCTAAACAACTAACTATACCACCATCTACAATCAAAACCTAAAACTCTAGAGCTAGATATATAAAATAATTTAGATGAGTAGCTAACTTTTTGTTGATGAAATTATGAGTACTACCTGAGTCGATCAACACTCTTACCTTCTACTTCTTTAAGAACCCCACCACCTTGAGAGTTTGTGGAGCACTGAAACCTAAGAGTGCATGACAAGAAATGATTGGTTGAGAACCATTTGATTCCTTATTTGACTCCCTTTCATCCTCTAGTATGGGTTCCTCCTCTTCTTCCTCACTTGGACCTTCAATATAGAACAATTTCTTTTCACTGCATTTATGTCCTTGACTGTATTTTCTATCACAATTGAAACACAACCCTTTTTCTCTTTTCTCCTTAATTTTTTGTGGAGTCAACTTATTAGGTTGTGTTGAATATCCTTTCTCTCTTCTCACATTAGCCCCTTGCTTCTTAGGAATCAAATACTTCTCCTCTACCCTATGTGCTAAGATAAAAGACTCATTTATGGAGCTAGGGATAAACATGCATACCTCATGTTGAATGTGATCCTTGAGACCACCCAAGAATAAATCATTCAATTTTTCCTCTGTAATTTTATCCACTCTTAAGGATAAATTTTGGAATTGTTGAATGTAATCCTTAACTAATCTTGTTTGTTGAAGCTTAGCTAGCTGGCTGAAGAAGTTGTCTATCACACTATTGCTATATTGTGCTTTGAGTTCCTTTGTAAAAATTGACCATGAGATTGTGAGCCCCTTTTTCCTTCAATGAGTGCAAAGCCAATGATACCAAATGAATTAATCTAGTTCTAGATATAGGGAGGCCATCGTGACCTTTTGTCCATTTGGGATTTGGTGTACTTAAAAAAAATTCTCCATTTGGTTTATCCATGTTAGAGGATCATTGCCATCGAACTTGTGCATATCCACCTTTGGAAATAAATTCCTAGATCCCATAGGAGTACTAAATCTTGTGTCAATGGTAGTTGACCTAGAATTTTCACCTTGGTTGCTTGAGAACTCCTTTCTTGGTTCAGCCATGTGGGTGCTTAACATGTTTCGTATGTCTGATATATCTCCTCTTAGGTAACACATATCCATCTTGATTGAGGAAATTTATTCCTTGACCTTATTTATTTCCTCATTAAGAGTAATATCCTCTATTGTTACCCCGCCTTTATCAGGAGTCTTCCCCGGAGTGACAACATTTTTTTTGCCCCTTATTGCAGGCCCCGTCATGATGGGAACCACTAATTTTGAAATAAATCACACAAATGAAACTTAATTTCTCTAAAAATTTTACTGTAATCTCCTTTATTATTTCTTCAAAAACTCAATAAAAATTATACTCTAGTTCAACAAGATGTGCGAGATATGTAGATTCTAAAAAAATTGTGTAGAAACCCTAATTCTACAATAATTCACTTAATTATGCTCTAATTATTTTGAAATCTAGACTATAGCTTCTTTAATATGTTCTTCAAAAAACCTTTAAAAATCATAATTTTTTTTTTCCAAAATCAGAAAGATATGCTCTTCCAAAATCGCCTACAAAATTGAGAAAAACCTTGCCTCTACGGTGCCAAGATCATGCTCTGATACACTTGTTATGAAATAACTTGCATGATAGAAGACTATGAGATGAAATATGCTGCAAATACTTGATAATAACTAAGAATAACAAGCCACTTCAAGGGGGAAAACCTCCAAATATCTCTAGTGAGAACACACTTCACAACTTGATGATGAAATAAGACTCACAACCTCTTATATATACCTATTTATGCCTAGGATATCACCTGGGCCAACTTAGACACACCTATACAAGTCTTAGGCCAACCAAAACAACTAAATAACAATATACTAATGATAATATGACTTAATAGAGAGTTAAGATAGCCACAAGCTAACTATTCATAACCCAATGTACACTAATATTACTTGGGCATAGCAATCCGAGCCCGCAAACCAAAAAAGTTCCCAACCTTTTAGAAAAAAAATAAAGGGTTCCTTCAATTCAATCCCCCTCAACAAACAGCTCAAAATGTCAATAACCAAGTAGTTGTTTTCAAATCCTCAGTCTCCATTATCTATGGAGACCCCAATTTAAGACAATTTACTCCCTTGCCCAATACCCTTCAACACACAATGTCCCAACTTCTAGACCAACAAATGATTACCTTACCTCCTATCAAAACACCTGACCCTAATAAGCCTTTATCCTTGAGCTTTAAATGAAATGCTTATTGCCACTATCATCAAAAAAATGGACATGGTTTTGCAAGCATCTGAAACATCTTGCACAAGACCTCATTGAATCCAGCCATCTATCCATTGCAGGTGTTAGTGATCAAGGAAATAAGTCTATTGCCCCTCCTAATCAAAACTTGCAAATTTTCACCATCCCAATGCCCAAACATAATATTTCATTTGTCAAACCAATCAAAACTACAAAGAAGGATGTGATGAATATTGATACAGATTATTAAAACAATTATTCTATTCTAAATAATGTTATCAATGCCAATCCTATGGATGAAATGGTAGGGACGATAAACATCATCCCTTGTAAGGATTGACCTAAAAGTTCTATTGGTATGGCTTTCTCCTCTAAGGATATACTTAAACATTTTCCTAATGGTCCTCTTTACATAGCCAGTCGTACCTATGATAAGCTCACTAATGGGATATTAATAGATTTTGCCTATGGAGAGAACGTGATTATGGAGGAATTTTTACTTTTGCATAAAAATTATCAAGATGAATATGACAAACTGCAAGCATGGATTAATACACACAATGGTTTTTCTTGCCCTATGATAGGATCAATTGCCTTACCATTACATAAAGGACCAAAAACATTAGATGTCACATTCTCCATCATCCCGCAGTTGGACCAATTTTGTGTGAGGTTATGCCACCCATGGTTTTGCTCCATGAAATATGCCCCTTTGGTTGTGTATAAATGTTTAAAATTTCCCTTTGACAATGAAATATTCACTGTCCACCATTGCAACTTTAATCCCTTGTCTTTCAAAGGAAACTTTTCCCTAGAAGCCTTTTGGCCCAAACCCATGGAACCTATAAAACCTTGAGAAGACTTCATTTTCTTTTCCTATCAAAATTTCAAGGCAAAGAAGATAGCTAGACTGTCTCTTTGAAACATGTCCCCATCCACCTCTGAAAATCCCATCCTTAACGAAACCATGCTTGAACCTAAACAAGAGCCAAACAACCAACACCAATGGAAAACATAAGCTTCACCTACATCCTACAAATGACCAAGAGAAAATGAAACCAACCCCATAACACCTCCTAGAATAAAACAATTTTACAAAGTCAAAGAGAAAGTGGCTGAACAACCTCCTGTGGTTCCTTTCATACCTCCCCTAAGGGAAGGAAAGAAACTTACAATTGACCAACCCACTCCTACACAAATGCAACTTGAGAACAAAACCAAAAGAAACAGAGGTGCTAAAGAGCGTAGGCGTTGACATCGTGACTTTTCTCACATGTTACATGAATAATTAAACAAATAAAATCAAGATCTAGACTTGACTAAAGCAATGCATGAGGACCCTACCCTGAAACAAGAAAATTTAATGCAATCTCCACAACAGGAGTTGAACTCTTCCATGGACAGTATCATTTGACCTCATGTTGTGATAATCTTAGATGGTGATGATGAGGTTGCTAATATCAACGAAGAGGTGCATAATGAACTGACTAAATTGTTTTCCTCTTCCATGAGCTTAAATGACAAATCTCGTATAAAGAGTCTTGAACTTGGTGCTTCTCCTAGTTCACCACTTTCTCTTGTCCCTTTTGCTAGTTGCCTGCCTTTGGAATACACAAAACATGATTGGGAGGTAGATGACTTACTCATAGGTTGACTCACATCTGCCTTACTAGCCTTTTGCTTTATTTATTTTTCATTTTTCTGTGTGTGTGTGATTTCATGTGCGTAATGTGATCCCCCATGATGCAGGAGTATCCAGCAGTGCAGGGAAATATTGCATCACCCAAAAAAAAAAATTATTTATTTTCTATAGTTTTTTTTATTCTCATGATGACACTTAAGGGGTATAAGACTATCAAGCATAAAAAATAGTGAAAAATGGGAACTTACTATTTCTAGTAATTCAGCCAAAATGGGCTCGTATGGACACAAAAATTTACCGCAAGGAGTAGAGCTGAAAAAATATTCCATTCGCAAATGAATCACCTCAATACCCTACATGGTTTGGAAAAAATTAAAGTTTTTGTCTAGAGAAAATTCTCCAATGTAGCTTCAAATTCAGATATAAAACTTTAGAGGCCCCAAAATAGCTCAGAAAGTGGTTGAACTGACCTACAATAAATTCATACATTGTAGAGATTGTTAAGAGATTTCCAATGATATGCAATAATAGGAAATCACACACTTGGCTCAAAAGTTATGGCCCCATGAAGTTGGTCCTCTAAAAAGTGAATTTCATAAAAATTTCTTCCAAGTCAAAAATTAATCGGTGGGACTTTTGGTGCCAAAACAAAAAAAAGGGGAAATTTGAACTTTCTAGAACATTCTAGGGAAGTTATTAAGGAAAAAAAAAAGGGTTAAGTGCGGGTTGTAGGAGGTGGCCCTAATAGTGCAGATTGTGGCTCTGAATAGTAGATTTTTCTTTTTAGAGTTGATTTTCTTGTAATGAATCAAGCCCATGAGGTTGTAGCATGTAAGCTTTGAATCTGTAATTTCATTTTCTGAAAATAATTGAAAGTGAGTCATTTTTCTATCTCGCATCTTCTTTGTTGATATCTGTTGTGATTTTTGTGGGTTTTGGGCGGTGTGGCCCTCATCAAGTGGTATCAAAGTAGGAGTTCCTTAGCTTGTAACAGAGTGTCCAACATGAGGCAATTGTAGTAGGACCTATGAGTGTGGGTTGAGTTCAAGATGCCTCTAAGACTTTTCCAGTATGGTAGAGGTAGATGCTGAGGTGGTGGAGGAAGACGTCCACCTAGAGATGAAATCCAAGCCCTTAGAAGGCAATTAGAAACCTTGCAACAAGAGGTTCGAAGAAGAGATGTGCAATGAGACATAGATGATAGTGAAGATGAAACAAAGGAGAAAATGAAAGAGGAAGAGTAGGATCCAATGGATCCTAGGGAAAGAAGATTGTTGCAAGCAATCTCAAGCATTGGGAAGAGACCTAAAATGAAGGTTTCAACTTTTAGTGGAAATTTGAATCCTGGAGAATTGATTGATTGGATCAATGACATGGAGGAATTTTTTGAGTTTGAGGAGATTGAAGATCCTCAAATAGTAAGGTTTGCAAAGATGAAATTGAAAGGTCACACTAGTATACGGTGGAAAGAGCTCTAGTTAGAAAGAGGAAGACAAGGGAAAGATAAAATTTCTAGATGGGACAAAATGGTGTCAAAATTGAAGAAACAATTTACTCTAGTCGATTACGAATTGGAGTTGCTCAAGAAGATGAAGAGCTTGAGGAAAGGGACAAGGATGGTGAAAGATGACACAAAGGAATTTCATAAGGTCCTGATTTGGATAGGAAATTCTGAGGGAAATAAAGAGAAAGTTGTTTGTTATATTAATGGGTTGAAGCCAAGCATACAGGAAGAATTGGCACTAGTAAGAATGACTACCATTGAGGACACTTATCAGTTTTCTCTAAAGGTTGAAGAACAATTGAAAAAGAGGTTTGAGAAAAAACAATGAGGTGGAGGCCATGGAGGAAAGACGGGTGGATGATCATATGGAGGTTGAAATGAAGATCAAAAGAAGGGTAAAGGCTCTAGTAGTAGCTAGAACTAGAAAGGAGATAACACCTACCATCCTCATGATCAAAACAATGGAGACCAAAGAGTAAGAGGAAGCTTTCGTGGAACCTATTTCTAGTGTGGAGAAGAAAGACATAGAGCCTATGAGTCTCCTCAACAACAAGGAAGGACAAATAGAAAACCTGAGGGTAATGCACGAGTTGCACATGTTGATGAAGATGTTGAGTCTTCACATTCTAAGGATGCAGAAAGAGGATAGGTTCTTGTTACTAAAAAAGCCTTGCTAAATGAGGAGAATGAGCCAACTCAAAGGAAGAATTTGTTTCACACTAGATGTAAGTGTGAAGGTAAAGTTTGCAATGTTATTATTGATGGAGGTAGTACTGATAACCTTGTTTCAGAAGAAATGGTAAGTAAGTTGTGGTTGGAGAGAAGAAGGCATCCAAACCCATACCAGATTGCTTGGTTGTAGAAGGACCATAAAGCCTTCGTAAATGAACAATGTCTAGTAAAGTTCAATATTGGAAATTACCATAATGAGGTATTATATGATATTATTCCTATGGATGTTTTTCATATGTTGTTAGGTAGACTATGGTAGTTTGATCGACGAGCAATGGGTATGTGCAGGATCACGATGGTCCAAAAAGTGGCAATATTTTGGGTATGTGTAGGGTATGTGGCTGGCAACTTTTTTTTTACCCAAAATTGATGAAACAAAAAATTTTTTTAAATGAGATTATCATCTTTCCACCAATATAAATTATGTTTTAATTTGAATTATATAAATAATTGTAGACACGTAAAATGTATCGATTGAAATTATGCATCTGATCCTGACTACTAACATCATTTCATCCTAAATCATCCTTCAGTCTAACCATTTAATCAAATATCCCCCTATCTGATCAAATTCATCAACATTCCTCTCTTAATTAAATAAATCAGTTATCTAACTAAGTCACCGCTTCTCGATAGTTAAATTAATCATTTATTTATCTAATTATCCTATTTAATTAAATAATTAATGTTATTTGATTAAATCTCTAAAGTCTATCTATTAAATTAAATAAATTAAAACCTTATATAGTTTAATCTTACATCATCTCTTAAAATTAAATAAATCACAATCTTTATTTAATCAATCTCTTATCACATTCCTCTCATATTTGATTTAAATAAATCCACAAATCGAAGTCAAATTTGTCACATCACTTAATCTCTTTATTAAATTAATTAACTTGGATTAATTTAATCTCCTATAATGTCCCATCCTCCAGCTTTTACCACTTGCACATGAAAATAGATTTAATTAATTTATTAAATCCCTATTTTCCTCAACAAGGCGTCTTTTTGGAATATTCTTCAAGTTTGAATTCAAAAATCCAAGTTGACATGTACATCCAACAAGGAATTTACTCCATCTTATATGTCCTTTGCCTTGAGACAAGTGGCATTTAATACATATTTCCTTCCCTCTTGCATGTCATTTCAACAAATTCAAAATTCAAAAATAGGCATTTATTGGCACAATTCTCAAAACTTGCACATCCTCCCACATTGCTCTATTTTGGACATTCATCCTTCAATCTCATCTATATATAAGAGGATTCATTCCTCATTTGATCATCCACAAATGATGCAAAGTTACAAGTGTCAAATATTTAGCCATTTCCATCCAATATGATTGAATCATAGCTAGGTTATGCAAGTTTTTCTATTGGAGCACTCATCAAGCATCAACAAAGTGGATCACTCATCAAAATTCATCAACATACATCAAGCTTGCATCATAGGAATTGGGAAAGGGCCAATTTTCACATCAAATTGGCACCAATTCCCCCATGGGATTATGAGTTTGCTAGTTTAATTAGGATTCAATCTTTATTTTGTTATTTTCATTGTGTTCTTCATTGCTTTTTTCCCAATTTGAACTTTGTGAATGGATTTCATGGGGAATCCTTGTTCTTGCTTGCAATCTCTAATATAACGTGTTTGTTCTTATTGTTTTTTAGGTATTAGGATTGGGGTTCTCACATTCGGCGCTAGAAGGAAGGAAACATCTCATTTTTAATCACCTTTTTCTAAAAATTTCACGTTTTTGTTTATGCACAGGAAAATTCCAACGCTGGAAGCTCAGTGTCCCCATATAGCACCACTAACTCTCTAGCATCGCCATATAGCACTGCTAGAAATTCAAATAGCGATGCTGAAGTCTTCCCGCCCAAGAATTTGAATTTCAAACCATGCTGCTTGACCAATCTGACCCATGAGATTTTCAAAAAAATCAAACAGCGACACATTTGAGCTCACTGGTCTAAGTACAAAGCACCACTGACTAGTAAGTGGCACTGTACAACACCACTTGAGAAATCAAACTACAATGTAGTCACAGGTTGCACTGTTGGAAGGGAGTAAAAAGGCTTAAAATGAACATTAGGAGTACAACTTACTAGAGTTTGTTTTTTGGTTAACAATTGAACAAAACAACTCTCATTTGTCCTTTGGTGCTTTAAAAAGAACTTATAATTTCTTTGTGGCTCTAAAATGAACAAGTACAACTTAGTCTTCATGAGGGCTTACTTAAACTAACTTCATTGAAAAAGGACATATGCACTTCTCTCACACTTTATAGTGATCTTGAGAATCAAAAGGCCTTTTTTGTGATTTTAGGTTGAGATAAAGCAATCACCTCCACACTTCATTTTGGGTTTAAAATTGAACAAAATATTGTGTAAGTGTGAGTAGAGAATTATTGTGTACATTCTCTTTCTTTGTGTTGCAAACAAAGATTGATCGAGTTATGAATATTGTCTTTACTCACTTTTGTTATCTTAGAGGATCTGGCTTGGGGAAAAAGTACTCACCCAAGGGAATGACTCAACTGGTAACACTCTAAAGCCAAGAGTATTTCCAACTAGGATATAAATGTGGGTATTGGAATAAACACCAATATCACACAATTGGCTATGACGAGATGGATCTGAAAAGGGACTCTCGCCGCATGGGTCAATCTCCACGAACGGAAAGTCCTAATTAAAACACATGTTTTAGAATTTCCAAAATCCTTGATCTATTTGTTGGTGCAAGAATGGTCATTCTAAAGCCACCCCACACTTTTACAGTCTTTTAGTATAAATGGAAAGCATTCCATGGGAGTTTCATGGGTGTTGATACTTGGCTACCCCGTATAAGTGAGTGTCGTGGAGGGGAGACAGTGGGGTCAAGCATCTAACCATTCACTAAAGATAAGCGTAGCTAGACTTGTCCAAGTGGGGACCCAACAAATATTGTCTTCCATATCCATAGGGTTGTACTTATTCTTGGTTACAAAATGCTTTGCTTGTTCAAAAACATCTTGGAAACAAACACTTAAACATCATCATCAAAATTTCAAACCCTTTAGGAGGTAAATGCAATTGACTCAATTCATGTGTTATTGCTTGCCCTTGGGATTCTATCCTTAGAGGTTTCTAAACACTTGAACTTACATCTCAATTTACCTACTAAAGATAAACAATAGATAACCATTGCCTTGATTTCCTTGAATTCCACATAACACTTTGTGGGATGAAAATAAGTTAGGACATTGGACATTTAGTTTGAAAATATAATCAAGAAATTTTTTATGGTAAAATCAATTCACTAATCAAGATGAAATCAATTGAACCCCACACATGTTCTTGTGTATCTTTTGTCTTATGGTCTTTTGAGCAAACATTGATCTTTTGGTTTGAAGGGAAAATCATGTTCTTAAAAACCTTGGCCTTGTAAACAAGTCCTTCTTAGGTTCATTTAGGATCAAAATCAAACACTTCATCCACCCCAAACATTTATCATCTCCATACCACAAAAGAATTTTGGAAACATCATTCTAGACTTGGGTAAATCATCAAAATCAAAATCAACTTATTTAGTTAGGTGTATGGGAATGCATCCTTTATCATACATTTAATTGAATTAGCAATCCTTTGAACAAGTTCATCCTAAGATCACATCCAATATCTTAGGGTTTACAAGATCATTATCCAATCAAAACCAATCAAAATCAAATCCTAAAGTCTAGCATTGATCCAAAGTTTCTAAGAAAAACAACACCCATATCATTCACCCCTTTCACCCTTCATCTCATCATTGGTCCTAAACATCTTAGGGGTCACTTTTTCAACAAGGTAAAAACACAAGAAGAACATGGAATATAAATTTGATCCATACATCATAAGTGGTCTAAACCTACCAAATTATCAAAGCTTTACAATGCCAATTGATTTTCAAAACTCACATTTATACAATCCATACATGGGATCATTATCTCCTACAAACCTCAATGGTACAACAAATGTGAGTATACCCAATATAAATTTTGAAACACCTTTTCTTATGGTAGATTTAAATCCAAGTCCAAAATTACAAATCTATCAACCAAATACTCAATGCATGTGTCTTCAACAAAGCAATATTATCACACCAAATCCATACATGCCAAGTGAGAATACACAAAATACAACTATACCAAACATGAACATTTCAAATCCACACTTGGTAAACTTTTGGATAGATATGTTTGCAAATCACACAAATGTTTTTCAAAATCCATCACACCAATATGTCCCCCTCACCTTTCACAATGACCCATCATCATCATCATTTAATGCAACACCCTAAACCTCTTTCCTCATGACCTCACAAGGAGAAAGTGACTTATTTGGACCAAGGGACATTTTTGATGAAACATCATCATTTCCCCAAGGGAGCATGCCACTCACTTTCCCACCACTCCCACCCTTGTCATTAACATGCATATCACCTCTTGGTTTGGGGCTACCTTTGCTACCACCACTCATCCAAAACATCCCCCTAACCATCAATCAAGGCATCATATCAAATCATCCCCCCTAATCATCGATATCACAACAACAGATGGCAACCATCCCTAGAGCACAAGCAACCAACACATCATCTATCATCCCTCAAAACATGGTCTCTCAAGGATTAACCATATCGATCACACCATCCACCACTCAAATCCCAATCATCAATACGACAATACCTCTTATTACCACAATAAGCAATATTTCAAAACCACCTCCGCCACCACCACCACCCAAACCAAACACATCAAACCAATAGAGCATTGTGTTTCAAGCCACTTAGTAGGCTGCTTATCAAAAAGCACTCCAACAAAACCAAAACCAACAAGCTACACAACTAGCTGCTTAGCAAGCTACAAAAGTTTCTTAAGTTGGACAAGCCGCAATACAAGCCCAACAAGCACAAGCCTAGGCTCAAATGCAGGCACAAGCTCAAGCCCAATACCAAGCCCAACAAGTAAATGTTGTTCAAATTCCCAAAAAAATGTTAATGACTCCATGTATCGATCCAAGTCGACAATCACATAATCAAGACCTATCCATCAACAAACACATGGAAGATGTTTCTACCTCATCCGAAGATCAAATCAACATATATCAAGAGTCACTTTTTGATCATGATAAGAATCCTTCAACAATATCTAACAATGATCTATTTCAAAGAGTGTTAACATTATTTGATCCTATAGTCAATGATCCATCGACCAATGATCATGTTGAAAATGTCTCTACATCACCTAATGAGTTAGAGGACATATCTCAAAAATTTATTCTAAAGCATGATCAATATGTCTCACCAAATTCTAGCAATGGTCCTTTCCAAGACATATTGAAATCCTTTGACCTCATGATTTCCAATATTGAAGGAATCTTCAACTCAACACTTGATCCAAATTCACTCAAAGATCAAGAGGATATTGAGCCACTTCCTATGCCTAATGAAGATATCCAAGAACCCTTTGTAAGCAATCCATCCTTTGAAATTGACCCATGTCAAGAACTTGATCCAAAGCATGTTGAAAGCAATTATGAAATCATTCAAGATCAAGAATTTGTATCTTCAAGCTACTACAATGATCTAATGGACACTCTCCTATCTATACAAGATGTCACAAATGATGATCATATCCACATAGCACATACTTCATCTACCCATGAGATGCTTTCTTTGGATGGACACGTAGATGATCTTCATTCAAAATAGGATTCCATTACTTCTAATATTATTACACAAAAAGAGCAAGTTATTGAGTTGAAAACATCAAGATCAAATATATCCCAAATTTAGACTGAGGACATTATGTATAAAGATATCTAACATTATCCACTCAAGGAAACATGTCAGACAAAACAAGACATTATGGAGTTAGCAAAGCAGCAAATGAAAATAACATCATCTATAGTGGTCATTTATCAGAGTATGCTTACTAAACAAGACATCTCAAAATAGGCAGAATCAAAGAACAAAGGTGCTACTACCACCATATTGGGGGAAACTATGTCTCAAGAAAATGTCAACATAGGGAGCATGAAGAATCCTTATGATGAAACTGATGTCAATACTACAACCAGCCATGTCATGAATCTTCATCCACCCATCACCCCATCCACGAATTGGGACCAACATTAGAAGAAAGATTTGAATCAAAGCACAAAGAATGTTATCAAAGCAAAAGAAGCCAAGGAGCATAATAGACAAATCAAATACACATGGATACCAAAGAATACAAAGAAAGATTATCCCTGTCAAACTCTATTAGTCAAAGAAACTATGGGGAAAAATAAAAAAGTGAAAAGTATCCATCAAATATTTCCACAAAAGAAAAAGTAGGATTCTCAAGCAACGTACAAAGTGTATCAATCAGTTGGTCCTAATTCCATACACACTTTCGTATCCACCCATCATTGCTCATCTTCCCAAGTTTGGAGAGTCAAAAGTTCCAAAATGTCAACCAATCCATCTCTTATCCCTAAACACACTCCATCCACACCTCCACACATAATATCCAATTCTCACATTAACCATGTGTTGGCAACAACCCTTCATCATAAGGATTTAGAAGGCACTCTATCACAATGTGTGCACAAGGATGAAGTTAACCCCGGTATCAATAAATCAAATTAGAAATCTCAAAATTTATATTCAAGTGCACATATCTTAGCAAAGTAGCTTCTTCAAGCAAGATATTGATGGCACATTATGATAGAAGTATCTACATTGACACCACCATGTGGTTCAACATAAGCTTAAAAATCTTTCAGAAAAATCAAAGAAATAAATAAATATGAAAATCCAAAAAAATCAGAAAAAATGATTGAAAATAGTAAAGAGAAAAAATTGTCCTCTAGTGAAAACCATTATGGTGGTGCTTTGGGAAAGACCGTGATGAAAACCTGGAAAATAGGCACCATGTGTAGAATTGAGCATCTACGCGCACTAGTTCAGGTGAAAGCATCTTATCCCATCCATAATAAATCAAGCATTCCATCCATCTCATCCATAGTAAATCCATTCATCCATGAACCATTTATCCAATCCATCTTTATCCATCTGCATCCATAGTCCAAATTATCTTGATCTTGGTAAAATTTTGGTGCACACTTTACGCTTGCTTATGGTAAACATCTTGACATGGGTCATTTTCATTGATCCTATCCTACCCAGCATTATCTGAGCCATGAAGCATTATCCAAAAAAGCATTCTTTATCTAAACACCTTATCTTATCACAAGATAATCCATATCCCTCAATCCATACACCTATCCTGAGCATCCACACATCGCATTACATTGCTAGACACTGGGGCCATATATTTACATCTTGCTTCGGGAATAAATCTTGATCTATATCCTCCAACTTATGAGGTGATCCGAACATTGATAAATGTAAAATCAAATTGGTCAAAACATTTGTGAGAAAGAATACAAATCACTAGCCCATGGTATATTTTGACGAGAAAATGTTCCTTATCAAGCTCCATCTTTCATCGAGCATCAATCCAAACAATCATTATCAGTCGCATCTAATTTACACCTCAAACATCACATCAAATCATTCGAACAACTTTTGATGTAAATCAAGCTTCATCAATCATGATGAATCAAATTCATCATCTCAGAATATCCTTGTGTTGCTTAAAACTATCCTTGCATTGTTGTGTATTCTCAATAATGTTATCATCATCAATTCGTCATCATCTTGGGATATTCATCCTAATCCTTGTGTTTCTTAACACTATCCTTGCATCGTTGTGTATCCTCAACAATGTTATCATCATCATCAGTCCATCGATTTGATCAGTCAACCTTAGCTTGGTCTTCAACAAAATCCTAAATAGAGCACTGATATCATCACGCACATCCATATCCAAGTTGTCAAAATTGTGCGAAAAGTTCAAAACATCCAAAACACATCAAAATCCAAAAACATTCATAAAATCCAAAAAAAATAAAAAACATGGAATCCAAACTACGTCGTCTTTGAGCTTAAATGTAGGCAAGGCTAATCTTTGATTAGCCCCCAAGACACAAAATCCAAAAACAATCATAAAATCAGAAAACCCAAAAAATAGCCTCAAAACATTTCAAAAAGATCAAAAACATTCAAAAAACCCAAAAAATCCATCTATCCCATCTCGCTTTCACCCACAATAATCAATCATCCATAATAAATCAATCATCACACTCACCCTTTGGCAAAACAAATAGAAACAAGTACCACAATCAACAAAAGAAAGCTTCAAATGTAAAATCAAAAGCAAACTTCAAACTTTTAAATGAAAAATGAAAATCCTGATCATTTTCAAACATGTCAGTCAACCTTATATCAACAGCCTATCAATCAACTTATCAAGCCATCAAAATCCTATACAATGCATGTCCTAGGATATATTGTTTCGACAATGGGAATCATTTTGGATATCACTTGGATTCTTATCCTATCAAAAAAATCCCTTCAGCTAAAGGTATGAAGAACATTGGCTTGTTTGCATACTTGATCTTTTCTTTTGACTTATCTTATTGAGCTCATTCCAAGGACCTCTCGATGATATCCGAACAGAGGATTTAGAGAAATAGGAATGGGGAAACGATCATTATCTTTTTTCTACTATGCTTGTTGGATGTCCTTGTAATATAACCTTGGTGAATAATTTCTTTGTTAGGTATGTATGGAGGAGGTTTTGGGCAGCTTTTTGACTATTGCATTGATAGGTTATACCTTTCCGTGTTTTTTCTAAGGTGTTTGAAACTTTTAAAGTGCATCCTAGCAAGGTTTTCGTATGTCAGGTGTGAACAAGGATACTCCTATCTATTTTTCAAGTCAAAGTCCATCACAGTAGGTACAAGGCCATCCTAGTTTTCTATACCCTAATGCATTGTACCACGTGTGTCATCAAACATAAGAAAATTGGCCCTTTGAAAATCCCAATTCCTCGGCAAGTAATCATCATCATTTGCATATTCACCATCTTGTGTCTTGTTGAAATGACTTCTTCTCTTTCATCCCTTCTTTCTCATCATGCAAAAAGGTACTATGATAGTTAGTCTTCATCATCATTGATCCTGCATCCACAAATCATTAGCATATTGCATAAACATATCATATAGGAAACACATGCATTGCATTTCGATCATCATATATGCATGCATTATAAGCATTTTTCATAGATAAGTACATTCATTTTATTACATTGCATCCACTTTTTTGCATCACATTGAATTCATCACATAAATCATTGCATAACATTCATTTGTATAAACATTTCATAACCATTTCACATTACCACCTACCGCATAATCAAACATAATAGGTACATAAGAATTATAGATAATACATTTCATACATACTCACATGACATCATAGGGTCATCTCACACATTGCATTCATTTTGCATATAACATCATCATATCATTGCATATACTACATCATAGTAAATGCATCACATACATTACATACATTTAACATGTTTAGGATAATATTTGTTATTCTAAGCATCTTAAAACCATCTCATTTACACATCACATTATATCATCCACTAACCATCCATGTCATCTCATAAATAACATTGCAATCATTTTTTTACATAGCATAAATCATTCCACATCATCATCAACATAAATAGGATCATAAAAATCCATTACATGCAAAGCGTACATCCATCCATAATCATTTCATTTTATAAGCATAATTCATAACATTTCGCATGTACACCTTTGATCATTTCCATATCATTTTGCATATTGCATATTGTATATTACATATCATTTCAAATCATCATATAGACTGCAACATCATTACACATCACATAAATACATGTGCATATCATAAGTCAACAACATAATATGGATCTGTTAGTCATAATCATTGCATAATGCATATATCATTGAAAATAAATGCATCCACAAAAGCATTAGATAACACCATAACATCATTGCACAACATATTGAAATAGAATCATCCATACATGCATAAATAAATGGTACACATCACATCAAAATCATTATCGATATCTCATATATATTTATCATTAATTATGTAACTGTCATAGTACAAAATAATCTAATCACTGTACATGTATATGTGTCTATCAGTACAAAAAGGCCCATCGAGCTATCAAAAAGAAGCCCATAAGGCACAAAAAGTATCATCTCGATCAAGGTCTACCCCCCTGTATGTTGCCCTCACCCCTATCACTGTGACCCTCTACTAGTCTATGACTGGTCCGCTGCAAATACTCTAGGATCTGTGATGCTCTGGGTACAGCCTCATGATAATGCATATGGTAATACTCGGCCTCTCAAATGGCCTCCCTATAGGACTGAATAGACACTATACTAAGAGGAGGAGGCTACCATGCTCTCCAACAATTGTCTATAGCCTAGTTCTATGGCCGCCTATAGCTCTGTAGCCTATCTCTGCACTATGGCCTAATCCCTCTCATCCTTAATCAGCTCTCTCTCAGTCTGTGCCTGATCTCTCTCCCCTGTCAAAGTCTGCACTTGAGCCTGCAGCTATGCAATAAAGGTATCTCGGGGATACATTTGCCCTACTAGTTGTCCTACTAGTTGTGCTTGTGGAGGTTGTACCTGAGGTTGATCCTCATCCCCAGCCTATGGTGGTGCACCTGTCGGCACCTACTCCTAATCCTGCATCTACACGTCAGCCTGAACTGCCTGAACTAGCTGAACTGGGGGCCCGGCTAGCTAGTCCTGTCATGCCCCATCCCTCCATCCTTGTTCTCCCCCTCTGCCTCTCACCCTCCACCGATTGGGGACTACTCCTGGAATAGTCAAACAAAGGGGAGGTTGGAACCAATCCCTGTATGTCTGTGTCATTCCTGCATCCAGAGGCCCCTGATCATAAGCCCATGGTCAAGCCACGAAGTGTCTGAAGCCGTCAACGGCCTCTGAGGTAGGAATATACCGCCCCCATGAATCATGTGTCATGGTGTTGGAAAATACAATCACATAATCATCATTTGGCCGATCCTGAGGCTCACCAAACTGACACTACATGCACCTGGATAGATAGCTCTCTATCATAGTATGCTCTCGCCCCTGCATGAAGTGGTCTTGGTGGGCATAGAAAATCTAATGTGCATTGTCGGCCCATTCGAGCCGAACAAGGTACGATCACCATATGAATACCTGCATCTCATCTAGGACTCTCCTCCAATAGAGAATCTCATGCTCACCTATGTGTATGAAGGATACACCACCTCTATAATGCCATACGAGGGGATCATCAGGCCCCATTGGAACTGTAACAATCCATGGTCAAAGGACAACAATGTGCTCCCACACCCATATGTGGAGGAGTGTCATGCCTACTCTGAGTGCTATGCCAGCAAGGTAGACATACTCAGGAAGAACTGACCCCCAAGTAAAGGAAGTAGGCCTATCAAGCATAACCATTTGCTCCTAGTAGAGTCCCCATCTAGGACTGAAGTACCGGCCTTGTCGGTTTGGGGCAATGAGACCAGAAATAATCTCCACAAAAACTAAGTGGAAGGGAGGTGCTAGAGCCCTATGATGCTCGAGATTGATCTGCCCCTTGCAAATAATAATTTCCTCTATGGCAAGGACCCTATGGAAAGCATTTCGCCCCTCATCAATATCAAAAATAACATGCCGACTAGAATCGACAATTGTAAGATATGCCAAACGTCCTCTAAGGTGATGGTGGCCTCGCCAGTGGGAAGGTGGAAAGAAGAGGTCTCATTGGGCCATCTCTCAGCAAGCGCTGACAACATCCCAAGGTGTGTGTGAATGGGCATTACATAAGTGATGTACCACAACCCCATGTCCTGTAATCGATCCTAATCTCTGTTGCTCAGGTCCTGCAAGTAACCGAATAGATCCTACAACCTGTGCTCTCATGTGTAGAGCTCCCTCGCTGCATCCTACATCAGGAAGGGTCATCATGTTAAAAATTTTGAAAAAAAATTATCGAGTGTCCAAGAAACCACTCTAGCGTCGTAGTTTGATTTTTATCAAACTATGATGCTAGGGCACAAATATGCCAAAATCACACCATTGCAGTGCACATTCCCTCCTAGCAGTGCAGTTTGCAAAAATTCCTATCACTAAAGAACTACCGCATCGCACTTTAGAAATGACCTCGTGGGCCATGACCTTAGTGTTGGAGTTTTCAAACTCCAAACTCTGCCGCCGCAATGCAATCTCACACCAAGCGGTGTAGTTTGATTTCTGAGTGGTGCTATATCACGCCGCTGTAGACAGACTGAATTTGAAAGCACTAAATGAGTGCTAAAAATAAAAAATAAAGCTTAAGTGAGGATCACTTACTGGTACCCCAATGCTGGGTGGTCGCTGGTACGTATGGACTTAGTCAAAAATGTGCATCAGAACCTGTCATTGTGCCATATCATTAGGAGGTCAGAGCTCAAATCTCAAGGTTACTATTGGATGTGTGTGAAAATGAATTGAAAGTGACCCCTCAGAGCCTTTTTAAGCTTGAAAATTAAGGTTTTTTTCACCCTAATTGGCTATCCTACAAGGGTTTTGGACCCTTGAACCTGTTTTTGTCCAATTGAGGCCTGTTTTACATCATTTTATTGCATTTAGACATAGTTTTGGCCTCTAAGAGCCTTTTTGGACTTGTCGGGCACCTTGTCCTCTTTTTTTTCGCGAGATCACCCAAAAATTGAAATTTTTGTCTAATCTCTCGAGGGGGAAATATATTGGCATGTTTTCTCTCACCGGGCAGCAGTGGGGCAAGATTTTCAAAGCAAATTTTTTTGGCTTTGATCGAGATCGTTTATTCTTTGAACCAACGCAACAAGTACATTGCTTCAAAGAGGGGCAAAATCTAGACATGTAAAATGTACTGATTGACATTGTGCATTTGATCCTGACTACTAACATCGTTTCATCCTGAATTATCCTTCATTCTAACCATTTAATCAAATATCCCCCTATCTGATTAAATTCATCAACATTCCTCTCTTAGTTAAATAAATCAGCTATCTAACTAAGTCTCCGCTTCTCGATAGTTAAATTAATCATTTTTTATCTATTTATCCTATTTAATTAAATAATTAATGTTATTTGATTAAATCTCTAAAGTCTATCTATTAAATTAAATAAATTAAAACCTTATTTAGTTTAATCTAACATCATCTCTTTTAATTAAATAAATCACAATATTTATTTAATTAATCTCTTATCACATTCCTCTCATATTTGATTTAAATAAATCCACAAATCTAAGTCAATTTTTTCACATCACTTAATCTCTTTATTAAATTAATTAACTTGGATTAATTTAATCTCCTACCATGTCCCATCCTTCAGCTTTTACCACTTGCACATGAAAATAGATTTAATTAATTTATTAAATCCCTATTTTCCTCAACAAGGCATCTTTTTGGAATATTCTTCAAGTTTGAATTCAAAAATCCAAGTTGACATGTACATCCAACAAGGTATTTACTCCATCTTACATGTCCTTTGCCTTGAGCCAAGTGGCATTTAATGCATATTTCCTTCCCTCTTGCATGTCATTTCAACAAATTCAAAATTGAAAAATAGGCATTTATTGGCACAATCCTCAAAATTTGCACATCCTCCATCCACTCATAGATTGACAAGTGGCATCTTGCCATTGGATGAATGTTAGTCCCACATTGCTCTATTTTGGACATTCATCCTTCAATCTCATCTATAAATAAGAGGCTGCATTCCTCATTTGATCATCCACAAATGATGCAAAGTTACTATGCTCAAATATTTAGCCATTTCCATCCAATATCATTGAATCATAGCTAGGTTATATAGGTTTTTCCATTGGAGCACTCATCAAGCATCAACAAAGTGGATCACGCATCAACATTCATAAACATACATCAAGCTTGCATCATAGGAATTGGGAAAGGGCCAATTTCACGTCAAATTGGCACCAATTCCCCCATGGGATTATGAGTTTTCTAGTTTAATTAGGATTCAATCTCTATTTTGTTGTTTTCATTATGTTCTTCATTGCTTTTTTCCTAATTTGAACTTTGTGAATGGATTTCATGGGGAATCCTTGTTGTTGCGTGCAATCTCTAATCTAATGTGTTTTTCTTATTGTTTTGCAGTTATTAGGATTGGGGTTCTCACAATAATTATTATTCATTTTCTATTTGAATTACAACTAAAGTCCTGATTGATAGGCTGATTGAAAAACATCTTTTTCTTTCAAACACTATCACATTTTTTTGAATCCAAAACATGGGTCACATTCTATGCTTCACATACTATAGGATTAAAAAAAAAACATTGAATTTCATGAAGTTTTGACCAAGTTAAGGTGGTTAGACATACGAGTTTTTATATTTTTTAAAATTTGTAATAAAAAAATCATAATTAATTATTTAAAAAAATTACAAAAAAATATGCATCACATCCGGACATGAGTCCTCTACTTATATCAATATTAGAAAAAAATATTATCATTTTATTGTGGTTAGGGTGGTTAGACAGACACCTCCTTAGTTTTTCCCTGAAAGTTAAGTACTACTGCATTGAAATTTCAAATTTTCACTAAATAGATTTTTTTTTTAAATAAACCTAGTAGTTTAGAAAGTACATTCAATTTGCTACAGATTCTATTCCTACATATTTTGGAAATAATATAGATAACTTATTCAAATTTTTACATCAAGTTTCCTAACTCTGATTTTTCTAAATTTTTTGCCACTTAAGGGCCTATTTTTTCCATGATGATCCTGCACATACCCCAATACATGATGGACATGTCAACACCTATTATTTGACAAAGGATGGTGTTCATCATAAGTTGAAGCCCTTGGAAGAGGCAGAGGAAATGGTATACAGTAATGCAATAATTTGTTTGGTTGATGGAAGAAAATTCCTAGAAGGTATGAAGCATGAGCATAATATGTGTTTTGCATTGATCCCTAGAGTTGATAAAGAAGATAATACTGAGGTACCTATAGAAGTTTTAGATTTGTTGGATGAGTTTCAAGCTATTATTTTTTATAATGTACCTCAAGGTTTTCCTCCCATAAGAAAGATTAGTCATCAAATGGACCTGATTCTTGGAGCCATTTTACCGAATAAGGCATCTCATCATATGACTCTAGCAAAGAGTGAAGAGTTGAATAGACAAGTGCAAGAGTTGTTGTGGAAGGGATTTATCAAAGGGAGTATGAGTTCATATGTAGCACCTGTAGTACTAGCACCAAAGAAGGATGGGGAATGGAAGATGTGTACAAATTCTAGAGCCATCAACAAGATCACCATCAAGTATAGATTTCCCTTGCTGAGAATGGATTACATTATGTATTGTTTGAGTGGAACTGAGTACTTCATGAAGATAGATTTGAAGAGTGGATATCACCAGATCAATATTAGAGAAGGATATGAATGGAAGAAAACCTTTAAAACCAAGGAAGGCTTTTATGATTGGTTAGTCATGCCTTTTGGGCTAACTAATGCGCTGAGCACATTTATGCGACTTGTGAATGATGTATTAAAAGAATTTTTAGGAAAATTTGTTATTGTTTATTTGGATGATATTTTGATTTTTAGTAAGACATTAGAGGAGCACTTGATGCATATCTAAAATTTTGTTGAGAAGCTACGAGAGGATAAGTTGTTGATTAATTTGAAGAAATGTAGTTTTGTGAAGAGAGAGTTGGTGTATATGGGATTTTTGTCTCAGCAAAGGGTCTTAAAATGGATCCAAAGAAGGCGAAAGCTATCATTGAATGGCCTACCCTAAGGAATGTTACAGAGGTAAGATCATTTCATGGTCTAGCAAGTTTTTATAGAAATATTATTAAGAATTTCAATAGTATTTGTGAACCTCTAACTGAAGCGATGAGAGGGGGTAGAAAGGAGTTTAAGTGGACTACAGGAGCAGCCCAAATTTTTGATATGTTGAAGAAGAAAGTTATAGAGAAACCTATTTTTGCACTTCCAAATTTCAATAAGGTATTTTAGGTAGATTGTGATGTTAGTGGCACTACCATAGGAGCTATTTTGAGTCAAGAAGGTAAGATAGTTGCCTATTTTAGTGAGAAGTTAAATGATGCTAAGAAGAAATATTTTTTCTATGATCAAGAGTTTTATGCTATAGTTTAGGCTTTGGAGAAATGGAGACACTATTTGTTTCCAAAATAATTTGTTTTATACACCGATCACCAGGATTTTTAGTATCTCAATAGTTAAGGAAAGTTGAATCAAAGGAACTTAAAATGGGTTGAGTTTTTGTAGAGTTATACTTTTATTTTGAAGCATAGGAGTGGAAGGTCAAACAGAGTTGCAAATTCCTTAAGTAGAAGGAAAAATTTATTTATAGAGATGAATATAAAGGTTGTTGGGTTCAATGAACTCAAGAGTTTGTATCTAGAAGATCCAGACTTTGCAGAAGCTTCGAAGGCATTTTTGGAACCTATTACATTGGATAGGATGAGATGGTTGGATTTCTTAATGCAAGATGGGATGTTGTTTAGAGAAAGCAAATTGTGCATTCCAAGGAGTTCTATGAGAGAGAATCTAATCAAGGAAAAGCATAGTGGAGGATTGGCTGGACATTTTGATTGAGATAAGACCATTTCTCTTGTCAATGAGAATTATTATTTGCCATAGTTACAACAAGATGTGAAGAAGTTTTTACAAAGTTGTAGAGTATGTCAGATGGAAAAATGAACAAGTCAAAATACTGGATTGTATTAGCCATTACCTATACCTGAGAGGTCATGGGAGGATATTAGCATGGATTTTGTTCTTGGATTTCCAAGGACACAAAGAGGGCATGATTCCATATTTGTGGTGGTAGATAGATTTTCAAAGATGGAACATTTCATTATGTGTCATAAGATCAGTGATGTTGTTCATGTTGCAGAGTTGTTTTTTAGAGAGGTGGTGAGGCTACATGGTCTACCAAAGAGTATAGTCTCAGACATAGATACCAAATTTTTTGGTTATTTCTGGAGGACATTATGGAAGAAGTTGAAGACAAATTTGAAGTTAATTTATGCACACCATCCACAAACTGATGGAAAAACAAAGGTGGTGAATAGGAGTTTGGGCAACTTGCTAAGATGCTTAGTAGGAGATAAGTCTAAGGGATGGGATTTTATAATAACATAGGCAGAATTTGCTTATAATAATTTTGTCAACAGGAGCACTTGTAAATCACTATTCTAGATTGTATACGAGAGTAGTCCCAGAACTGCTTCTAAACTAAGAAAGATGGATAAGGGGGAGAAGAGTAGTGCTAAGGCTGAAGATTTTGCTAAGCACTCAAAGAATTTGTACAAAGAAGTGAAAAAACACATCAACAAGATGAACTCATAAATATAAGGCTCGAGAAGATCAAAAAAGGAGGTATAAGGAGTTCTAGGTAGGAGATGAAGTCATGGTTCATTTGTGAAAGGAAACATTTCTAGTTGGTACATAAAACAAGTTAAAGATGAATTTTGGACCATGCAAGATCCTAAAGAAGCATGATTCATGAAATGCACATGAGATAGAGTTTCCTAGTGGAATAAGCATTTCTCCCGTGTTCAATATTGTTGATTTGATAGAGTATCATGAAGGTGATATAAGGGAGGGTTCGATAAATGAACAGTTAAAAATTCTAGAACCTACTTCAGAGAAGGAAGAGATAGAAGAAATCTTGGATAGTCATGTGGGTAGAAGCACAAGAAATAGGCACTATGAAAAGTACTTTGTGAAATAGAGAGGAAGTCCTGTTGAAGATTCATCATGGTTGTCTGAGGCTGAGGTTAACCATTGTGGTTTCCCTCTAACTCTTGAGAAGTGACAACGTCACTTTTCAAATTACCCTAAGTGTCTAATGTAGGAGCATCCAGTAGTGTAGGGAAATCTTGCTTCACCCAAAAAAAAAAATCTTTATTTTATTTAATTGTTATGAGTCCCATTATGGCACTTAGTGGGTATAAAATTGTTAAGCATAAAAAATAGTGAAAAACAACACTTACTATTTTTAGTAAGTTGGCCAAAATGGGCTTGTATGGACGTGAAAATTTACCCCAAGGAGAAGAGCTAAAAAAAATTCCAATCACAAACAAATCACCTCAATACCATACATAGTTTGGGAGAAATTAAAGGTTTTTGTCTAGAAAAAATTCTCCAGTGCAACTTCAAATTCAGATATAAAACTTTAGAGGCCCCAAAATAGCTTAGAAAGTGGTCGAACCTACCTATGGTCAATTCACACATTGTAGAGCCCGTCAAGAGCTTTCCAACGAAATGCAATAATAGCAAATCAGACACCCAGATCAAAGCTTATGGCCCCATGAAGTTGGTCCTCTAAAAAGTGAATTTCATAAAAAATTCTTCCAAGTCAAAAATTAATCAACGAGACTTTTGGTGCCAAAACGAAAAAAGGGGAAATTTGAACATTCTAGAACATTCTAGGGTGGTTATTAAGGAAAATAAAAAAGGGTTAAGTGGGGGTTGTAGGAGGTAGCCCTGATAGTGCAAATTGTGGCTCTAAATAGTAGATTTTTCTTTTTAGAGTTGATTTTCTTGTGATGAATCAAGCCCATGAAGCTATATCATGTAAGCTTTGAATCTATAATTTCATTTTCTAAAAATAATTGAAAGTGAGTCATTTTTTGTCTCACATATTTTATGTTGATATCTATTGTTGTGATTTTTGTAGGTTTTGGGTGTTGTGGCCCTCATCAACCCATGACATTCTATTTGATGTTCTCTCTCTCTTCGTGACATTCCTTTATTTGTACCTTCATTCTTCTCTATGTTGTGCATCTCTTTCACTTTTTTATCATTTTTTTCCCTTTGGGGATGATGCAAGGTGTTGAGACATTCATGTCTCTTCCATGTTGACTCAAAAGGATTTCTTTTTCCTTTGCCTTTTCATTTTCTCTTTTGTCCTATTTTTTCCTTTTGGAGATGATGCAAGGCATTGAGACACCATATGTCTCTTACATGTTGACCCAAAAGGCTTTCTTTTTCTTTTTCCTTTTCATTTTCTCTTTTTTCTTGTGTTTTCCTTTTGGGGATGACACAAGGTGTCGAGACACCCTATGTCTCTTCCATGTTGACCCAAAGGGCTTTCTTTTTCTCTTTTGTCTTTTATTTTACTTTTGGGGATGATGCAAGGCATCGAGACATTCATGTTTCTTCCATGTTGAACCAAAATGTTTTTATTTGTTTTCACTCTCTTTGTGTCATTCTTCAAGTTATGTGTGTATTTGGGGGATGATGAAAGTTCCAAGCTCTCTAAAAACATTGTATCAAAGAACATACTGACCCCAAATCAATATATCCCTTATGAGTTTGGTGTTTTCATTTTGGGGGTAACCCCTCTCTTTTCTTTTTCTCTTGCATGATGCAACTTTACTCGGAAACATATGACTTGGCATAGGGCTTTCCAAGTTGGCTCTCATGTCTTTTTGTTAGCATTTTTCATATGCTACTTTAAAGTAATTGCTCATAGTATGGTGTTGAGAAACTTATTTAAAGTGGGGGCATACATTGGCATTATTGTTTTGCAATTTATTTTTTCTTGGTTCTTAGTACAACCTTCTTACTTTGTACAATGTGTTTGTCACTTTATGGATGACATTGGGTGTAATGTCCTTTATGAGCACGGTCTCTCTTAGCATATTGCATTCCTCTTAGTGTCTTGATATGATGCACTACATCCCCTAAGTTGGAAATTCTCTATTCTCTAATTGGTCCTCTCTTGGAGACATTAGGAACAATGTTCCCTAAGTTAAAGACCTCGCATGAACTAAGCAAGAATCCTTTGAACATTCTTTGCATGTTGCATTTTTGCATTTTTTTATATGGCCACCTTGCATAATATATCTTTCATTCTTGTAGTTCCATCCTATTTGTTCATGAGCTCAAAGCATATGAATTTTTGCTTGCCTCATGAAGCTCAAAAATCATTTTTTGTGTGGCACCTTATTACATTATCAAGAGGTATAACTTTGGTATGGTTGAGCAGGAAGCCCAATCTGATGCATGAATTTCCCCATAGCCACTTACATGTGTATTAGTGCATACCAACCATGAGTGTATGTTTCTCACCTTTTAGGACTTCTCACCCAGTAGACAGCCAGAAGTTATGTTGCCTCAGAGTGAGTATGCATTTTCGAGACAAACATCCTAGATCTGAGCCACATCAAGATGGAAAAATTGTCGAAGCTTGATCTAATTCTTTTTTATTTCCCTCTTTTCTCTTTTTTCTTCTTTAGGAGTGTATACTTGGCATTTTCATTCCTCTTTATATGATTCTCATGTGTGTTCCTTGGTGCTCACATTAGTTTGTTCTAGGATCTTGGTCCTGGTGGCTTGATCGCCCCTCTTGATCGTTATCATCTCGGCTTGCTAGAATTGGTACATTGGAACCCATCTTGATGTGTTTTTGTCTACTTTAGTGTGAATTTGAATAAATTTCATCCTCTCACTAAAGTTGGGGCTAAATGGAGTCACCAAAAAAGTAACCCTTCTATTTTTTCTAACTTATTTGACCCCTCCTTGTCATTTTCGCTTAATGTCACCTTGATTTAGTGTTGCAATGTGGATAACACATTCACATTAGGTCTTGGGACCCTGTGAACTAATGGGACTATAATGGTGCCTTGCAAAAGTGTTATGAAGTGTTGTAAAAAACTTTCACACTTTTCTAGGGTTTTATCAAATATGTTAAGCATTTTAATCATAATCAATTTTAATCTTTCCTTATTTGGAGTGTTGTAAAGTGTTGTAATGCACTTTCACATTCATCTAGGGTTTTCAATAATAAATGGACTTTCTTATGCTTTAATTAGTGCTATTTTGCATACACAAGCCTCATTTATTACATCTTTTCGAGGATAATCCTGACACCAATCAATAAACAATCATAATTCAGGTGTTCCTAGCTTGTGTGGCCCAGATTTAGTGTCTATGACTCATTCACCACCTTGGGAGAATGAGTCCCACCTAGGTCTTTTTGGCCTCGATGTAGATTTCACACATTTCTAAGAGTTTTTCATTTTTTGTCCCATACATTATATTTGATGGGACTCATTCGCCACCTTGGTTGAATGAGTCCTGTGTGACCAAAATTCAAATTTAAATCTAGTTTCTAGAAATATTTTATTCCCCTAGATCTGATGTTGGCTTGTAGTTTCATATTTTTGGGAATTCTTGCATAATTAAGTATAAATACAAGGTTATTTCACTCATATTCCCCACCTAGCCAAGTTTACAAGCATTCAAGAGTTCACAAGAGTACTTAAGCATCCACAAGAGCTTTCAAGGCATTTCAAGGGAAAGTTATCAAGCATTTAAGAGATTTCATGTGCTAATCATCATTTCAAGGATTGCATTCTTCATGTTTGTTATTGTGCTAACATTTGTGATGTAGAGTACATGATCCAAGCAATTGTTTCAGGCAAGATCCATCTCCTTCAAGCTATAGTCTAGAATCACATCCATTATAGCCATTTCAAGCTTATTTGCAGTACTTTATTGTAAGGGTTTGGTGAGTTGCTACATTATCTTTTGTTCATTCATCATTCTTCTTTTATATTTTCTTTCATTTCAAGGTTTAATTACCAACAAGGGGTTTGACCAAGGAAAACACCTATTCACTAACCCCCACAACATTTTTCCCTCTTCTTTTGTGTGATTTGTAGGGCTAGGTTACTGATTTACCAAGGAACGAAGGTGGAGAAAAGTTGTCAAGTCCTCAAAGTTTTCAAAGTTTTCATCAAGCATTGGAGAAGGTTGGAGAAGTTCTACAAGTGGTGTTTTATAGTTTTGGTTTTGGAAACTAGTCAAAAATAGCATAGTAGTTCAAGAGGCACAAAATCTAGTACAAAACTTCTAGAAAAGTAGAAGTGGACTAATTCACCACTATTGGAAAATGAGTCCCACTATGCAATCCTGACAAATATTTTTGGACATCTAGATACCCTTTTGGTTGAAACTTGTTCCTGCATATTTTCCCAGAAACTCGACTAATTCACCCAGCTTGGTGAATGAGTCCTAGTCAGCACCTACAATAAATTTTTCAATGATATAGACCTCCATTCTTTCTTCAATCTTCTAGGTACATACTTTCAATTTCATAGCTTTTTGTTACAATTTTTTCACTTTCTTAGGTCATTAGCTATCATTCAATCCCTAGGATATACCTATTGCAATATTTTAATCTCCTTTACATTGAGATCTCTAGGGTTATCCTTGTGTGGAGCCTCTTTGATAGTGGTTGTGAATACATATCATCACAAATCCATATTCCTCTATTTTCATTGGTTCCAAAAACATAGAAAAATAGGGCTCACCAAAATGAATGAACATGATGATGAGCCACTAGGTTTTTCTTAGGGATCTTTCACTCAATTTTAAGGGCTAAAATGCATAAATGGAAATCATAAATGATTCCTAACTATCACAGCAAAAATTAGGGAAGTTTTAATAGGCTAAAATAATGTGCACCTTGTTGCAAGAGTGATGTTTTTAGGTCATTGAGGACTCATTCGCCCCAAGTGGAGAATGGGTCTTTGTTAGGGTTTTTAAAAATTGACTTATGAGTTTTGTTCCTTGATGTCTACAATTCTAGATCCTCAATGCTCAACTCTTGAAAATTTGAAAAAAATCTTGTAGCCTTGTTTTCATGTTCTTACAATTTGGATAACAACTTTTCAACTTGACAACTTTGACAATTTTGCTTCAATCTTTTTCTCCACTTGATCTTCAACCTAAATCCTACAAACACACATCAAAGAGGAGAAAAAAAAATTGATTGTTAGAGGATAGGGGTTTTCTTTGGTCAAACCCCTTTTAGGTAATTATACCTTATGATGAAACAATGAAATAAGGATATGAAACATGAAATGATTATACCTTGGATGATGTCTTGGAATGTGAACCTACAAACTAACATGAAGTGGTCATGAAGAATGTAGATCTTGATCTTGAATTGGATGTGAAATAATTCTTAACTTGGATCTTCAATGCTACATCAAAAACATTAGCTCAACTACATGCTTGATGCCCTATGCCTTTAACATGATGATATGATCTTGAATTGCTGAAATAAAAAATTTATAATATTCCCTTGAATGCCTTTGAAATGCTCTATAATGCACTTCTGAAAGTTTACATAGCTTGCAAAATTATACTAAATCTAAAGATTAACCCCAAAATTAAAATAATCCAAGCCCACATTAGATCTAGAATTCAAAATCATTAAAATCCCACCAAAAATAAATTCAAAAAGGGGTTTCCTAAGTAAGGAGCACCTATTCACCACCTTGGGTGAATGGGTCCTAGCACAATTTTCTAGGACCAAGCTCCAGGGAGGTGAAATAACATCAAAAACCCACCTCAAATATGCCAAAAAAGGGCATGCTAAGTTAGGAGGACCCATTTGCCCAAAGTGGTGAATGGGTCCTAGCATAGTTTTCTAGGACTCCAACTTTTCCAATTTGAATGTTATGCCATATCATTAATGGGTGTCAGGATATAGATCCTTGCAAAATGCAATTAATAAGGCTTAGATTTGATTTTAAATGGCCAATCAAGCTCAATTAACCTCAATTAATTATTGAATCCCTAGGTTAGTGTGAAAGTGTAAGAAAACACTTTACAACACCCTAAATAGGGAACAATTAAGTACATTTTATCATTAATTATCAATTCCTCGACTAAGTGTGAAAAAGGGTTACTTTTTTCTATGCTGCAGTATTGTGAGGGTGGGAGGAAGAGAGAGGATGAATAAGTGGATGGGGAGAAAGAAGGAGGGATATAGGGAATGTTATGGTGGGAGGGATAGAGGGAGGGAGAGAAAGAGAGGAGTGAGACATGCATTGGTAAGGTAGGAAGGAGAGAGAGAGAGGGAAGGAGGGGGATAGTTATTGATAGGATTGGAGGGACAGAGGGGATGAAAAAAAATAGGGGAGGAAGATAGAGATATGGTATGAGGTATAGGTATAGAGAGAGTTAGGGACAAAGGGAGGGGTAGGTAGAGAGTAGTATGGGAGGAGAGGTATGTATAAAGAGATAGGGAGAGAGGGAGGGGTAGGTGGAGAGATTCTATGTGTGTTTGTGTGAGGGAGAGGGAGAGATAGACATAGGGAGAAAAATAGGGAAAGAGGGAGATAAGGAGTAGTAGGATGGGAGGGAGAGAGAGGAAGGAGGGAGATAGGGAGTGGTAGGGTGGGATGAATAAGAGGGAGAGAAAGACAGAAGGAGGGAGATAGGGATTGGTAGGGTGGAAGGGAGAGAGAGAATGAGGGATAGGTGGAGGGAGACAAATAGTGAAGGAAGGAGATAGGGAGTGGTAGGGTGGGAGGAATAGAGGGAGATAGGGATTTTTAGGATGGGAGGGAGCAAGAGAGATAGAGGAGGGATAGGTGGATGGAGAGAAAGAGGTAAGGAGGGAGATAGGTAGTGTTAAAGTGGAAGGAATACAGGGAGGGAGATGTAAGAGAGGGGGACCGCCATGTGCAAGGCCCCAGGTTATGGAGGGACAAGATGCAGAAGGCTACCCTAACTTACCTTAGCTTAACGGTATGTTAGGATATGTGGGACAAGAATGATGAGGAATATGAGGCCCTTCAACCACTCTATAGACCCAAAATGTAAAATGGGACTAGGCGAGCCAGTTTTTAGGTTCAACACTATGCCTCAAGAAGCTATCTACCCAAGGACGAAATCACAGTCATTGGACAATAGCATGGCATGTTGGTGTCTTTAAAGTGTGTTGGAATTTGTATGGCTATACAACAATAGAGGCAAGGTAAAACCTAAGAAAATGATCTAACAGTCTAGCTAACTACCACTAAAGGGCCAAAATAAAGCGATAAAGTAAACAAAATACTCTCTAATGTGATAAAGTAAAAATACAAGAATTAGGGTGGCAAGGATAATCTCACAAAGAAACTTGTTAGCCAGCTAGCTCCTTGAAAGCATGTTCACCTACACACACAAAGGAGAGGAAAATGTTGGGTGGTTATATAGGGGTCTGCCTCAGTCAGACCCCACTTTGGTGTTTCCACCTCCATGGATAGCCAAGAAAGCAAGATAAAGAAAACAAAGTAGTAAAGAGCACTAAAGCATTACAAGACAATAAATGTGCTTATTCAACCATGTGATAGAGGAGAGGAAAGGGAAGCTTACCACCTCCACCAAGAGCACTCAAGGTTGCTTGGGGAAGAAAATGAGAGTGCTCGAGCCTCTGTTGCAATGGTGTTTGTCCCCAACTTGCTCTACCAAAGTGAGGGAGTGATGTATTTTCTACAATGGAGTGCAAGAATGCTGCTAGAATGCTTGAAGTGGATGCAAAAGAGTGTGTTGAAGCTTGTGGAGTGATTATAGAAGATGCTCAGAAGATGAAATGCTTGTTGAAGGAGTGAATTTGAAGAGAAGATGAAGAAAAATGATCATATTTGGGCCAGTTTACCGAAAGGGGCATTGCAACTTGACTCCCAATGAGAAGTGTAATGCCTCTGTAGGTTCAGGTATAGGAATCTACCAGGGACATAAGCACATCACGTGAGTGTCCCCAATAGAAAAGTCTCCACCGACACTCAAAATAGGCACCAAGTTGGATGCAAGTAGTGGGCTTAGGTGGAATTAAGCCTCTAAACTTGGTTTTGTAAGGTGGATAAAGGAAAAAAGGGGATTTACACATGGGGTACAAAATCACTCCTATACATTTTTCCCTCACTTTAGCGAGCACAAGTACTCATGAGTGCTCGGTAAAGTAGATCAAGAAAGAGTAAGGTTAGAAATGTATACATGAACTATGAAGGAAGCAAGCCACGATCTGGCGAACATGAAGGTGTAGGACAAGCGAAGGGCTTCATAGTTGATCAGAACTATGAAGTTGAAGAATGAAAGCATTCTATGGGCCCATGGACCTACAATGAGGCAACCCCCAAGATCTCTCACATGAAGGAAGCCCCTTGTATTAAGCACCTTATAGGCCCATAGACCTGCAAGGAAGTTGTCCCCCAAAAACTATAGCATGGAGGATACCTAAAGGAAGGGGACTCCACATAGTCAAGAAGTGGGCATGTAGGCAAGTAAGCGGAAAGTCACACAAACCATTGATGATTTGGAAAAATTTCAAAGGGATCCCTTGGGAACCCTTCAAAAGGAGAGGGGTCCACTCAAGGGACACATTGTTTGGAAAGTGAGGTCTAGTCAGGTTGCCCACAAGCTAGACGTGAGGATATGGAATAGGTCTAGTTAGGTTGTCCCTGAGCTAGAATCAAAGATATGAAATAGATCTAGTTAGGCTTCCCCCAAGATAGACATGAAAGGAATTAATTTGAGATAATAGCTTTCAAAGGGAGTCCCTCGGGAACTCGCCATGAAGAAAGGGGGGTCCACTCAAGCAATGCACATTTCAAAAGCTAATGTTCTCTTTTTCAAATCAATCCATCATCAAGGGATCCTTTTGAAATATGTTTAATTCATCAAGGAATTTGAAAGGAAGGATATACCCCCACACAAGGGGAAGTTCAAAGTTGTTCCTACTTCGAAGGAAGGCTTCCATGTCCTTTCTTTACAAACCTATGATGAAGGAAACATGTTTTGTTAGGGTTCCAAGTTGAGAATGTGATTCTGAAGAAAAGTTTATGAAGATCTTCAAGAAAATATTCATTGGTAATGAATGTATTTTCTAAAAATAAAATTTTTGAAGAAAATAAATGTCACACATCAGAGGGACAACTCAAGCAAAGAAGATAAAAAGATAAAGAGAAAGCAAAAGAGAGAAAATGCTAACAAAGGGAATAGGGGGATCTAGTTTAGCGGGGTCAAATCTATTCAAGCTCATACAAATAATAGGTAACTGTGGTGCAAAGTGAAAGATAATCAATCACCAACCAAATCAAGAAGAATGCATGAAAAAAAAAGTAAAATAAAAAAATTGGGTCAACATGGAAGGGAAGCCTAAATGACCCCAACACTTTGCATCATCCCCAATTTTTCAAAAATCAAGCACAAACATGGAAGAATGATGATACAAGTAGAATAAGTCTTACGACACAAAGAACATGCCTATATCCAAGCACCAATAGGGGTGACAAGGGTCATCTAGGCACACATAGCATGAGCATAGGGGAACACATCACAAAACACACACACAAACACAAAAGATCAAGAAGAGATCTCCCCTTAACATTGATCAAACAAGAGGTCATCTGCTTCCCAATCTAGATCATCATAGGGGGAAGGAGGATGATCCTGCAATGGTGGGATGTTAAGAGGAGGAGCATCTGGCCCTCCCATCATAAGAGCTAAGGAAGAAGGCCCCTTGAGGTCCTCTCCACCAAGCTCTTGTGGAGCCAAGGTTAGTTACCTCACGAAGATTGCAGACAAGGCCGAAACTTCATCCATAGATTTAAATATGCACACTATAGGAGCACCATGTTTAACCTTAGTGGATGGGGAAGGTTGCACCTAAAATTCAGCACCAGGATTGCTGAATGACTCAGGAGCAGTGAAAAACTTAGGGGAAGGTGGGACCAGTTCCATCACCAAGATAGAAAAAGTCAATGCGAGGCCACCTTGTGGAGAAGGTGGGATCCTCTTACGTCCTTTTCTGCTAGAAGGACCATACTCCACCATTTTCTTCATCGAAGGAGATGAACTTCCCACAAACGAGGCTAGAGGTGCAGAGGAAGAGGAGGAAAGAACTACAGTGGATAAAACCAAGGTATTAATCATATCCACGGGTTTTGGGAAAGGCTGGATATCTAGAATGGATATCGGCAAAAGGTGACTCCATCGAAGGAGTGATGAGCACCTGCACCCCCTTGGGGTTAGGCACATTCATAATCGCAACAAAATCCAGAGGGAGTATAGGACCAGACTGAAGAGAAGTAGAAGGAAGGGGAGAGGACAATGTTGTCAGAGGCCCTAAAGTAGGGGTGGTCATTTCTTCCTCCTTCCTTTGTGAGACGACCTACTCAGCCAAGAGAGCCCTTTTCTAGTGCTTGCACTCATGTGCAAGATGGTTTTTGTGACTCTTTGAGCTAGAGGCTGGAGGCTGCAAAGGAACATAAGGATCCTGCTCAACCATAGGAACATCCACTACACCCATTTCTAGTGGAGGAATAGATTCCTGAATGGGAGTAGGAGGGATAGGTTGAGGAACAGTAGGGGGAGTCAGCTCAAGAGCCTCAAAGCAGGCCTCTTTTTGTTCACTACCTTAGTTGTAGGAGTGGTAGGAGGCTGTAGATTGAATTCTGTTTAAGAACATTTCATTTTTCCATATAAATAGTTCGACGGTTTAGGGTATTCATTAAGGAGATCCGCAATCCTAAGCTTAGGCCTACACCAAGGTGGAATCATCAGACTTAGCAGATAGCCATTGGGCTAACTCATCCAATACTCTTCCCAAGAAATGGGAGAGGATGAGGAAGTCCGGGATAAGGAAGCCTTCTCTTTACCTTTATGGGAAGGAGATGGATCCAGTGTGTACTTTTCTTTCCCTTTCTAGGAAGAGAGAGTAGTTGGTACAGGCTTCTCCTTCTCCTCTTGGGAAGAGGAGGCAACTAATTGTTTTATCATAGAAAGGGTTAGTTTTGACTATCCCTACCCCAGTTTTATACTTTACATAACTTTTTTAAAGCAGGTCCATCCTCAGAGGAAGCAGGCCAATTGGGGAGGGACAAAATTGATCCAAAGGATATCCACCATGGGACACTAAGGACTAGTATCCAGTGTCACGCACTACATGCATGACACCTTCACGAGAGAATTTTAAACACTTGTGAATAAGGGAGGAAATTCCATTCATAAAAGGTAGCTAAGGTATGCCTAGCTTTAGCTTGAATAGATCTGACTATGGAATAACATCGAAAACCATGTCAATAGCCCTAGGTCCAACTAGGATGGAAAAAGTTAAGTAGGAGGTATTTTTCCATAGTGTTTCAAATTATGATATTGCTATTAGGATTCAACCGTGTAGTTTTGAGTCAAACTCATTGACCCATGTTTCATGAGTAGTGGTTCAACAAGAACCCATCTCTCATGATATCAAATGGTCCACTTAGCACTCATTGCATCTAGGTGATGCTCACAGGTGAAGCATTGGTCCATCGGGAAGTCACCCATCCGAAGATCGCCCAAAGAGCATCACCTCCGTGAGGTGCTTGAGCCGAGCGATCGGATGGGTGACTCACCCACGCTTCACCTGTGAGCATCACCTAGATGCAATGAGTGCTAAGTGGACCATTCGATATCATGAGAGATGGGTTCTTGTTGAACCACTACTCATGAAACATGGGTCAATGAGTTTGACTCGAAACTACACTGTTGAATCCTGATAGCAATATCATAATGGAAAAAGTTATCAAGCCATAAGGTTAAAGACACATACCATCATGCATATGGATGGTAGATTTCATTTCTTAAAATTTTTCCTTTTGTAATTAATTTAGTACCAATGTTTCTTCTGTGATAACATTCACACGACTCATGTGGTCTCTAATTAATTTAGTACTAATGTTTCTTCTATGTTACCATTGATGTGACTGGGAATGTAGAGAGGCAAGGGTTTATTGTTTAAGGGAAAGTCTTGCAATGTGAATGTTATGTACAGCGAACTAAGTGCAGGTAGAGCAGTAGACGTCACTATGACCATAATGACATAGGCCTTAGGTTGGGTAATATAATCAAGGGGATCAATAATCATGTTAGTAGAGTGTGACTTAAAAAGGTCCATGTATATCTACAGTTCACTATTAGCTTTTTCCACTGATTTGTTAGCATTTTGTTTACTCCCATTAGGACGAATGGTACTGTCCACTATGTGGTCTTCTATCTCATGACACAACTGCATACAATGTTTGGTATCATGTCCATGACAATAAGTGCTCCCATCATACCAATGAGGATAAGGTTCTTTAACAGGCTTAGGACTCGGCAAGGTTACGATCTTATCCTTCAACAACTTCTACAAGAAAAAAGAATAAGACTCTAATATATTTGTGAAATTTTAGTTATGTTTGAGGCCATTTTCATCTATAGTGGAAACTACATTTGTAATGGTCTTACCTTTCCCAGAGATTGATACGATGGAATTTTCCTCAGAATACGAGCACAAGGAGGATCCCCTGAACTGAACTACCGTCTGTTGGTATTCTCGTAAGGTTTCACACAAGTGCGTGAAAGAAGGGTATTTCATAAGGGTGAACTTCTCTTGCCAAGGCCTTTGTAAGTTCCCTATGAACACCTTTTGCACATCAGAATTGGGTAGCTGATACAAGATTTGTGAAAGAAGCACTTGGTAGCGCACTATGAAATTAATGATTTTTTTGTTATCACCTTGTTTACATTGAACAAGATCTGAAAAGGTCATCTTCGGCCTGATGTTTGCCTAAAATGATCTAATGAATTTATTTACAAGTTGATCAAATGAGAAAATGGAATTGTTAGGCAAGGAACAATACCACTCAAGTGTTGTGTCCTTCAAAGATCAAGGAAATAGTTTGGCCATCAATGCATCGTGATGGAAGAAGTCCATGCATAAGGCATTAAAGGTGGACACATGTGTCTGTGGGTCCCCTTTATCACCATCCTTTTCAAATTTAGGGATCTCCATTCCTTGGGGAAAGGGAGTGTTCAAGATTGCAACTGAAAATGGGTTTTTTCAGAAGAAAGGCTGGAAGATAGGCTAGGTAGAAGCTTGGGAAAGACTCGCTAACTAGCTCTGCATCTTACCCATATTCTAAAGAAGAGTGTTCAAAATAGGGTCATTAGAAGATAGAGGGCCAAAGGAACCTCCTCCAGAACTACTGCTAAAGCCACCTCTAGAATCGCCATTGGTGTGACCTCCGCCAAAACCACTACTAGAGCCACTGCCACTAGTAGGGCCTCTACCAGAGCCACCACCATGACCTCCACTAGAGCCTCCTCCACCAGCACCACTTCTACTTCTAAATCCATGACCACTACCAAAGCTTCCACCACTCATCCCACCAAAACCTCCACCACTAGAGGTGATAGGGGGGTGAAGCTAAAGCCCAAGGGGACCATGTTTACTTTGATAGTTTTGGGTTGTTCATAGATAGAAGGGATATTGATAGAGGGGATTGTGTCAGCCATGTAAACGGACGTGGGAGGCATTGATACTCCTAACTGTAGCTCACACTCTTTGAAAGTGGCTCCTTGTACAAAGCTAGAGTTATTCGAAGGAGCACACGCTTCGGCGAGACTAAGGAGGCTAGTCAGAAGCTCTATGCCTGTTCAATCTTTATCCATATATTTTTTAACTTGCTAACAACTTGAGCAACTCTAGCCATCTTCGAATTTATTTCCAAGTTATTTTATAAGTAGCTCAGCCCTTTAGCAAGGGCAAAGACATATTTTGCAGGGATCTGAACAACATCATACTCATCTACTAACAATGATGTAGGAGATGTAGGGGGAGTGGGAACGTGATTGGTCTCATCAATGAAGCACATCTCGTTCCTCGACGACCGCTCTTGCATGGCCACACTAATGGTAGAACTAGAGAAAAGGCATGTAGATAACCCAATAAATACCTTCATCCTTTCCATCAAGAGGTGTCATATACTTCTCCTAATGATATACCCAAAATTTGTGGTCTAGGTTGTGATGGTCATAAACCTCCACAACACTCAAGAACATAATAGTCATGAGGTAAACATGAGAGGTCTCAACACCAATGGATGAAAAAATGTTGGTTCATGTCAGGTTCACCAAAAATGTAAGAGAGGGGGACCACCATGTGCAAGGTTCCAAGTCACAGAGGGCCAAGATGTGGAAGGTTACCCTAACTTACCCTAGCTTAATGGAGTGTTAGGATATGTAGGATGAGAATGATGAGGACTATGAGGCCCTTCAACCACTCTATAGGACCAAAAGGTAAAATGGGGCTAGGTGAGATAGTTTTCAGGTTCAACACTATACCTCAGGAAGGTCTCTTCTTGAGGACGAAAGTGTGGTCCTTGGACGACAGCATGGCACGCTGGTATCTCTAAAGTGTGTTGGTGTCCCTATGACAAGAAAAAAATAGAGGCAAGTTCAAACCTAAGAAAATGAGCTAACTACCACTAAAGGGCCAAAATAACATGATTAAGTAAACAAAATACTCTATAATGTGATAAAATAAAAATGCAAGAATTAGGGTGGCAAGGATAATCTCATAGAGAAACTCGTTCACTAGCTAGCTATTTGAAAGCGCATTCACCTATACACACAAAGGAGAGGAAAATGTTGGGTGGCTATTTAGGGGCCTGCCTCGGTCAAACCCCACTTTGGTTTTTCCACCTCCACGGGCAGCCAAGAAAGTGAGATAAAGAAAAAAAATGAATAAAGAGCACTAAAGCACTATAAAACAGTAAATGTGCTTACTCAACCAAGTGATAGAGGAGAGGAAAGGGAAGCTTACCACCTCCACCAAGAGCACTCAAGGCTACTTGGGGGAGAAAATGAGAGTACTCTAGCCTCTGCAATGGTGTTTGTCCTGTACTTGCTCTATTGATGTGATGGAGTGATGTATTTGTTGCAATGGAGTGCAAGAATGTTGCTAGAATGCTTGAAGTGGATGCAAAAGATTGTGTTGAAGCTTGTGGAGTGACTGTAGAAGATGCTTAGAAGATAGAATGCTTGTTGAATTAGTGAATGTGAAGAGAAGATGAAGAAAAATGGCCATATTCAGGTCAGTTGGTCAAAAGGAGTGTTACAATTTGACTCCCAATGAGAAGTGTAATGCCTCTATAGGTTTAGTTTTAGGAATCTGCCAAGGACGTAAGCACACTGCATAGACATCTGCATACTGCACAGACGTCCCTGACATAAACACCTCCATAGATGCTCAAAATAGGTGCCAAGTGGGATGGAAGCAGTGTGCTTAGGTGGAATTAAGCCTCTGAACTTAGTTTTCTAAGGTGGATAAAGGAAAAAATGGGATTTGAACATGGGGTGCAAAATCACTCCTATACAAGAGATAGTGATTGGTAGGCTGGGTGGGAGAGAGAGGAGGGATAGGTGGAGCTATGGGGTGGGAGAGAAATAGGGAATGAGAGAGAGAGGGAAGGAGATAGATAGGGATTGGTAGGGTGGAAGGGAGAGAGGGAGGAACAAAAAGAGTGAAGGAGGGAGATAGAAATATGATAAGAGGGATGGTATAGAGAGAGTTAGGGAGAAAGGGAGAGGTTGGTAGAGAATGGTAGGTTAGTAGAGGTTTGTATAGAGAGAGATAGGAAGAGAGGGAGGGGTAGGTGGAGATAGGTTTTGTGTGTGTGTGAACGAGAGGGGGAGGGATAGCTGGAGGGAGAGATAGAAAGAGGGAAAGAGGGAGATAGGGAGTTGTAGGGTGGGAGGAATAGAGGGAAGGAGTTAAAGAGGGGAAGGAGGGAGATATGGATTGGTAGGGTGGGAAGGAGAGAGGGATGGATAGGTAGAGGGAGACAAAGATAGGAGGGATATAGGGAGTGGTAGGTTGGGAGGAATAGAGGGAGAGAGAGAGAAATAGGGAAGGATGGATTAGTAATTTGGTAGGGAGGGAGATGAAAGGAGTGAGATAGGGATTGGTAGGGTGGGATGGTAATAGAGGGAAAGAAGGAGATATGGATATGTGGGGTGTGACAGAGAGGAGGATGGACAAAAAGAGGGTAGGGGGATAATAGAGTGGCAGGATAGGAGGGATATGTATAGAGAGAGTTAGGGAGGAAGAGAGGGGTAGGTGGAGAGTGGTAGGATAGGTAGGTATAGAGAGAGTTGAGGAGAGAGGGAGGGGTAGGTGGAGAGAGGTTTTGTGTGTTTCTGAGGGAGAGAGACATGAATAGGTTGAGGGAGATAAATAGTGAAGGATGTAGATAAGGAGTGGTATGGTAGGATGAATAGAGGGAGGGAGAGAAGGAGGGAAGGAGGGAGATAGGGATTCATAGTATGGGAGGGAGGAAGGGAGGGAGGAAGAGAAAGAGGGAATGAAGGAGATAGGGAATGGTTAATGGGAGAGAAAGAGGGAGGGATGTAGAAATGGATTAGTAAGGTGAGAGGGAGAGAGGGAAGGAGGTATATATTTATTTCTATGATTAAAGGGAGAGAGGGAGGGACAAAAAAGAGGGAAGGAGGGAGATAGAGATCTAGGTATGATAGGATAATTAGGTATAGAGATATTTTGGGAGGAAGGGATGGGTAGGTGGAGACTGGTAGGGTAGGATAGGTATATATAGAAGGAGATAGGGAGTGGTAGGATGGGATGGATAGATGGAGGGAGAGAAAGAGGGAAGAGTGAGATATGGATTTGTAAGGTGGGAGGGAGAGATAGGGTATAGGGATTGGTAGGGTGGGAGGGAGAGAGAGAAGGAGGGATATGTGGAGGGTGAAAAAGAGGGAATTAGGGAGATAGGGAGTCATATAGTGGTAGGAATAGAAGGAGGTAGATAGGGATTGGTCGGGTGGGAGGGAGAGAGGGAGGGATAGGTGGAGGAATAGAAAGATAGAATAAGGGATATAGGGAGTGATATCTTGGGAGGGAGTGAAAGAAAGAGGGAAAGAGGGAGATATATATTTTTAAGGAAGGAGGGAGAGTGATGGAAGTAGGGAGATAGGGATTATTAGGGTGGGAGGGAGAGAGGGAGATAGAAAAAGAGGGAATGAGGGATATAGAGAGATGTAGGATAGGAGGGATAGGTGTAAAGAAAGTTAAGGAGGAAGGTAGGGGTAGGTGGAGAGTGGTAGGCTGAGGTATGTATACAAAGAGATAGGGAGAGAGGCATGCATAGGGATATAGAGAGATGAAGGATAGGAGGGATAGGTGTAAAGAATGTTAAGGAGGAAGGTAGGTGTAGGTGGAGAGTGGTAGGCTAAGGTATGTATACAAAGAGATAAGGAGAGAGGCGTGAATAGTTGGAGATACATTGTGTTTGTGTGTGAGGGAGAGAGAGATGGATAGGTGGAGGGAGAGAAAGAGGGAAGGAGGGATATAGGGAGTGGTAGGGAGGGAGAGAAAGAGTTAGGAGGAATAGGTGGAGGGAGAGAAAGAGGGAAGGAAGGAGATAGGGAGTGGTAGGTAGGGAGGAATAGAGGAAGCAGGAGAAATAGGGGATGAGGAAGATAGGTATTGGTAGGGTGGGAGGGAGAGAGAGAGGAGGGATAGGTGGAGAGATAGAAAGAGTGAAGGAGGGAGATAGGGAGTGGTACGGTGGGAGGAATAAAGGGAGGGAGAGAAAGAGAGAAGCAGGGAGATATGGATTTCTAAGGTGGAAGGACGAGAGAGGAGGTGGGATAGGTGGAGTGAGATAAATGGGAAAGGAGGGAGATATGGAGTGGTAGGGTGGAAGGGATAGAGCAAGGATGATAAGGAGGGAAGGAGGGAGATATGGATTGGTAAGGTTGAATGGAGAGAGAGTGAAGGAGGGAGGTAGGGATTTGTATGATGTGAGGGAGAGAGTGAGGGAAAGAAAGAGGGAAAGAGGGAGATTTAGGATAGGAGGGATAGGTATAAAGAGTGTTAGGTAGGAAGGGATGGGTTGGTGGAGAGTGGTAGGTTAGGAGAGGTATGTATAAAGGGAGAGAAAGAGAGAGGGAGGGATAGGTAGAGAGGTTGTGTTTGTGTCTATGAGGGAGAGAGGGAGAGATTGGTGGAGGTAGAGAAAAAGGGAAGGATAGAGATAGGGAGTGGTAGGGTGGGAGAGATAAAGGAAGGGAGAGTAAGAGATAAGATGGGAGATAGCGAGTGGTAGTGTGGGAGGAATAGAGAGAGGGAGATAAAGAGAGGAGCTAGAGATGGATTGGTAAGGTGGTAGGGAGGGAGAGGAAAGGAGGGATATAGGGATTGGTAGTGTGAGAGGGAGAGAGGGAGGGATAGGTGGAGGGAGAGAGAGAGGGAAGGATGGATATAGGGTGTCATAGGGTTGGAGGACTAGAGGGAGGGACAGAAAGAGGGAAGGAGGGATATAGCGATTAGTAAGAAGGGAGGGAGGGAGAGAGGGGTGAGATAGGTATTGGTAGGGTGGGAAGGTGAGAGAGGGAGGGAGGGATATATGGATTGGTAAAAAGGGAGTGAGGGAGATAGAAGGATGGAGATAGGGATTGCTAGCATGGGATGGTGAGATATGGAAGGAGGGAGATAGGGATTGGTGGGGTGGGAGGGATAAAAAGATAGAAGGATGGAGATAGAGAGAGTTAGGGATGAAGGGAGTGATAGGTGGAGAGAAGTAGCATAGGAAAGGTAAGTATAGAAAGAGTTAGTGAAAGAGAGGGGTACGTGGAGAGAAATTATTTGTGTGTGTATGTGTGAGGGAGAGTAATAGGGAAGGGGAAAGATAGATAGTGGTAGGGTGGAAGGGATAGAGGGAGGGAGAGAAATAGGTAAGAAGATAGGGAGTGGTATGGTTGGAGGGATAGAGTAAGGGAGAGAAAGAGGGAATGAGGGAGATAGGGATCAGTAGGGTGGTGAACCATCAATTTTTGGGTGCTATGTACTCTCTTGCTCTCTTAGGGTTTTCATCTAAAAGGAGAGAGATAGGCCAAAAACTATGGTGGTTCACTTAAATTAATGTATGTATGATAGGATTATTACTAAATGCAATGATCTAAATGTAGAAAAATGATAAAATTGATTGATTATTTATGCAAAACCTAAGAAATATGAAGTGTTTGAAAACATAGTTTGATATGAAGAAATAAACTAGAAACATGCACAAATGAAAAAAAAACGTAATGAAACTAAAAAAAGTGCACCTAGAGATGGAATTTTGATGCTGGAAGGTCCTAAAATCTTACAAAAATTACTTTTGATGACCAGTGGGACTCATTCGCCACTGATGGAAAATCAATCTTGCTTCTAGTAAACTTTGTTGAAACTACTTTCTAAGTGTCGGGAACTGAATTCTAATGAAATCAGCTTTCCCAACCTAGTAGTGGGACTCATTCACCACTAATGGTGAATCAATCCTCCTCCAAAATTCTATAAATTATGATGTCAACTCTATGGGTCCAGATCTGCACGTGTCTTCTTGTCGGGTTAACATAACCAAATTTGTAGAAAACAAGTTGACTATTGTCTCCAAGCTTGAATTGGGGTTTAGTTGACTTGAATAGATTTGATGAGTTTTTCAACACCTTTCAACACCTAATTCTTTGAAAAAATTTCCTACAAGACCTGCAAACACACATGCAAAGAGGGGGAAAATGGTTAAGGGTTAGAGTATAGGGAATTGCCTTGGTCAAATCCCACTTTGGTAATTAAACCCTTGATAAAGAAATGAAATGAAAACAAGGAAGGAATGATGAAAAAATAACATGAAAGTGTCCTAAACTCACCAAAACCTTGTTGTTGAAGTCTAAATATATGTCAATGGCTGCTCCAAGATGCTTGATAATTTCTTGATTGAATGATGCTATGATGCTTAAGTGGATGAATGAGATTGAATGCAAGCATGATTGCTTGAAAGAATTAGGAGTAAAATGGATAGAAAAATACTTATTTATACACACTTACTCCCTAATTACCTAAAAATACAACATCACATGCCGACATAAGGTCTTACTGAATAAAAACCTGAAAGAAATTTAAATTTATTTTAAATTTTGCGTCAAGAGGGACTCATTCACCACCAATGGTGAATGGGTCCCACTCAAGGCTTGTAAGTGGGTGTCAGGAATTAAGATTCTTTTAATGTTGTTTTTTGGGTTTGTATTCAAAAACACACTTAAATGAGGCATGCAAGTGCATAAAGGGGCCAAATAAAGCATAATAAAGGTGTAATTAGTGGTGACAAGCCTAGAAAAGCGTGAAAGTTTGTTACAAGAATTTACAACACTTTGAAATAGGACTTGATAAGGGATAAAAAGGGAATATTTAGATGAATTAAAATAAGAAAAGTCTAGAAATGTGTAGAAATGTGTTACAACACTTCACAACATCTTCACAAGACATTATAATTTGAATATTCAAGACTTATGTGAATGCATGAGCTACATTGCAACATTAAATTTAAGCAAAATATGCCAAGCTTCATAGGAAAAAGACCTAAATGACCATGAAAATGTTAAAGATCCATTTTTCTATGGTACATTTAGCCCCCACTTTAGTGAGAGGATGAATTTGCTTCAAACTCACACTAATGTATCAATGCATGTCGAGAGGGATCCAAATTCACTTATGCTAGTAGGATGGAATAACAATGATCAAGAGGGATGATCAAGGCCCTGGGACAAAGATCCCATGGAAAAGTAAACATAAGAACAAAGGAACACACATGTGAAAGAGAGAAAGAGAAGAGAAAGGAAAAGGAAAAAGTCAGATCAAGCTTCGATCATTTGTCCAACTAGTTGTGGATCAGATCTATGTTGTTTGTCCAAAAAATAAAATGCATACTCACTTTGGGGTGATGGAACTCATGGTTGTCCACTGAGTGAGAAGGCCCACAAGGTGAGAAACATACACTCAGCTGGTATGTACTCACAAACACATAGGTGGTTGTGGGGAAAGTCATGCAGTGGAATGGGCTTCCCGCTCAACCATATCAAAGTTATACCTCTTGATAACTTTAATAAAGTTCCACAAAGGGAAAATGTTGGTTCATGCTTCATGAGACAAGCAAAGCTTTGTATTCTTAGACATCATGAACAAACATGATGGCACCACAAGCATGCAAGGTGGCCATGTGAACGAAAAATGAAAAATGCAAAATAAATGTTCAAATGAGTCTTGTTAAGTTCATGCAAGGTCTATAACATAGGGAACATTGTGTCTAATGTCTTCAAGAGAGGACCAATCAAAGAATAGAATATTTGAAACTTAGGGGATGTAGTGCATCGCATCAAGCCACTAAGAGAAATGCAATATGCTAAGATAGATCATGCTTATGAAGGAAATTACACCCAATATCATCCACTAACTGACAAACACATCATATGAAGTGACAAGGCTGCACTAAGAACCAATATATAATGCAAATGAAGAATTCCAATGTATGCTCCCACTTGAAAGGAATTGTTATGCACTACTCTATGAGAAATTATTTTAAAGTAGAAAATTGAAAAATGTAAAAAGAAAACAAGACATGAGATCCAACTTGGAAATCCCCTATGCCAAGTCATACATTTTTAAGTAAGGCTACATCATGTGAAGGAAAAAGGAACAAAAGAAAGAGGGGTTTCCCCCATAAAGAAACACACCAAACACATAAGGGATCTATGGATTTGTGGTCAGTATGTTCATTGCTGCAATGTTTTTATGAAAGAGATCAGAACTATCATCATTCCCCAAATACATAGAACTAGAAGAATGAAACAAAGAGAGTGAAAAAAAAGAAAAAGAAAGTTAATTTTGGGTCAACATGGGAGAGACATTGCGGTCTCAACGCTTTGCGTCATCCTCAAAAGGAGAAACACAAGAAAAAAATAAGGTGAAAGAAAAGAAAACTATTTTGGGTCAACATGAAGGATACATTTTAGTCTCAATACTTTGCATCATCCCCAAAAGGAAAACACAAGAAAAATACAAAGTAAAAGGGAAAAGGGACTATTTGGGTCAACATGAAGAGACATAGGGTGTCTCAATGCTTTGTGTCATCCCCAAAGGGAAAGCAAAAAGTGAAAAAGGAAAGGACCTTTTGGGTCAACATGTAAGAGACACAGGGTGTCTAAATGCTTTGCATCATCCTCAAAAGGAGAAACACAAAGCAAAATCGAAAAAGTAAAGTACAACATATAGAAGAATGGAGGTACAAATAGAGGAAGTGCACAAAGAGAAGGAGAACATCAAACACATATTACAGGGGAAACATGAGACACACATACAATCACACCAAAGAAAAAAAAAGGAAGATGTAAAAGACTAGTAATGCAAATGCAAGTCAACCATTAACCGAGTTATTGGCTTTGCAATCTCAAGCAGTATAAGTGAAAGATGAATAAAGCAATTAAGAGACAAGGAAAAATGCATGACTAGGATGAGGCTAACAACCTCTTGCCTCCACTGAGTATAAGGTAAGAATGAGCCAAGATAGATGATGGGAAAGATCATGCAATAGTAAGAATGGAAAATTCTACAACTATGACATGATGAGGGGAGTTGGGTTAGGGAATTAAGGGATGATAGGATAGCAATCAGTATCAATGAAGTGATACTTATTCAATATGTCCTTCAATGTCCGAGATTCATCAATTTGGTGCCCAAGAACATGATGGTATTTACAATAAGGCACATTAAAATATTTAGGATGAATTACTAACCTATTCATAGGTGGTAAAAAGATGAGGCCTCTGTTTAAAAGAAATTGGTGTTTCCATTCACATTCAGGTGGTGGATGGATAGGAAACTTTTGTTTTTTCAATTTGTAAGGCCATTTTCTGTTACTAGATTCACCTTTTTCATAGATTGAAGGAGGAAGAGGACCCATGGGGATCCTATCATCCTTGTCATTGGAATCATGTAAGGGTTGTTCACATGGAAGAAAGACATTCAAGTTGGGAGGGGAATCAAATATCACCATGCCAACATCATGAAGTCTCCAATATCAAAAGGAGTCTTGGTGTCATGAGTAGGATCTTGATATCCTAATCTTGTTGTGTTTTCATGTGTTGGTTTTTGTTCTAAAAGTTGGTGAATGTCATGTTCGGTTGTTGTATCACATCCTTGTTTGCTTAAGATAGTAAAACCTTTTCCATATGTTTCTTGAAGGTTGATTGGTGTGTTTGTAACTTTGTGATCATAGAATGGTTGAGTAGGTGGTTGTGTAGAAGAACTAGGTACGCCTATTGGAGGGAACTTAGGTCCTTCATTTGTTTTAGGATGTAAGTAATGAAACATGTCAAGAGGTGAGACAATAGGGAGATCTTGTGATTTCATTGATGGGTAAAAGGATGCATTGGCTTCAATGTTGTCAAGGCCTACATTTAATAACTTGTTCATGCTATCATCATCTTCTCCAATGATGTCAACAACATGAGGATTACATTCATGAGGAGTTGAAGGAGCACGAGGAAGCTCAAGGTCATAAGGATCACAGCCAAGGGCACAATTTGACATGCCCACTAAGGATTTTAATGAATTCCAAAATTTATTAAAGTAAAAATCCATGATGATAATGAATGATATTAAACTAAGATGCAAGAAAGAGAATAAAATACAAAATATGGAAAGTATGACATAAAGTAATAGCAGAAAATTGTAATGCAGAAAATGCCTAGAAAATGTTTGAAAATGCAGTCCAAAATGTGCAACTAGACTGGTTCACCCATGGAGGCGAATGAGTCTAGGGATGATTTTTTTTGTTATTTTTCATAAAATTTAAATTGATTTGTATGCTTCTTTGATGCAAAATGAAGATGCAGATGCATAATTTGAGTTTTTGTAATGTTTTGAAGTGAAAAAATGAAATCTATATGAGATATTCACTAATGTAAGTGTGTAAATCCTAGGATTCAAAAACAATGCAAAAGCTAAAGCTATGAGTCCTAGGATGGAAATTTAATGCAAATCAGAAAGATGATGTTCAATATGCATGTTCACCAAAATGAACCATCAATTTTTGGGTGCTATGTACTCTCTTACTCTCTTAGGGTTTTTCAGCTAAAATGAGAGAGATAGGATAAATATTGTGGTGGTTCAATCAAATTAATGTATTTATGATGGGATTATGACTAAATGCAATGATCGAAATGCAAAAAAATGATAAAATTGATTGATTATTTATGCAAAACCTAATAAATATGAAGTGTTTGAAAACATAGTGTGATATGCAAAAATGAACTAGAAACATGCACAAATGAAAACAAAAGTTAATGAAACTAAACAAAGCACACTTGGAGATGGAATGATGATGCTAGAAGGTCCTGGAATCTTACATAAATCACTATTGATGACTAGTGGGACTCATTTACCATTGATGGTGAATCAATCATGCTTCTAGTAAACTTTGTTGAAGTTGGTTTCTGAGTATCAAGAACTGAATTATTTTCTAGCCTAACAGTGGGACTCATTGACCACTAATGGAAAATCAATCCTCCTCCAAAATTATACAAATCCTAAAGTCAACTCTGCAGGTCCATATATGCACTTGGCTTCTTATCGGGTTGAAGAAACCAAATCTACAAAAAATGGGTTGAATATTCTCTCCAAGTTTGAATTAGGGTTTGGTTGACTTGAATAGCTTTGATGACTTGTTGACCACCTTTCAACACCTAATTATTTGACAAATTTTCCTACAAGAACTATAAAAAGACATGCAAAGAGGAGGAAAATGGTTAAAGGTTAGAGTATAGGGATTTGCCTTGGTCAAATCCCATTTTAGTAATCAAACCCTTGATAAAGAAATGAAATGAAAACAAGGAAGCAATGATGAAAAAATAACATGCAAGTTTCCAAAACTCACCAAACCATTTTTGATGAAGTCTCAAGATATTTTAATGGCTACTCCAAGATGCTTGATAATTTCTTGATTGAATGATGCTATGATGCTTAAGTGGATGAATGAGATTGAATGCAAGGATGAATGCTTGAATGAATTAGGAGTAAAATGGTTAGAAAAACACTTATTTATACACAATTATGCCCTAATTACCTAAAAATACATCACATGCCAACATAATGTCTTAATGAATAAAAACCTGGAAAAGGAAATTTAAATTTATTTTGAATTTTCTACGAAGAGGGACTCATTCGCCACCCATGGTGAATGGGTCCCACTCAAGGCTTGCAAGTGGGTTTCAAGAATTAAGTTTCTTTTAATGTTGTGTTGTTGGGTTTTTATTCAAAAACACACTTAAATAAGGCCTATAAATACATAAAGGGGCCAAATAAAGCATAAGAAAGGTTTAATTAGTGGTGACAAGCCTAGAAAAGCATGAAAGTTTGTTACAAGACTTTACAACACTTTGAAATAGGACCTGATAAGGGATAAAAAGGGAATATTTAGATGAATTATAATAAGAAGAGTCTAGAAAAGTGTAGAAATGTGTCACAACATCTTCACAAGACATCATAATTTGAATATTCAAGACATAATGTGAATGAAAAAGTTACATTACAACATTAAATCTAAGCAAAATAAGCCTACCATCATAGGAAAAATACCTAAATGACCATGAAAATGTCAAAGATCCATTTTTCTATGGTACAGGTGGGAGATATATAGGGAGGGAGAGATAGAGGGAAGGAGGGAGACATGATTGGTAGGGTGTGAGAGAGAGGGAGGGACAAAAAGAGGGAAGGAGGGAGAGAGAGGGGTAGGATAGGATGGATATGTATCGAGATAATTAGGGAGGAAGGGAGGGGTAGGTGAAGAGTAGTAGGATAGGATAGGTATGTATAAATAGAGATAGGGAGTCGTAGGGTGGGAGGGATAGAGGGAGGGAGAGAAAGATTAAAGGAGGGAGATATGTATTGGTAAGGTGAGAGAGAGAGAGAGAGAGAGAGAGAGAGAGAGAGAGAGAGAGAGAGAGAGAGAGAGAGAGAGATTGGTAGGATGAGAGGGAGGGAGAGAGAGGATGGATAGGTAGAGGGAGAGAAAGAGGGAAAGAGGGAGATAAGGAGTGGTAGGGCAAGGTAGGAATAAAGGTAGAGAGATAGGGATTGGTAGAGTAGGAGGGATAGAGGGATAGATAGGTGGAGGGATAGAAAGAGTGAAAGTGGGAGATAGGGAGTGCTAGGGTGGGAAGGATAGAGGGAGAGAGAGAAAGAGGGAAGTAGAGAGAAATGGATTGGTAAGGTGGGAGAGATTGAGAGGGAAGGAGGAAGATAGATATTGGTATGGTGGGAGGGAGAGAGGGAGAGTAAAGAATAGGGAAGGATGGGGTTAGAGAGAGGTAGGATAGGGGGGATAGGTATAGAGAAAGTTAGGGAAGAAGGAAGGGGTAGGTGGAGAGTGGTAGGTTAGGAGAGGTATGTATAGAGAGAGAAAAGGAAATAGGGAGGGTATGTGGAGAGATGTTATGTGTGTGTGAGGGAGAGAGGGAGGAATAGGTGGAGGGAGATAAATATGGAAGGAGGGAGATAGGGAGTGGTAGGGTGGGAGGGATAGGTGGAGCAACAGAAAGAAGGGAGGATGGAGATAGGGAGTGGTAGGGTGGGAGGAATAGTGGGAGGGATGGAAATAGGGAAGCAGGGATATAGGGATTGGTAATGTGGGAGGGAGGGAGAGAGAGACAAGGAAGGATATAGGGATTTGTAGGCTAGGAGGAAGAGAGGGAGGGATAGGTGGAGGTAGAGAGAGAGGGAAGGAGGGAGATAGTGAGTGATAGGCTGGGAGTAATAAAGGGAGGGAGAGAAAGAGGGAAGGAGGGATATAGTGATTGGTAAGGTTGGAGGGAGGGAGATAGGGATTGGTAAGGTTTGAGGGTGGGAGAGGGAAGTAGGGAGATAGGGATTGCTAGGGTGGGAGGGAGAGAGGGAGGCAAAAAAATAGGGAAGAAAGGAGATAGAGAGAGGTAGGATATGAGGGATATTTATAGAGAGAGTTAGGGAGGAATTGAAGGGTATGTGGAGAGAGGTAGGGTAGGAGAGGAAGGTATAGAGATAGTTAGGGAGAGTATTGGTAGGGTGGAACAGAGAGAGAGAGAGAGAGAGAGAGAGAGAGAGAGAGAGAGAGAGAGAGAGAGAGAGAGAGAGAGAGAGAGAGAGAGAGAGAGAGAGAGAGAGAGAGAGAGAGAGAGAGAGAGAGGGAAAAAGGGACATAGGGAGTGGTATGGTTGGAGGAATAGAGGGAGGGAGAGAAAGAGGGAAGGAGAGATATATGAATTGGTAGGGTGGGAGGGATAGAGAGAAGAAGAAGGGATAGGTGGGAAGGAGAAAAAAAGGGAAGGAGATAGGGATTGGTAGGGTGGGAGGAATAGAGGGATGAAGAGAAAGAGGGAAGGAGGGAGAGAGAAAGAAGGAGTGATAGGTGGAGGGAGAGAAAGACAGAAGGAGGGAGATAGGGAGTGGTACGGTGGGAGAAATAGAGGGAGGGATAGAAAGAGGTAAGTAGGGAGATACGAAGTGGAAGGGTGCGAGGGATAGAAAGAGGGAAGGAGGGAGATAGAGAGCGGTAGGTTGGGATGGATAGAGGGAGAGAAGGAAATAAGGAAGTACAGAGATAGGGATTGGTAAGGTGGGAGAGAGAGAGAGAGGGAAGGAGGGAGATATGGATTGGTAGGGTGAGAGGGAAGGAGGGAGATAGAGAGAGGTAGGTTAGGAGTGAGAGGTATAGATAGAGTTACAAAGGAAGAGAGGGTTAGATGGAGAGTCATAGGGTATGAGAGGTAGGTATAGATAGAGATAGGAAGAGAGGGAGTGATAGGTGGAGGGATATAAAGAGGGGAGCCATGAGATAGGGAGTGGTAAGGTGGGAGGGATAAAGGCTGAGAGAGAAAGAGGGAAGGAAGGAGATAGGGAGTGGTAGGGTGGAATTAACATAGGGAGGGAGAGAAAGAGGGAATGAAGGAGATAGTGATTGGTAAGGTGGGAGGGACAAAGAGGGAAGGAGGGAGATAGGGATTGGTATGGAATGAGAGGTAGGGAGGAAGGGAGAGAGAGAGAGAAGTGAGATAGAGAAAGAGGACGAAGGGAGGGATAGGTAGTGAGAGAAAGGTGAGATAGAGAAGTGATAGAGAGTAAATTAGAGAGGTAAGGAGGAAGGTAGGGAGATTAAGAGAGGGGATGAGGGAGGGAGGGAGACAGAAAGAGGTATATAGGAATATTTTAGATAGAGAGAAGAAGAGGGAAGGTTGGTAGGAGAGAGAGAGGGAGGGATGGAGGGGGATAAAGGTAGGGAGAGAGCGTTAAGATAGAGAGTAGAGAGGGAAGGAGAGAGAGATAGAGAGATGGTAATGATAGAGATATGTGATAGAGAGAAGTAGAGAGGGAAGGAGGGAGAGAGGGAGAGAAAGAGGTATAGAGGGATAGGTAGGTAAAGATAAGTAGATAGGGAAGGAGATATGGAGGGAGAGGTAGGTATGGAGAGAGAAGTGAGAGAGAGAGAGAGAAATAGAGAGAAAGAGAGAGGTAGGTAGAGAGAGGGAGGGAGATAGAGAGAAGTAGAGAGGAAAGAGAGAAAGAGGTAGGTATGGGTGAGATAGAGAGAAAGATAGGGATGGAGAGAAAGAGTAGGTTGAGAGAGGGAGGGTAGATAGAGAGAAGTAGAGATGGAAGAAAGGAGGTAGGGAGGGAGATGGAGGTGAGATGGAGAGAGGGAGGATATGTAGGGAAGAGAGGTGAGATAGAGAGAAAGAGAGTAGAGAGGGAAGGAGAGAGGGAAGGAGAGGTAAGGAGGGAGAGAGAGGTGAGATAGAGAGAGGAGGGAGGGAGGGAGGGTTAGGTAGGGAGAGAGGTGAGATAGAGAAGTGCTAGAGAGAGAATTGGAGAGGTAATGTGGAAGGTAGAGATATTGAGAGAGGGAGGGAGGGAGGGAGGGAGAAAGAGGTATACTAGAATAGGTTAAATAGAGAGGAGGTTGGTGGAAGAGAGAGAGGGAGGGAGGGAGGGAAAGGTAGGGAGAGAGAGAGTATGATAACTTGGTTGTTGTGACACATGATTACAAGTAAGTTGTTTTGAAAAGCTTAGGATGTGGCCATGAGGTTTATGAGGTCCTATAATGAGAGGTGACTTATGAGGTCCACTAATTAGAGGAATTTTAGTTGGTCTTGTTAACCATCCAAATTTGCACCCGTCTACCAAGTTGTGGAAACTCAACAAATTTGAAGCAACATGGGACTACTTTCAAGCTATGGGTATCCTATCATGAAAGTAGACCTCCAGATTATGGGTTGGCTCCCTTTTTGGTGTCACCTAAACTACTGCTAAACTAATGATTTTCTAAGGAAAGATTAAGAGGGTTGCATAAACTAAAATTAACTGAAAAAACTTTTAAAAGGTTATGCACCAAAAAATAAGACCTGCAAATAGCTTGCAATCAATTTTATCAATGACTCAGCTTATCCTAACACATCTTAGATATTTTCATATATATCACTACATAAGTTTTTTGTAAAGAGGCTTGGTTCTCTTAACATTTCTGAAGGAAAGGAAATCTTTCACAACTAAAAAGACTATTTGAACCACCACACAGCTTACAACCTGCAAAAACATATGTTCATTCTACCCAAAGGTGCTAAAGTGAGACAAACATGAAGGAGTTACCAAAAATCACAAGAACATTCATCAATCACCACACTGCACACAATGAGATAGCTTCAAAGAAGGTAGACACTAAATTTCATTAATAAAAAGGTGTTACATATTGCAATGCATGTCTGATACTGAGCCACAATGCTTTCTCCTAACTAAAAAAGCTCCAAGATAAGCTACAATGCCTACAAAAATAAAGAAAGAACTCCTTTACAAACTTAGTTTGAAGATACTTAAGCAATCTTTTGAAACCATTGCCCAACACATGTCAATCTAGAACCTTCTTGGTCAGATTCCACAGAAAAGACAAAAAAGAAGCTTCCAAAACCTCTCCAAAATGTAGAAAATTTAGCCAAGACCCAAGTCACACTAAATGCATGACAAAACTAGCACTAAATGGTTACCATTCCCTCCAAAAATAGTCAAAGACAACCTCACATAGCTTTTCCATGTTGGCTAGTCATCATTTTTTCTCACACATGTCTTCAACCTATTTGACCCACACTTTTGGCACTTTTTCCAAAGGCATAAGACCTTAATTTGTATCTAAAATTATAATTTTATTAAGTGACTTATAATAACATCACTTAATCAAACTATTTTACATTTCAAAATAAAAATACAGAATAATGGGCACCACCATTCCTTGAAATACATCAACATTTTGCATTATGGATAACATTAAAATAAAGTGATTTATATACACATCACTTCAATTAGTGTTTTGCAATTTCAAAATAAATGCAAAATGATAACAATCTCCCAACCACTCCTAAAGGCTTGCAGAAGCATCAAACCTATCTCCATATCCTCTCAAGGCATTACTCATCATTACTTTGCATTTTGAAATATCATTCACCATTAAGTGAGTTATACCTAACATCACTTAATTAAAATGTCATGCCAATTAAACTAATGCAATTAGGAGACAAGGTTCAACCTAATGATCCACATAAGTCCTAAATACTTTTATGAAAGGTAATAAGAGACATTAAAATTCACTAAGGAACATATGATGAAAAATGGAAATCACAAGGAAAAAAGCATAAGGCATAAGACTTGAAGTCTTAGCCAATGGAGCACATTAAATTGTGTTTGCAATTTTAAAAAACAAGGTAAAAAATACCTTTTGGTGGTCAACATTCAATAGGGTTTCAAACCCTAACCTCAAAACAACGAAAACAAGCAAAAGTCACTCATTTTCTCCATCAAACTTTCTAGAGAGGTTATTCTACTACCATTAGGTTTCAATGATGGAGCTCTATAGATGTTTTCCTGGTCGATTTCTGAATGATCTTTCATGGAAACTATAGGAAAAGGTAAGGTAAATGTTATTCTTTAACAAAATTGGCTTTTTCCTTCATTTTGAAAGCTACTTAAGATGTCAAGGCCACGCCCATACACCTTTTTCTAATACAAATATTTTGTTCCTTTTATCTATGAAATTTCTATTTGCTCTCAACCACCATTGAGGTGTTTTCTAAAGCTTGACAGTGGTTTTCCATGGCAAAAAAGCTTGCATTTTTAATGTGAAAAAAACATTTCAAGCTCAGGTAAGCTCTCTTCTGATAAATACCTTGATTTTTATCCATTGTTTATGCAAATTAAAGCTCACTTCGAGCTCCAACCAGTGGCAAAATGGTGAAAAGATTAGCTTTTTCTTTTGTAAAATTCAAGCTTTGAAACAATCCCCAGATGGGATTTTGCAACTTATGAAGAAAACCATTTCTTCAGGTCACGGCCATGAAGAAATGAGCTAGGTTTGATGCATTTGTTCCTTCATTTTGAATATCTCAATGATATTTTATTTTATCATTCTTTATTTTTAATTTATTTGCAAAACCCCAAGCGGATTTTTATCTTTGTGAAGAAAACTATTTTTTTTAGACCTCGGCCATGAAGAGAAAACTTAGGGTTTCAATGAATTTTCTCTTTTTAAAAAAAAAAATTCATGGTCGTGAGTTTTTTTTTTCTCTATAAATATATATGCAACGATGATAAACATTTAATTTTTTTTGCAAAATGATTCAATTCCATTGCACAAAAAATAATGATATATTAGCATTTACTCTCTTTTCCATAGAAAAAATTGCTCATTTCAAGAACTAATTTTTCAAAGCTTCTATATATTTCATGAAGCTTTTATATGTTCCCACGCCAAGGCTGTAGGCCCCTATAGAAAAATCCAATAAATTTCTTTAAATTATGGCCATAGCTCCATCTTTTATAGGTGTTTATTTTTCTACAGGCTACTTCACAAGATTGTCATACTATAAGGTCACTGTCTTTGGCTATTTGGAAGCTTCTTACTATGCCTTAAATTATAGATTGTCTCTTTAAAATGTGTATGTAAATGATCCATTGATTATCAACTGTCACTTGATGCATATTATGACTATCATTCCTGCAGTGAGCCTTTGATCAAGAAAAAAAATTTGCTTCATGTTTCACTATCCTCCTTCACCTCTATAGATGACTATCCACCTTTTAGAACTCTTTACAAAGTGTGTACACACTTAAAGGCTATGTGGATAGGACCATCCTTCAATTATTGTCACCGAATGTAGACCACTTCCTCTTCAATGCTTGCATAAGTTGTCTCACCAATGCCAATCAACATTTGAAGATGACACTATAGCTTTTAATGGCACTATCCTTGTTCTTGTTTATCATATATTCCCTTGAAGCACCATGATTTATGATAGTCCATATGAGACTATTATATCTTTTTAGTTGAAAAATCCTAACCCTTTTGCACACTATTAAGTGTCATAACACTATATAATTGCGTATCTTCATTTTTCTTTGGTAGGGTTCAGGTCTTCAAGGTGACAAATAACAGTTACCCCTAGAATAGAATAATGACCTTGAACATTAACAGTTACTCAAAATCCATCTTGATATGACAATGTTATGAGATATATTCATGCTTGTTGCAAAATATTAATCATCAAACCATTGCTATGAAGTCCTAGCACTTTTGTAACCATGATTTGTTCTCTCTTGATTATTCAAATCAATGACTGTACTTATCAGTATTGTGATTCTTATAGTACTTCAATGTTCAGTGTGGTTGTCCATGCTCCTGCTAATAAGAATTGTTTCTTATTTTTATCAACAAATTCATAATTTTGTTTGTTGGGTTCAGAAATACCATCTAACATGATTTGATTCAACTTCTTGGGGTTTGATTCAATAACTTTGGCATCACCCTCTTTCATTGAGGTTTGTTCCATGTTTTCTTTATCAAATCCATTCTCTTGTTTTTTGGGTTCCAAAGTGGAATCATACAAGATTGGGGCTAGGTAACTGCAAACAAGCAAATTAGCTCCAAAAAGTCCTTGCTTCTTTGTGACCTATTCCTCACTTTCAGAAGCAAGTCCACACTCCTATTTGTTGCATTCAAGAACACTCTCCAAAAGGATTGGGTTCTTTATAGGATTACTTAGGTTGGGTTCAACAATTTCAACAAATCCATGTTCCTCTAAGGCTTTTTCTTTGCTTTCATTTGCAAATAGACACTCTTATTTGATGATCTCAAAAGCACTCTCCAAAAGGATTGGACTCTTTCCTAGATTGATTGAGACAAATGTAACCACTTCAAAATGTTCATTTTCTTTTAAGACATGTTCCTTGTTTTCACCATTAAATGAACACTCCCCTTTGTTGCATTTAGAACTATTCTCCATAGAGTTTGGGTTCTTTATAGTATTACTTAGGATAGACTCAACAGCCTCAACATACCCATGTTCTTTGTTTTCACCAGAAAATGCACACTCCTATTTATTGGGTTCAGAAACACTCTCCAAGAAGATTGGAATCTTCACTAGATTTCATTGGATAGGTTCAATAACTTCAGCATGCACATGTTCCTTTAAGGCCTCTACCTTGTTTTCACTAGCAAATGAAGCCTCCCCTCTGTTGCACTCAAATACACTCTCCAAATGGATTGGGGTCTTTATTGTATTATTTGGGATAGACACAACAACATCAACATGTTCGTGTTCCTTCAATATATGTTTCTTAATTTCACTAGCAAATGCAAATTCCTATTTTTTGGGTTTAGAAACACACTTCATAAAGATTGCAATCTTCACTAGATTACTTTGGGCAGGATTAATGACGTCAGCTCTTCAGATCTTGCCTCACATGGCTATCATTTGTATTTGATTTCCCCTTGGTGACTTGAATGTAGTATGTCCTCAACTTGATAAGGTGGCTGTCATTTTGCATTCTAGTATCCATTTGACTATCTACTTGGAACTGCAGTATCCTCTTTTATGGAGTGATTTCCCCTTTTGGTGAATGATGGTTGCCTCATATGAGTGAAGATGTGCTTTTTTTTTCATTTCAAATAGGTATAGAGATTTTATTTTCTTCTATCCTCTTGCATGGTTATGGTAGTCCCATGACTGTGATGTCTTCTTAGCATCTTGTAACCAAAACTTTCATGCATGTGACAGCCTATGTGGCCATCCTGCCTTTGAAGATATTTCCCTTTCATACTTTTTCATAGACCATCCTTGCAAAAACCTGCAACTTTCATCTACTCCATGTCATGTAAGATCATTGTCTTCACATATTACATTGTCTCCCTAGCTTGAAAAATTATCTTGTCTTCCTTCTTCAACTGAGTATTGACCAAAACCCTTAAGTATTCACTATATTCGGCTCATAGAAATTACTTTCTAAACTATCTTCATAACTAGACAATCTTGTACTATAATCAATGATATCAATACTACACTCTCTTGGTTACTTGGCATGAAGCTTTGCATCCTTCATATTGTTAGGCCCAATATGACAATATTTTGTGGCTCAAAATTTTTCTCATACATTGTTGTTTTGTTGTTTCTATGGTCTATATGTGATGGCCCATGACATGATTTATCATGCTCATCTCTTTGTATCCCTCTTTTTTGGATGACCATTGGACAGTGTCTTTTAAGGCATCCATGCATGACTATCCTTGTTCTTGTTTCCTTCTTTACTAGCTCCTTGAAAATGATGACAATGAAATCTAGCTCATATCATTATTAAACTAGACTTTGGATCCACTTAAGAAGATTGAAAGACATATCCACCAAAGTACTGCCCCTTTTAGCATGATGGTAGCCTATTGTTTGATTCATTTGAAAAGATGAATGGTAACTTTCTTGATAATTCACACCGTTTGTTGCATCTTTTGAATCTGATAATGAAATTTGATCAACTGGTATGATTCATATTGATTTAATGCATCAAGTATATGTTTATCATTGATTTGATCAAGTTGCTCAATTTCCTATCCATCCTAAAACACAAGAGGGTAGCATGTTGGGATCAACCCTCGTGGGAGCCACATTTTACTCCACATGCTATAATTAGCTGAAACAAAATAGTAACAAGATTTGTTCTATATTTGAACCCAAGGAGAAAACATGTTAGATAAAAAAAGCATATGATAGATGTGTTTGATTACAATTTTGTTTTCCTAGACACCTATGGTATGTTTTCTATTTTAATTTTTATGGGCATCAAATTATATGTTTATGTATGTTTTGCACATATTCTGATTAGTGACCTTTCATTTCTCTAACACTCATTTTTCAGATACAAGAAACCTAGGAGCAGTAAGGAGAGCATCAAATGCAAGCAGGACAAATGGGGAAGATTGAAGATGATGTAGGACAAGGAAAGCAAGATTTGTCATTCATCATTTCAGGAAATGACGGGTCCCTCTTCATTTTATGTGCATTCCTTTTTTTAATCTATAAATGTATAGTCTTTTCTTCATAAGCTTTAGAACAGCTAGCCCCTCGGATTGTGAGAGAAATTATACACTTATGATCATCAATAAAGATTACATTTGCAATAAATGTTGGCTCTTTTTCTTATTCTATGCAATTACACAACTGTAATAATGCAATATTTTGATAATCACTTTTATGCACATGGATTAAACTTACTAGAAAATGATATGTTCCTTTTACCATTTAAATTAAAACACAATCATAAGTCTACCTAATTTAGCTGGAAGCAAAATCAGGTAATAGGTCCAAAAGGAGTTTTAGGAGGTCCAATAATAAAAGGAGATCTAATAGCTAATTGTGCATTCATAACCTCAACAGATTTGACTTCTTGTTGATGATTTCCTATCGAGGGGGAATCTAATGTCACCATATAATCTTCATTTATGAAATGCATAAATGTATCAATGATTTCATCCTCTTGCACCATAATATCTTCCCAAGTAGAAGAGGTATTGGTAGAGAAACAATCAAGATCCTCATGATGTTGAATGATTGGATCTTCTAACACCAAGATACCTTCTTCACAAATAGGAAAGATATCAAGAGAAGAACAAATGTGATTGTCAATTATTGCATCTACTTGCACCAAACATTCTCACAAGTATGGGAGATGTTGGGAGATGAATCAAGATTAGGAAAAGTTCTATTAAGAAATGTGTTAATGATTTCATTTTCTTGCATCAAGATACTCTCACAATCAGGAGAAATTATGGGAGAAGGATCAATGAAAAATAAGAAAAAGAGGAGAAATAAACCTATTTTCACATACTTGTATAAAAAAATCCTTGAAATTATTAACAAGATATGACAATAAAACACACATTATGACCACAAAATATTTTTTCAATGAGAACATGATGTAGACTTTTATCCTATTGATTTGATAATTTTCAATATTAAAATGTAGAAATCTTTTCCAAATTTGTAGCCATTTAAGAAAAATGAAATCTTCCTTGCACATGCAATAACATCCTTTTAGAATTTCAAATTAGACATTTGCAAGTAGAAACAAACTGAAAATGTAAAGAAAAAGATCTGTGCAAGAATTTTTTGAGACACCAATAGTAGGACAGGGGCACCCAACAGTATCTAATTCTTGGAAAATGTGTCTGAAAGTTCAAAGTTTGACTATGTATGATGTTGTTGAAGGACTTTTTCTTAATCTTCAAACAATTTTAAGAGTAAATGTTTTTCCAAAATTTTCTTAATTTATGCCAATGCAAGTGTGTAACAATATATCTGAATTATTAATGACAATTTTGAATGTAATTCTTTGATCTAAAATGCAAAAATTGACTGATTGTAAGATGCCTAAATCTGAAAGTGATGATTTTGATGTAATTTTTTAAAAAACAATGCATTGGTTTTTACTTTTTGAGCTATAGATATGAAAGATTCCTAAATGATTGCAATGAACAATTTCATATTTTAATGACCTAATGAATGAAACTTGAATGTAGATCTAATCTAATATGATTGAAACAAATCTTAATGCAACCTATGATGCAATATTATATGCAATTTTTTGAATTTTTATGACTCTTTTTAATGCAAAACTCAAAACGTAAATGAGAAATGAAAAACAATGCAATGCAAAACCTAGATCTAGAGTTGAATTAATTCAGATTTTAGAAGGTTTATTATGTCAAAATATTGGGCTCACCAAAATGAAACATAGAAAATGGGATCCTATCAATATAACATAGGATCAATGGTGGCCTTTTTCTAGGGTTTCATTAAGATGGAGATGAATGAGGTGAATATATTGACTTTCAACCATGAAGGTAAGCCAATTAAACCTACATCTACATCTTTTGGAGTCTTGGAATTTAGAATTGATTTTCCTTGATTAACCTAATTAGACTATGTTCCCTAATATGAAAAATGCAAGCTTTTGAAAATTGACCACTACTATAGAAACAACAATAAATGACTAAACACAGCCGTGTGACCAGTAGAAGTTTATTTATAGTCATTTGTAACATGACCAAATTGATGACTAAACCATTTTTATTCATTTGATTGATCAATTTGGTAATTAATTTAGTTTTCTAATTGATCGATTTGGTCATTGATTTAGTCATATGATCGATCGATTTGGTTGTTGATTTAGTCATCTGATTGATCAATTTGTTCATTAATTTAGTCGTTAACTTGATTGATTTGGTAGTGTGTTTAATCATTAATTTAGCCATTGATTGTTTTAAATTGGTCACTTATTTAGTCATTTTTGTATTCACTGGTATATTTAGTCATTAATTTAGTCATTGATTGTTGTAACTCTTCACTTATTTAGTCATTTTTATTCACTGATTTCCTTCCATTGGTAGTGTATTTAGTCATTAATTTCACTCATCATTTTGATCAATTTAGTAGTTTATTTAATTGTTTTTGTTCACTGATTTCTGTCAACTGTTAGGTATATTGATACATTGTTTATTAACTGCATAATCATTATATTTAGCCATACTTATTCACTCATTTTTGTCAATTGGTAGTATATTTAGTCAATTGGTAGTTTATTTAATTATTTTTGTTCATTGATTTCTACCTATAAGTGCTATAAATGAGACAATTCTTTAATTGAGGTTTAAGCATATAAAAACACAAAAAAAACATAATCAATCATTCATTTGCACATAATGAAACAGTTATTAAGAAGGAAAAATATTGAAATTTTATTGAGAAAATGTGTTCTTATAGTAGAGACAAGACAAAAATGTGTCTTTGTTTTGAGAAATGTACTATTACAAAGTGTGTTTCTTAGTGTTGTGACTGAGAAAGCTAAGTTACAATTCCTTTTTTTTATTATGCAAGATATTACAATTTTGATGACAATTCTATGTTGCAACTTATTTGCAACTGCACATACATGTATGTTGCACTCTCTGCAACTTTTCCTCTTCTTTGCACCTCTTTATCTACTCTGTATTTAGTTCCTTTTCTACACCCCTATTCTATGTGTCTATTGCTTAAAAAACAACATATCCCCTCTTCTAAAAATGCACCAGTTTGAATGAGAAAAACATAATCAAGGGATTTTACATTATAGGTTCAATAAGATAGAACATTTTCTATTTTACTCACAAAATGTACACCAAAATAAAATTCTCTAGTTTTTGTTTGGGTTCAACTTATTGAGGCTTAGTACATTCTCTTTTTGCAATTTCACTCTCCACACTTTGTTGCTACTAACCCTTCTTTTTCTCTTCTACACGTACGGCTAACACTCTCATTTTTTTCAAATATTTTAGTGCACTGTGTGAAGGTCCCTTCTTTCTCTTTCATATGGACAGCTCCATCTATTTTTTCTGGATAAGGAAGGGGTATGTTACTTGTGACCTATAAAATACTTACATTTGCATCTCATGTTCCTTTCAATTTGACTCCATGTACAATAGATAGTGAGTGAATCCTCCCAATGCCCACAACAACACCATCAAACGAATCCAACACCTTAACTTTATCCCCTTCTTGGAGTTTATCAATAAATTTCTGCAAAAATAAAAAATACACATTATATTATTTTTGATAGTTGTATGTAATTTCTTACATCTTGGAACGAATCATTTTTTATATGTGCTTTATAAAACAATCTATTACAACTAAGCTCTAAGCTTCCATATGTAAGTTATATGTTCCCCTTATTTCCATAATTTATGTATGCTAGCTAATTATACTTCACTACTATTCTAACAAACTTATATAAAATAGGTAATGATTACCCTTATTTACATAATAAAACAATCATTACTTACTTGAATAGTACTTACTTGCATGTGGTTTCATAGCACTCACCTTGAGTTCAGCACGACTACCACTATGAATATCATGTGCATGCTCATCGAGTTCATCATCATAACAACTATCAATTTCATTCCAAACATGAAGTTATATAGCTTTGTAGAGAGTTCTATTGGCAAGGCCTTTTTCTTTTTTTCATGCTTTCATATAATTACTCTCCATCATGTGGTTTAATCATCATGCAAAAATTAATATAAGTCAAGTAAAGAATGAAAAAGCTATAATTTTTTGTCCAAAAGAACATTTTAAGCATGAAGAATGAAAAAACATTGGGATAGATTAAATTACAACTTAAAGAATGCAAAAGCTATAATTTTTTTTTCCAAAAGAAGAATGACAAAGAAATTAGGACAAATTAACTTACAACTTAAGGAATGCAAAAGCTATAATTTTTTGTCCAAAAGAAAATTTTAAGCATGAAGAATGAAAAAAATTGGGACAAATAACTAACAACTATTATATTAATTACCTCAACTTTAGGACAACTAAGACAACTGTGTTGTGCATTCTTGTCCACTTCATCACTATCAATATCAATAGCCTTGTTGACATAATGAAGTCATTTTTTTCCAATTGCTTTGGAATGTAGTTTAACCATCATGCAAAAAAATATACAAAGCATTCAATGGTCAAGTAAAGAATGCAAGCTATAAATTTGTCTAAAAAAACATTTTTTGGATCACTCCAACAATAAAGAAACCAAGTTGGATTCTCCTATGCTTAGATTTCAATAATCTACATATTAAGAGGCATTTATATATAGAATTTCCAAACAAGAAGAAATGAGATCAATAGAGCCTCTTACCTCCTCTAAATCCATGTATTTATGCTAATTCCATGCAAAAACTATAGGGTTAATGGATTCAACCAACTGTGTAACTTGCTGAGTGAGACTGAAATTGCTAAGTTGCATTGATGGTGTTTTTCACATCATGTGTTGCCATCAATGCCAAAGGGGGAGATTGTTGGTTGTTTCTGATATGTGGTTGTCATTGATGTCAACACTATTGGAATTAATGTCTTTAAGGCTGTATATGTTGAGGATATTAATAAAATTCTAATAAAATAAGTTGTAGGTTGTTAGTGATGCAATGAAAGTTTAGTCTGTTGGCCAGCTTAGTATGTTAATGATAAGAGATTGTGGATTAAAGGGTTTGTTGTCAAGTATATCTAGTTTAAGCACATTAAGTTTCAAAGATCCGCATGAAGATTTGATCGAGTTATGAGTATCTATGTTCTGACAGTTGTTTTGTTGCTTTAATTGGTGTTCCTGAAAGAATATAATGTGATTTTAGTAATTTGAGTGGTTGTGGATACTTCTATGGTGATTCATGATGCTCGTGGATGTTTCTAGATTGTGTTCCATCTATGTTGTACATCTACATTAATCATTGTGCTCACAATTGGTGATTTTCTTTTGTGTGTTCATGTTTTCATGTTCATGGTCGACAGGGTGATTGTACCGTGATGTGGATCATCGAGGAATAATTTTTTGAAGGTTTTTTTTGTTCACATTTTTTTTTTGGGTCATTACTATGTTGTGGCTGACATTGGTTGATTCACATTGAAAAATAAATTATTGTTTTGGGCTCACAGTTTGTACACATTTTATATTTTATTTTGGATGGCATGGAAATGATGTTATTCTTGGTTGCGAATATATATGAGTGATTTTTTATACCATTTGATGGTATGGTGTGTGTGAATAATGTTCTAATCTTTCAAAGGAAAAGGAAGAATGTGAAGAAGAGTGAGCAGATGCTTATGAGCTTAACTAGAATTGTAATCAGGCATTAGCAAATGTTATTTTCTTAGTTTAAAATCTTGTGGATGTATTCTAAATGTTTTTGTAAGACAGTGTGTATTCCTTTGGGTAGTAAGCCCTTTTGTATTTGAGCAGTGAGCACTAGGCATTTTTCATAAATGCATGTGCATTCCCCATTTATATTTCTTTATACTTTTAATAGGGTATAATCTTGTGGACTAAACTCCACCGTGGTTTTTCCCATAACAGGGTTTCCACATAAAAAATCTTGGTGTTATGTGTGATTCTGAAGTGGTGATGGTTTATTCTTTCATGTTTATTTATCAGATTTGAGAATAAGTTTAAGTTGTATAATTTATGTGACAACTGATTCACCCCTTGTCTTAGTTGTATGCCCTTGTGTTGCCAACAATTGGTATTAGAGTAGGTTCCTCAGAATAAGTTTAATAGCTTGAGGTGATCTGAGACGACAACTTATAAGAAGGATAGTCTGAGATTTTATGGAACAAATTATTCTCTATGGAAGACTCGAATGGAGTATCATCTAAGATGCATTGGTGAACCCTACTGGAACACTACAAGGAATAGGTATATCATCCCATAGAATGGTTCTTCTACTGTTGCTGAGATTAAGGATGTCGACTACAATATCAAGGCTAAGGAAGCATTGTTGAGTGCTATGATGATTTTTGAGATGACAAATGTTATGGATCTAAAGATTGCTTATGAGATCTAGAAAAAGTTGGAAACTTTGTACGAAGGTGATACCCATGTGAAGATTGCTAAGCTGCAAAGCCTGAAAGGGAAATATAAAATGTTGAGAATGGGTGATGATGAGAACATTACTTCTTTTATGCAGAGAGTGAATGAACTATTGTGTAGTATCAGATGTGCTAGTGGAACATTGGAAGAATCAGAGATTGTTGCTAAAGTGCTCAGATCCTTGCTTGTTGCATACAAAGCCAAAGCTACTACTATTGAAGAGATCCAGACTATGACAAATGTAACCAAAGACATGTTGATTGGTAAGCATATTGATTTTGAGTTAAGTGAGTTTGGTGATGCTCTTCCCAAGACCAAATTTTCATTCAAGGCTACTATCTCTGGAAAAGATAAGTAGAGATATGATCCAGGTGAAAGTTCCTCTAGAAAAGTGTTCAATTATGAGGAGGAAAGGAGAGAGATTGAAGAAGAAGAGAGAAAACTAGATGATCTTGAAGCACTTATTATCAAAAGGGAAGCCAGAGGAGAAGATAAGTATAAAGGGAAATTTTCTATTAAATGTTTTTCTTCCAATAAGATAGGTCATTTTGCCTCAAGGTGTTCGGAAAGAGTTCCTAAGCCAAGAACTATGAAGCCTAGATTTCAAAGAAAGTGTTATTGTGTTGCTGATGAAGTTGTGACATATGATGAATCTGATAAAGGGAATGTAAGTGAGGACGAATGGGTATTTGTTACTATCAAGGAAAATGATCTAGTACCTACTGAATTTGCTAGTTGCACAAATGTGGAGAAATCTCTAGCTGCCAGAGTTGAAGAAAAAGATGAATGGATGATCGATAGTGGATGCTCTGATTAGATGACAGGTAATAAAAGTAAATTTGTGAGCTTGGAAAAGTATGATGGTGGTGTTGTAAGATTTGGTGATGACAAAGCTGGTGTAATCTATGGCAAAGGATACATTTCTCTTGATGGTAAGCATAATACTGATAATTTCCTATATGTGGAAGGTTTGAAGCATAATCTCTTAAGTGTTGGATAGATGGTTGACAAGGGTTACAAATTTCTTCAATTCAAGGATGGAAAGTGTAGAATATTGGGGATTTCTGATTGCATCAAGTACAAAAACAAAAGGTAATATCTTTCACATGAGTGCTTCAAGTAAAAGTTGTCTGATTGCTCAAGTTGATGAAAGTTGGTTGTGGCATATGAGAATGTGTCATGTAAAATTTGATAATATTATCAAGATAAGCTTTACTTAGGTAGTGAGAGATATTCCTAAGTTGATAAAACCGAGTAATGCCATATGCAAGGAATGTCAGTTAAGGAAGAAAACTAGAGTTTCACTTCGGAGCAAACAACATTGTTCAAATGAAATGTTGGAGCTTGTGCATACTGATTTGTGTGGTCCTTCTAGATTCAAAAGTTCACAAGGATATAGGTATTTCATGTTACTTATTGATGATTTTTCTAGAATGATGTGGGTTACTTTTTTAAGGGAAAAATCTGAGGCTCTGGAGAAATTCAAGATTTTTAAGGCTATGGTTGATACAGAGATGGGTCTGAAGATTAAATGTCTGAGATCTGATAGAGGTGGTAAATTCACTTCTGGTGAGTTTAATTCTTTTTGTGAAGAGCATATGATAAAGAAACAATTATCTGCACCATGGACCCCTCAACAAAATGGAGTTCTAGAAAGGAAGAATAGGATTTAATTCAAGATGTTTCTAGGACTATGATGCTGGAAGGAAATGTTCCTCATATTTACTGGAGAGAAGTTGTGAGTACTATTGTTTACACTATCAACTGGGTACAAGTCAAAGGTGATACTGGTAAGACTCCTTATGAGCTATGGTATGGTCATAAGCCTACTATTAGATGCTTAAAAATATTTGGGAGTAAATGCTTTATCAAAAGAGATGAAGATATAGGAAAGTTTTATGCTAGAAGTGATGAAGGAATCTTTCTTTGTCATTCTACTAAAAGAAAGGCCTATCAGTGTTACAATAAGAGATTGAGGAAAGTAATTGAAAGTGCTAATGTCAAGGTTGATGAAGAAACATTTAAACCATCCAGAACCTATGGATATGATTTAGATGATCAAAATAAAAGTTCAGATAAAGGAAAGAAGGTTCAAACTTCAAATCAAGTTCAAATCATTCCGGTGAATCAAGAGAATCAAGAGGAAGGAACTAGTGAAAGTACAGAAGTGAGATCACAAGAGCCTAAAGTTCAAGAACATCCTAAGACTCTAAGGTATGTAAGACTAAATCATTCAGAAGATTAGATAATTGGTGATAAGAACAAAGGTGTTTAAACCAAGAGAAGAATTGTAAAAGAATATTGTTTGATCTCAAAGACTAAGCCTAATAGTGTCAATGAAGCATGCAAAGATGAACACTGGGTGGAAGCAATGAAAGAGGAGCTACTGAAAATTGAGAAGAATTATACATGGATTCTTGTTCCTAGACCTAAGGAAAAAAAGCAAGACTGGTGTGTAAAGGATATTCTCAGAGGGAAGGAATTGAATTTGAAGAATTTTTTTCTCTTGTTGCTAGGATTGAAGTTGTGAGACTATTTCTTGCTTATGTTGCTTACAAAAACTTCAAGGTTTATCAAATGGATGTCAAGTCAGCATTTTTAAATGGTGAACTAGAAGAAGTGTATGTTGAGCAACCTAATGGATTTCAATTGACTGATCAAGGAGATATGGTTTGCCAATTGAAAAAAGAATTGTATGGACTCAAGCAAGCTCCAAGAGCATGGTATGCCAGATTGGACAAGTATTTGTTGAAGCTTGGGGCTATGTGCAGGATCATCATGGAAAAAATAGGTCCTTAAGTGGCAAAAAATTTAGAAAAATTAGAGTTAGGCAACTTGACATAAAAATTTGAATAAGTCATATATATTATTTCAAAAATATGTAAGAATATAATATGTAGAAAATTGAATGTAGTTTCTAAAATACTAGAGTTATATAAAAAAAATAAAAATCTATTTAGTGAAAATTTCAAATTTCAATGCAATAGTACACTTAAATTTTAGGGAAAAAATAAGTAGGTGTCTGTCTGACCACCCTAACCACAATAAAATGATAATATTTTTTTATAATATTTTAGATATAAGTAGAGGAATCATGTCCAGATGTGATGAATATTTTTTGTAATTTTTTCCAAGTAAATAATTAATTATGAATTTTTATTACAAATTTTAAAAATATAAAAGTCGTATGTCACCACCTTAACTTGGTCAAAACTTCATGAAATTCAATTCTTTTCTAATCCTATAGTATGTGAAGCATAGAATGTGACACATATTTTAATTCAAAAATATGATACTGTTTGAAAGCTATAGATGTTTTTCAATCAGCCTATCAATCGAGACTTTAGTCATAATTTAAATAGAAAATGAATAATAATTATTTATTAAGTTCAAAGTAAAGCATAATTTATATAGGTGGAAAACTAAGAATCTCTTTTAAAAACCCTTTTCGTTTCATCAATTTTGGGTAAAAAAAAAGTCGTCAACCACATACCCTATACATACCCATCATATTGCCACTTTTTGGCTCATCATGATCCTGCACATACCCTTCGATTTAATAAAGGTACTATTGATTGTAATCTATATTTCAAGATTGATCATAATAAAGATTTTATTTTTGAAGCCTTTGTTGATGATATCATTTTTGGAGGAGATGATAGTTTGTGCATGAAGTTTGTTGATAAGATGGAAAAAGATATTGGGATGTCGATGATTGGAGAAATGAAATTATTTTTGGGATTACAAATTACTCAACTAGATAAGGGGATCTTTATATCTCAGTCCAAGTATGTGAAAGAATTGCTAAAGAAGTTTGGCATGGAATATTCAAAGCCAGTTGGTACACCTATGGTGACCAGATGTAAGTTGACGCAATATGATGACTCTCCTACAGCAAATCAGACTAAATATAGATCGATGATTGGTGGATTGATCTATTTGACTCAAACTAGACCTGATATCATGAATGTTGTATGCATTGTTGCAAGATTTCAAGCTAATCTTAAGGAATCTCATGTGACAGTTGTGAAGAGGATTTTCAGGTACTTGAAGGGGATAGTTGATTTTGGCCTATGGTATCCTAAAGAAGATGACCTTACTTTGAGAACTTTTACTGATGTTGATTGGGAAGGAGATGTGAATGACAAAAAGAGTACTAGTGGTGGTGTATTTTTCTTGGGAAAGAAGCTGATTTCATGGTTAATTAAGAAGCAGAATGCCTTTTCTTTATCTACCATAGAGGAAGAATACATTGCTACTGCTAACAATTGTACTCAAGTATTGTGGATGAAGTAGATGTTGAAAGATATCAGAGTTGTGTATGATGAACCTATTGCTATATTCTATGATAATTCATGTGCATTTAACATTTCTAATAATTTGGTGTTGCATTCAAAAACCAAGCATATATCTATCAAGTTTCACTTTTTGAGAGAGAAGGTGAGTGAAAAGGAAGTCAAATTGGAGTATGTGCCCAGTAAGGAATAGATTACAAATATCTTTACCAAACCCTTACCTAAGGATACTTTTGAGTATCTCAGAGGGAAGCTAGGGGTGATTACCCCTCCTAATCAGAACTAAAATGCATTGACTTGCATCAGTCCATTCATTTCATAGTCATATCTTGATCTGAATTGATGTTGTGGTGGTTGCTACATAGGGGGAGTAGTTGGATGTTTAGAAATGTGGTTTAGAGCTTGGGTGGAGAAAGATAATGTGTATCTTTGTCATTGATGTCAAAGGGGGAGAAGAGACATGTGAAAAATTGTGAAAGAGTTGAGGAGAAAAGACTCAAAATATAAGGGGAAGAAAGTGCTAAGAGAAAGTGGTGTTGATATTATTATTCACATCATGTGTTGGCATCAATTCCAAAGGGGGAGATTGTTGGTTGTTGCTGATATGTGGTTGCCATTGATGTCAACACTATTGGCATTAATGTCTTTAAGGGTATATATGTCGAGGATATTGAGAAAATTGTAATAAAATAAGTTGTGGGTTGTCAGTGATGCAATGAAGTTCAATCTATTGGCTAGCTCAGTATGTTGATGATAAGAGGTTGTGGATTAAAGGGTTTTTTATCGAGTATATCTAGTTTATCCTTGTTAAGTTTCAGAGATCTGCATGAAGATTTGATCAAGTTATGACTATTTGTGTTCTGAAAGTTGTTATGTTGCTTCAGTTGGTGTTCTTGAAAGAAGATAATGTGATTCTAGTAATTTGAGTGGTTGTGGATGCTTCTATCATGATTCATGATGCTCGTGGATGTTTCTAGATCATGCTCTATTTGTGTTGTATATCTGCATTGATCGTTGTGTTCGCAATTGGTGAGTTTCTTTTGCATGTTCATCTTTTCATGTTCATGGCCGACAGGGTGATTGTATATGTTGTGGATCTTTGAGGAATAAATTTTTGAAGGTGTTTCGTGTTCGAGGATTTTTTTTTGGGTCCTTACTATGTTTTGGCCGACATGGTTGATTTGCATTGAAAAATTGTTTATTGTTTTGGGTTGATAGTTTGTACACATTTTATATTTATTTTGGCCAACATGGAAATGATGTTATTCTTGCTTGCGGATATATATGAGTGATTTTTTATACCATTTGATTCTATGTTGTGCATGAATAATGATCTAATATTTTTAAGGAAGAGGCAGAATGTGAAGAAGAGTGAGCAGATGTTTATGTTCTTAACCTGAACTATAATCAGGCATTAGCAAATGTTAATTTCTTAGTTCAAAATCTTCTGGATGTAATCTGATTGTTTATGTAAGATAGTGTGTCTTTCTTTGGGTAGTAATCCCTTTTGTATTTGAGCAGTGAGCTCTAGGCAGTGTGTCTAATTGCATGTGCATTCCCTATTTATAATTCTTTATACTTTTAATAGGGTATAATATTGTGGACTAACCTCCACCATTTTTTTCCCTTAATAGGGTTTCCACATAAAAAAATATTTGTGTTATTTGTGATTCTAATGTGGTGATGGTTTATGCTTTCTTGTTTATTTATCAGATCTGAGAATAAGTTTAAGTTGTATAATTTTGTGACAACTGATTCACCCCCCCTCTTAGTTGTTTTCCCTTATGTTTCCAATAGACTAATGCTAATATGATTGAAATATGCCTAAATGAAATGCGCTAAATGCAAAGAATTGATAAAAGTAATGAATTATTAATGCAAAACTAATGAAATGCAAATTGTTTGAAAACATAATGTGATATGCAAAATGACCTAAATATGCAAGTAAACTATAACAAAAATGAATAAAACTAGAGAGGTTCCCCTAGAAACTGGAATGTGATGTAGAGAGGCTCTGGAATCCTACAAAATTTTCTCTTGAAGCCAACTGGGACACTTACGCCAAGCTGGGCAACTTAGTCTTATTTCAGGGAGATTCTATCAGAATAGGTTTCAACCAAAAGGGTATCCAAAAATGTACAAAACACTTTTCAAGCCTAACAGTGGGACTAATTCACCACTAATGGTGATTTAGTCCACCTTCAGCTTTCAGGAATTTTGAAGATGCGTTCTATAGCTCTTGGTCTGCACTTTGGTTCCTAACAAGTGTTCAGATCTAAATCCACAAAATTTGGTATGTAGGTGATCTCCAAGCTTCTTTTAGGGTTTTTTTGACTTTGATGAATTGATGACACCTTTTAGTACCTTTCTCTTTGAAAAATCTGAATACAAGACTTGCAAAACACACATGCAAAGAGGGGGAAAAGGGTTAAGGGTTAGTGAATAGGGGTTTGCCTTAGTCAAACCCTGATTTGGTAATCAAACCCTTGAAAATGAAATGAAATGGAAAGAGAATGATGAATGAACAACATGCAATGCTACAACTCACCAAACCCTTGAAGTAGAAATATGAATATATGCAAGTAGATGCTCCAATGGATGTAGACTTGATAATGCCTAGAATGCTTGAAAATGATTAAATGAATGAATGCATGTATGTGAATGGGATTGAAAAATGAGAGGAAAACCCTTTGTTTATACATGATTATAAAAAATTTCCCAAAAATACCACATCATAGGCCAACCTCAAGGCTAAGAGAATAATATCACACCAAAATTTTGAAATAATTTTGATTTTTGTGTCAAGTAGGACTAAGTCACCCCTAGTGGTGACTTGGTCCCACCAAGGCAATTTTAATGTGTGTCAGGAATTAAAGTGTATTTAATGATATTTAACAGGATTATTCTTCAAAACACACTTAAGTAGGGCCTATAAGTGTATTAAGGGGTCATTTAAACATAAGAAAGGGTCAAATTATTGATGACAAGCATAGAAAAGCATGAAATTTTGTTACAACACTTCATAACACTTTGAAATAAGGCTTGGTAAGTGATAAAAAGAGGTTATTTAAGTGAATTATAATAAAAGGTTCCTAGAAAAGTGTGAAAGTGGGTTACAATACTTCACATTACTTTTACAAGACATCATAGAATTCTTATTGATTCACAAGGGTCCAAGACCTAATGCGAATGTGTTGACCACATTACAACATTAAATCTAGGAAAAACTAGGCCAACATCTATAAGAAAGACCCAAATGAGTGTAAAAATGTCCAAAGATACATTTTTTTGCAACATGTTTAGCCCCCACTTTAGTGAGAGGATGAACTTGCTTCAAACTCACACTAAAGTAGCCAAACATGCATATCAAGAGGGATCCAAATGCACTCATGCTAGAAAAATGAGATAACAACAATCAAGAGGGGTGATCAAGGCCCCAAGATGAAGATCCCATGGCAAACCAAACATTAGCACAAAGGAAAACACAAGAGAATAATGAAAAAGAATGAAAGGGAGAGAAGGAGAAGAAAAAAGAGAGCCAGATCAAGCTTCGATGGTTTGTCCATCCCATTGTGGATAAGATATAGGTTGTTTGTCCAGAAAACACATACTCACTTTGAGGAAACGAAACTCATGGTTGTCCACTAGGTGAGAAGGCCCAAAAAGGTGAGAAACATACACTCATTGTTGGTATGCACTCACACACACACAAGTGGTTATGGGGAAAGTCATGCCTCAGAATGGGATTCTTGCTCAACCATACAAAAGTTATACCTCTTGATAACTTTAATAAGGTACAACAAAAGAAAATGAATTTTTGAGCTTCACGAGACAAGCAAAACTTCATACGCTTGGAACCCATGAACAAATGTGATGGCACCATAGGTATGCAAGTTGTGTTATGCAAGGTGGCCATATAACAAATGCAAAATGCAACATGTAAAATATGTTCAAAGGAGTCTTGCTTAGTTCATGTGATATCTTTAACTTAGGGAGCATTGTGTCTAATGTCTCCAGGAGAGGACCAATCAAAGAATAGAAAAATCGCAACTTAAGGGATGTAGTGCATTGCATCAGGCCACTAAGAGGAATATAATATGCTAAGATAGATCAAGCTCATGAAAGAAACTACACCCAATGTTATCCACAAAGTGACAAAACACACTGTATGAAGTAAGAAGGCTGCACTAAGAACCAAAAAAGAAAAAAAAAAGAAAAAGAATAATGTCAATGTATGCCTCCACTTTAAAGGAATTCCTACACACTATACTGTGAGCAATTACTTTAAAGGAGCAAATGAAAAATGCAAAAAGAAGAAAGAGGACATGAGAGCCAACTTGGAAAGCCCTATGCCAAGTCATATGTTTCTAAGTAAGGATGTGTCATGTGAAGAAAAAGGAAAAGGAAAGGAAAGGGGTTACCCCCAAAATGAAAACACCAAACACATAAGGGATCTATAGATTTGGGGTCAGTATGTTCTTTGCTGCAATGTTTTGTAAGGAGCTCAAAACTATCACCATCCCCAAATATAGAGAACTAGAAGAATGACATAAAGAGAGATAAAACAAAAAACAAAGAACCTTTTGGGTCAACATGGAAGTGACATAGGGTGTCTAGATGTTTTGTGTCATCCCCAAAAGAAAAACAAAAGAAAATGGAAAAATCTTTTGGGTCAACATGAAGGATACATGGATGTCTCAATGCCTTACATCATCCCCAAAAGGAAAACACAAGAAAAATAAAAAAGAAAAGGAAAAGGAAAAGAAAAAGAAAAGGGCCTTTTGGATCAACATGAAAGAGACATGGATGTCTCAATGCCTTGCATCATCCCAAAAGGAAAACACAAGAGAAAGACAAAAGAAAAGAGATGAAATCAATGTACAACATAGAGAAGAATGAAGGTAAAAATAGAGGAATGTCACAAAGAGAGAGAACATCAAATAAAACATCATGGGGGTCACATTACACACATGCAAACACACAAAAGAAAAAGAAAAAGAAAATGCAAAAGACTAGTAAGGAAAATACAAGTCAACATTCAAGCAAGTCATCTACCTCCCTATCTCAGTCAGTATAAGTGAAAGGTGAATAATACTGCTAAGGGACAACGAAAAATGCATTACTAAGACAAGGCTATCAGCTTCTTGCCCCCACTAGGTGCAAGGAAAGAATGAGTTGAGGTAGGTGATTGGAAATATCATGTAATAGTGAGAATGTGATGTTCTATGACTATTACATGAGGAGGAGTTGGAAGGTGGTTTATGGAATAATTTGATAGCAATTATCACCATCGAAATGATACTTTCTTAGAATTTATTTCAATTGATGACACTCATCACTTCTATGTCAAAGAACATGATGATATGCACAATGTGGAACATTAGCATCTTTAGGATATATTAGGTCCAACCTAGTCATAGGTGGTAATAGTATGAGTCTTTTGTTTAAGATTATTTGCAATTTCCTTTCACATTCAGGTGGTGGATGGAGAGGAAACTTTAGTTTTTGGAGTTTTTAATGCCGCTTGCATTTTCTAGATTCTCTAAGCTTGGGAGAGGAGATTAGGGATGGAGGTCCTAAGATGGTTTTATTGTTTTCCTTGTTATTATTATGAGATAGTGATTATTCTTTAAGAAGAAGGCCATTTAGATCAAGAGGAGAATCAAATATCACCATGCTATCATCACGAAGCCTCATATATTCTCTAGGAGGCTTATTTTTATGAGAGGGATCTTGATATCCTAACCCTATTGTGTTTTCATCTTGTGGATTTTTCTCTAAGAGTTGATGAATGCCATGTTTAGTTGTTGTGTCACATCCTTGTTTGCTCAAAATGGTAAAACCTTTTCCATAGGTTTCTACAAGGTTGATTGGAGTATTGGTGACTTTGTTATCATAGAATGGTTGAGGGGTTGTTTGTTTAGAAGAACTAGGTTCAGCTGTTGGAGGGAACTTAGGTCCTTCATTTGTTTTAGGATGTAAATAACCAAACATAGCAGGAGGTGGTATGTTGTTTCATGGATGGATAAAAGGATGCATTATCTTCAAGGTTTTCAAGGCATTCATTTAGGAACTTATTCATGTTTTCATCATCTTCTCCAATGATGTCAACATCACGAGGAGGACATTCATGAGGAGTTGAAGGAGCATGACGAAGTTCAATGGCATTAGGATTAGTTCCAAAGGCACAGCTTGACATGTCAACTAAGGATTTTAATTGCATCCAAAACTTATTAAAACACATATCCATGATGCAAATGAATGAAGGGAAACTAAGTGCAAGAAATGGAATAAAATAGAAAATATTTATATTGTAACAGAAATGTAATAATAGAAAACACAAATGCAGAAAATGATTTGGAAATGATAAAAATGACAGTGCAAAATATGTAAGTGGACTAAGTCACCCAGTGTGGTGAATTAGTCCAAGTAGTGATTTTTTTGAGAATTTATAGAATCTTTTAATTGGATTTTATCATTTTTAGGTTTTTAGATGCAGATATAATATGAACATGCAAAATTTTGTGATTTTTTAATGAAATGGAATGCAAAAATGCAAGCTAGATGAGCTTTTCACTAATGCAATTTTTAAAACCCTAGGATGCAAATTAAATAATGCAAAATGCAATGCAATTCCAATGCAAGTTATTTGTATGATGTAAATGCACTCTAAATCAGAAAGAGGATGTACTAAATGTAGGTTCACTAAAATGAACTGCAAATTTTTATAGGTAGACACTCTCTTGCACTTCTAGGGTTTTGCACCTAAAAGGAGAAAGGTATCCCACAAAAACTTGGGGGTTCACTCAAGACTAAAGCTAATATAATTGAAATATTCCTAAATGAAATTCCATAAATGCAAAGAATTGATAAAAGTAATAAATTATTAATGCAAAACTAATGAAATGCAAATAATTTGAAAACACAATGTGATATGCAAAAGGACCTAAATATGCAAGTAAACTATAACATAAATGAATAAAACTCAAGAGGTGCACCTGGAAACTGGAATTTTATGTAGAGAGGCTCTAGAATCCTACATAATTTTCTATTGAAGCCAACTGGGACACTTACACCAAGTTGGGTGACTTAGTCCTGTTTCAGGGAGATTTTGTCAAAACAGGTTTCAACCAGAAGAGTATCCAGAAATGCAGAAAACACTTTTCAAGCCTTGCAGTGAGAGATGGTGAATTAATCCACCTTCAGCTTTCAGGAATTTTGAAGATGCAATCTATAGTTCTCGGTCTGCACTTTGGTTCCTAATAGATGTCTGGATCTGAATCTGCAGAATTTGGTCTATAGGTAATCTCCAAGCTTCTTTTAGGATTTTGTTGACTTTGAATGACTTTGATGAATTGATGACACCTTTTAGTACCTTTCTCTTTGACATATCTACATACAAGACTTGCAAAACACCCATACAAAGAGGGGTTTGCCTTGGTCAAACTCTGGTTTGGTAATCAAACCCTTGAAAATGAAATGAAATGGAAAGAGAATGTTGAATGAACAACATGCAATGCTACAACTCACCAAACCCTTGAAGTAGAATTCTGAATATATGCAAGTAGATGCTCCAATGTATGTAGACTTGATAATGCCTAGAATGCTTAGAATGATTAAGTGAATGAATCAATGAGTAAATGAATGTAGGTATGTGAATGGGATTGAAAAATGAGAGGAAAAGCCTTTATTTATACATGATTATACAAAATTTCCCAAAAATACCACATCACAGGCCGACTTCAAGACTAAGAGAATAATATCCTTCTAGAATTTTGAAATAATTTTGATTTTTGTGCCAAGTGGGACTAAGTTGCCCCTAGTGGTGACTTGGTCCCATCATGGAAATTTTAATGTGTTTCAAGAATTAAAGAGTATTTAATGATATTTAACTGGATTATTCTTCAAAATAGACTTAAGTAAGGCATGTAACTGTATTAAGGGGTCATTTAAACATAAGAAAGGGTCAAATTATTGATGACAAGCCTAGAAAGCATGAAAGTTCATTACAACACTATACAACACTTTGAAATAAGATTTGGTAAGTGATAAAAAGAGGTTATTTAAGTGAATTATAATAAAAGGGTCCTAGAAAAGTGTGAAAATGAGTTACAACAGTTCACAACACTTTTACAAGACATTATAAAATTATTATTGATTCACAGGGTCCAAGACCTAATGTGAATGTGTTGACCACATTAGAACATTAAATCTAGGAAAAATTAGGCCAATATCCATAAGAAAGATCCAAATGAGCATAAAAATGTCCAAAGATTCATTTTTTTGCAGCACCATTACCAGTATTTTTGGTTGATCCACTAGTTTCATCAAAATTTCTAGATGCAATAGGTGCACTCTAAGGCATAGCAGATGCAAGTGGTCTCTCTTCATGACTTTCATTAATGGAACTTCATGCTCCTTGGCCACATCAGGCATGGTATGAGTAGGTAGATCAGTACCAGTCTCTACAAATTTCACATCAAACACATCCCTTAATGTTGAATAAAGAATTTGCAGACCTGTTGTTCCTTTTCCCTAATTTTTTTCAATAATATCTCTTAGACTTAGTTCTAAGATATCATCACAACATTGTACATCACCATGTGCTATATTAGGCTGCACATCACCATGTGCTATATCAAGCTGCACATCACCATGTTCTATATCAAGCTACACATCACCATGTACTATATTAAGTTGCACATCACCATTTGTTATACTAGGCTACACGTCATCACAACTATTTTTTTCACCAACTACATTTGTTGAATCACAAAAGTGTTGGCTTCTACAAGATGGTGGCACTATATCTTTTCTTTTCTTGTATTTTTTCTTCACATTTTCTTTGCACTCTTTTTGTAGCCTATAAAAAAATATCATATTATGTCTTATATACATAAACCTCTTGCCTATAAAATTGCATTGAACACTATTAAACAAAAAATATACTACGTATTGGATTTACAACTTTCCCACTTGTCAAACAAAAACTCAATAAATATTTATTATTCTTGGCCACTTTTTCACTATGCATGCACTCACATTCTGTTAGTGGAATTTCAACATTATGATCACTATCATCTAATTTGTGCCTTATAGTCTTTTTTCTCATTTCCTGAAGTCCAAATAAACAATAATGTATCAATAATTAACTTGAATTTGTAAAAATTTATTGAGTTCATAACTTGATAACTGTTGACTTTCCAATCCGCTGATAACTATAAATGGAAACTTAAAATAGAATTTAGTTTACATATTATAAAGAATTTGCATTCAAAAACCAAGAAGATGTTTACAATTACAGGTATTAGACAAATTTTCCTTTATAAGGGATATATTCACTAGAAAATAACTTATAAAAAATATAACACAAGTAGGATGAAGGAAAAACATAGTCTAGTTCATCATGAAGTGGGTTAGAACCTTAAAAAAATTCCTAGTTCCATCATCACAATTAACCTTAAGCTCCATGACCTAAGCCTTGACCTTTATATTCCTTTTTATTTTTGACTGAGCCTCCCCACTGTAAAAAACATATAATTTTTTTAGGTCTAACTAACACTCAAAGAGCTATGCAAAGCCAAAAATTCATCATATATACTTCAAAAAAAACATTTCTAGCTAAAACCATTCCAAATCCCTTAACAGTTTGTTATTGTGACCTCTCAACACTAATCTAAACCTTGGTAGACTGGCAGTGTGTAACAAGCAGCATGAAAATATTTACCGCCATATCACAAAAGTATTATGATGAGGACGCGGTTGGGTAGTATGAGATAATTTCAATACATCATAAACCGCCATACCACGAGAAGGAAAAATGAAGGGTATGGTATAGCGGGGTAATCCGCCATCCCATGAGGAAGATCATAAAGGCATGTGGTAGGGAGGTATGAATTGCTATACCATAGATGGATGTGATGAAACATGTGGTATGCCGGTAAGCCATATGTGACCATTTATTTAAACCACAGTACCATGGGTTAAACAAGTCAAACTTGCAGTATAGAGGTAAGGATCTTGCTACCCCATGGTGAAATGAAAAGAAGCATGTGATATAGCAGTTTATACCCCTCTATCCCATGGTAGTTATAGAAAGTGGTTGTGATAAAGTGATATTAAATGCATGAATCACATCAACCCTTCAATCTTGTAAAAACAATGGTGCATGTTCAAAATCGAACTATGAGAAAAATATTTGGCGTAAGCTTGATATTAATGTTGACATGATTGAGCTTAGAAGCCATTAAACCAATAATTTGACATTCTCATTGCACTCATTTGCAAAAATTATCATGCAGGGATCTGGGAGTTCGAAGAGGTTAAGCTCTGCAACCATTGTAACCTAGGTAAGTGCATAGAACTTGTTGTAATTAAGTTTTATGAGTACAAGATTGTTTGGAATTTTTTATTTTAGAAGTATAGGAGAAGTAAGATAGTTAAATTGTGAATTAAGTTTTAAGAGTACAAGATTGTTTATAATTCTACATTTCAGAAGTATAGGAGAAGTAAGATAGTTAAACATCACGTTGGCGAAGAAGAAATAGCCTAAAAATAAAATGGTAATCATGCCGACCAAGAAGAAAGAACCTAAAACCAAAAAGGAAGAATTTAAGGGTAAAAAGAGGTCCTTACAATAGTCTATCCTAGATATACTCCCTGAATAAAATGATAGAGGTTTAAGAAATTTTGTAACGATGTGGCTCACAGTTGTAGAGATTTCCTTATCCCTATCTCCTGGTGGGAACTGTTCTAGTACTTTTATGACAAAAGGGAGGAGAAGATTCTAGTGTCAAATCCATGGGCATTAGATTTGGCCAAGTTAATTTTCCCAATCTTTTTATAGATGTAGAGTTCATTAGAGTATTGGCTCAAAGTTATCATCCTACTACTAGGTCTGTGAGATTGCCAAATGGTTCACCATTAGTTGTGTTGACTAAAGTGGCCATCATTGAATGTTTTCACCTAAACAAACAAGCCTTGAATACAATTGATTTTCAAAGAAGTGAAGAACAATATATTAGATTGAGGAGAACCTATAGAAGTGATGAACTCCCCATTTATATGAAAAGGGGTGTGAACAACAGGATGATTCCTATATTCCCTTCTGCTATTGAACCATTTATTGTCACAAATCTCTAATTCTATTTCAAGAAAACCTACTTTTCTCTTTGTTAAGTACTTTGGATAGATGAACAAGAGTGAATGCCAATTAGTTTAGGGATAATGGCTATGAGGATCCAAAACCCTGATACAAACATTGAATATGATTTTGCCTCATATCTTGAGAAAGAATTGTATGAAGGATTTCTGCAAGTTAGGGAAAATATAGCCCCGATAAAATTCAAGCAATATTCTTTGTTGTGCCACCTGATATTATACTAGAATAAAGATAGATGGAGCAAAAGAATGTATTTAGGTAACATTGACCAGCAGGGGAATTTGCTTCCAATGCAACAATAGTGTTATATATTGGACATCAGATGTAAGAATTCAAATTATGTGATATTCCATGATGACTTTGTGTGTAGAATTATGAGAGTTCTTGGCCACCAACCACAAAGACTGCACACACTTGTGCTACAACTATTAAGACCTTTAGCTTTGAAACCTAAGAAAGGCCATACTCATAACTTCAGTGATTGGTTTTTTCTAAAAAATATCACAATGATCAAGATTTATGGATGCCCACATGCCCCACATTTACTTCCAAAGTTTTCCCCCCTTCAATTAGCCTTTTTAGAGTTCATGTGGTAGATTCTATGGATGGAAAAGGATGTCATGCATAAACAAAGGAAGGGTACATTTCTACCCAATCTGAAAAAATATGGGGAACTATCAGTGGGATCTAATACACTTGAAGAGTTGCAAAATTATCTAAAAACAAGGTACTCTTTAGAGTCTAGAAAGGAAAGAGCTTTTGACCTTGAGGGTCACATGAAAATTTTAAGACACACCATCCTTATCAAGGCTATGGTTACTCACTAGATTGATTATGAAGAAAATGTGATCAGAAATTGTTTCACTCCTCAAGAGGTATATGAGAGGAGGAGAAAATGGGGAATTATGAGAAGGATTGAGGAACAAAGAAAGATGAAGCACAATGATTTCTTGGAGTATTTCATACAGAAAGTGGATCCTCTCAAGAGGATTGAAATGATAATTGATAGGTTTCATGAATTATATAAGATTGTAGTGGAGATAGGGATGGTGAGACCTACCAAATTGTCTCTCAAAATGTTGAGTGGTATTGTAATTACAAAACCAACTCTAGATACTATTTTAATGTCATGCTTCTCCAATATCACCTCCTCAACAATCACCTTCAAGAAAAAAATATATGCAAGAGATAGAACTACTTTTTTCCTATGAAATAAGTGAGGAGGTTGGAGATATAGAAGAAGCAGTTAATGTGTTAAGAAATTTCAAGGATGATGTTGAATTGGACCAACCTATGCCTAAAGTTGAAGACCACGGGCCTAAAGCTAGAGTCAATATTCAAGTACAAGGAGAAAGAGACATGCATGAGGATGAGAGGGTAATTGTAGCTCTCAAGTTCTTGGACGATGATGAATTTATCAAAACCCCTTAATTTAAAGACTTTTGGATTAAAATGAAAATGAGAGAGTTTGAAGCGAGGGTTGAAATAAATAAGATGGGAGTTGAGGAATCCCAACATGACCAAATAGTAGCCAAAAATTTTAATGAATTAAGGGTTGATAATATTGATGTCATCCCACAAGAGGTTAAAGAGATGATTTTGAAAAGTAATATACTTATTGTCCCTAGTATGGAATTAAACGAAATGTTTTTACTTGATCAAGTGAGAACACAAGAAGACCCAATGTTGATTGTTGAGTTTGACTCAGATGAAGGGGTAAGTGGCATAGGGTATAACCCTAAGATTGAAACCTTGGCATTCTAGGCCAAACAAAAGAGTACACAAAAACCAAGGTTACTAGATGTAGTACACAAAATGAAAGGGACAACTATGGTAAAAACATTAAAGGATATATCTCCTCTAGAAGCTGCAACCATGAAAATGTATTCAGATATGTTCATCTGAGCTATAGTTAAGGAGATGGAAGCTAGATTGGTAGATAGATGCCAAAGAATGGGCTGACCAACTAGATCTGATGAGATGCCACTTTTCCCTCAAGTAGTAATCACTCCCTTTGACAAGTGGGGATTGGATTTTGTGGGACCCATTCACCCTACATCAAATGGTAAGTCTTATATATTGGTATGCACTAATTATGTGACAAAGTGGATGGAAGTTAAGGCCATGAAGCATGTAAGAGATAACAAGGTTACAGATTGAGGATATTTTCACAAGATATGGAGTTCCAAGAGAAATAGTGACTGATCAAGGGGCTCAATTCACATCAACCCTTGTTGCAACACTAGTTAATGAGTACAACATAAGGCACATGAAGTCTACTCCTTATCACCCCCAGGCTAATGGCTAAGTTGAGGTGACCAACAGAGAAATTGAAGCCATTCTGACCAAAATGATAGTTATTCATGTAGAAAGGATTGGGAAAACATATTACCAAAAGTTGTTTGGGCCTATAGAACAACCTGGAAAATAACTACAAGCTTCACTCGATTTGAGTTGTTGTATGGAAAGGTGCCATGATGCCCATTGAATTTGAATATAAGACTCTTAGGACTACAGTAGATTTGGGGATGCATATTTCTGAGGCACAGAGAGAAAGAATCATGTAGCTAAATGCTTTGGATGAGATAAGAAGAGAATCCATGCATCATACAAAGGTAGTATAGAATCAAAGAATCAAGTGGCATGACAAATTTATCAAGGACAAGAAATTCCAACCAGGAGATTAGGCCTTGCTCTATGACTCAAGATATTAGGACAATGCAAGAAAATTGCAGAAAAGGCAGCTAGGACCATATGAAGTCACTGAGGTCTTTCCTAATGTAGTTGTTCAACTTACTACCATTGACCCTATTAGATTCAAGTTACTTGTCAATGGTCATCGCCTCAGATTATATCACAAGCTAGCTTCCAAAGCAGAGTTATTGCACTAATTCACCCAATACTCAACACCCAAACTTCATGTAGCTGAAGGAAGTGGACCTAGTGTCCCTCCTTCTAGCTAATTAAGGTATGTACTTGTCATAATAAAGACTTCCACTCTTGAAAAAGTCCATTTCTTCACCCATCCACCCATCCATTTACACTTTTCTCTCTCTTCCATCACTTCACTCCACCTCATTCCACTTCATTTTCATTAATTGCTCAATTTATTCTCTAAAAGGTGAACGATACTTTCTCCACAATCTTTACAACAAATCCTCCACACATTCAGGTATGTGTGCATTAATTGCTATCTTTTAATCATCTTTTAAGTATTTATTTAATCATTGTACGTTAGTATAGATGTTCACATAACATGTGATTATTCCTTGTCAAATCACCACTCCCATCTCGCATGTGCAGACACATATCCAAATTTAGGTTGGGGGGGAAAAAGAAAAAGATGTGAATTTATTTCCCATGTGTCAATTCATGCTAGGCTATGTCAAAAAATTTAAAATGAGCCGATTTAAAATCTAAGTGAGAGGACGGCTCGCATGTGTGAAGTGACACTAACTATAACCTCCATTTCTTCCCATCATAATTCTCCTTTATCACTCCTTTTCTTGCCATTATTGACCCTGTCATAATCCTGAGTTGCAAGAAAAAGGTAAAACAAAAGAAAGGGAAAATTCAGTCAATATTGGCTGAAAATTTAGCAGGTATTGCAGGAAGGTGTTTGGCTTTTAGATAGGAATTAGAGGAAGGAAATTTTGTAGAGTGATAGTTGATTGCAGACAATGGGAGGAGGGATAATTCAAAATGATCCCTCAGTTCATGATGTTTTACTGCAGAATGCACAATTCCTAGCCAAATTTAGAAACTGTGGATGGTTAGATTACTTCCTAAAGCTATTGATGGAACTAAGGAAAGAATTGTAGAGGTTACAAGGTTACCTATTGATGGAAAACATTACCCTGCCTTCAGAGATGCCAGGTCAGCTAGGGCTGAATTTACAGTACATGGTGACCCTCCAATCAGTGTGGATAAATAGGGTGCAAAAAGAACCTCTTTGCCTAAACCATGGAGGAAGGCAACCATCTACATTATAAGGTATCTCACCTATGAAGGTTGTCTATCGAACCTACATTCAATACATTTCAAACTCTTGAGTCACATGAGGCACAGGAGCAGGGTGAATGTGCCTATGTGCTATACAATCTTCTCTCTATCATGGTGGTCAAGACCCAAAAAAGTAGGGACAATTCTTTCTCCCATCATTATCTGATTAAATTGCTAGTTGAGAAGTCTCTGCATGATGTGTCTTGAATGACCTAGGAAGAATTTATAAATGTTGATCAAATTAGACCTGAGCACTTGCAACCTAGGGTTTTTCCTCAACCTCGTAGGTCTAGCAAGAGATTAAGCATGGCTAAAGCCACTCTTGGTGCTTCAACCTCTGGTGTAGGCCTTAGTGTAAACCCTCCTACAACAAAAGAAAGCATATAAATTAGTTTGTATTGAATAGAGCACTCACAAAAAGAAACCTCCTCCTCAGATTCTGATGACGATATTCCACTTCATACCCTGATGAAAAATAGGGCAAAAAAGAGAAGTAGAAACGAGAAAAGGAAGGCCAAAAGGTAGCCGACAGAAAGAAAGGTGCCAAGTTCTAAGAAGAGGAAGGCTGACACTGGTCATCCTGCAGCTAAAGAAAAATGTGAGAGCCCTCCCAGGAAATCAAGACCAGCTAGGCCAATGATTGGTAAGCCTCCACAGGAAATCCCTAAGCCTGGAGAGACATCACATGAGGACCCTAAAGCTCCAATGGGGCAGGAGAATATTGAAGAAGAAGACATATTTGGGAGAGTATAAAATATAACACTAGTTGATCTTGCTAACATTGTAGAAGAGTTTGAGGAAAATTAGGATTTCCTCCAATATGAGCAAGAATTCCTACAACAAGAGTTCTTTCAGCCATAGCAAGAACAAGAACAAGAGCCCCTGCAACAAGAAGCGGGAGAAGAAATAGTACCCCTGTAGCCAGAGACAACTGGATAGCCTGAGTCCATGCATATGGTACTATATGAGGAGCAACCATCAACAAAACTACTGGTAGGAATTCATAATCCTCTTGATTTTATAGTACATACAAATTTTTTGAATTTATGGAAAGAAATACAAAGGAGGGAGGAAGAATGGAAAAAGGTAAGGATATGTGCAGGATCATGATGGGCCAAAAAGTGGCAATATGATGGGTATGCGGCTGATGAATTTTTTTTTACCCAAAATTGATGAAACGAAAAGAATTTTTAAAGGAGATTATCAGCTTTCCACCAATATAAATTATGCTTTACTTTGAATTTAATAAGTAATTATAATTCATTTTCTATTCAAATTATGACTAAAGTCCTGATTGATCCTAGGCTGATTGAAAAAAATCTATAGCTTTCAAATGGTATCACATTTTTGAATCCAAAACATGTGTCACATTCTATGCTTCACATACTATAGGATTTAAAAAAAAAAAGAATTTCATGAAGTTTTGACTAGGTTAAGGTGGTCAAACATACGATTTTTATATTTTTTAAAAGTTTTAATAAAAAATCATAATTAATTATTTACTTGGAAAAAAATTACAAAAATATGCATCACATCAGGACATGAGTCCTCTACTTATATCTAAAATCTTATAAAAAATATTATCATTTTATTGTGGTTAGGGGGTCGACAAAACCTACTTATTTTTTCCCGAAATTTAAGTACTACTACATTGAAATTTCAAATTTTCACCAAATATATTTTTTTCAAAAACCTAGTAGTTTAGAAACTACATTCAATTTGCTACAGATTCTATTCATACATATTTTTGAAATAATATAGATAAATTATTCAAATTTTTACATCAAGTTGTCTAACTCTGATTTTTTTGAAATTTTTGCCACTTAAGGGCCTGTTTTTTCCATGATGATCTTGCACATACCCGAAAAATAGAAATTGAAGAAGGAAATTCAAAAGAGAGATGAGGAAATTGAAGAAGAGAATGAGGAAATTTCCACCTTGAAGAAGAGGGTGGATGATATGGCAACCTTGGTACCACAAATTTTGGAATGTAGGACCCCTTGAAGGATCTATGCTCTGCACCTGAAAGAGAAATATCTCTTTAAAACTGTCAAGGATTGCCTCAGGTTTGAATCCTTCTATTGGCACTCCTAATGAATTTTTCAATGCTTATTAGATTGCCTCCCCTGAAATGAAGAATTTTCTATGTGAGTTTTATTTGTATAATTATGTTGTAACTCAAGACCATGATTGGAATCCGCTGTTGTATGTTGGGGATATCCAATTAAGGGCATTTATGTCTTGGGTAAAAATGAGATTAGTTGGGGACAACAACATGGGGCTTATAAGCAATTGGAGTCTAACATCCTTTTGCCCATTAGGGATAAATCAAGTAACCCAAGGGATATTTATAGAGAATGGCTCAAAATGCTTCTCAAACCTAGTTATGGCAATAGGATTATGCCTTGGATTGAGGCAGTTTACAATGCGTATGAGGTAAAGACAGCAAAAAAGGAGGAAACTATGAGAAGATACCTATCACAAAGATGGAATAGCCTAACTGATGAGATGAAACATGTTGAACCTCATTCCATCCACAATTATGTTGCAACACTAAAAAGGATTGATAGGGTATATTCAGATTGGGAGAATGAAGGGGCGATTTTGGCTTCCTTGGACTTTCCAACCACCCATTCTCATGTGGCCCATGTCAAACTTCAAGTTCTACTAGTATGACATTGCTGTAGGAAAACAAAGATGGAGTAGATTTGGAGAATTAGGAGGATTCTATTGGGATCCTGATTCACACTCAACAGCCACTGATGTTGGATAGATATCAGTTGCAAATTTTAGAGCTTTGACCAAGCAAAAGAATAACCCTTCCCCTGCTGGAGGACCAACAAAACGTTAGGTTAGGGGGAGTGATGAGCCTAGTTTTTGGTCCAATTTTGGGTAGAATCTATAGTTTATTTATTGGTAGTCATCATGAACTTTGATGCTAAATGTTGATATTTTCATAATATTTCTCTCAAACCATAGACATTGGGCTTAATCCTATTTTTGCAAGTTTTAATGACATTGGCATATTATGTGGATTATCTATATTGACTTTGCATATGGTTAATTAATGTTCCTTAAAGTGGTTATAGATGTGTAGTTATTGTGCATACTAGCATTGCCATGCAAATTTAATTTGAAGATGCTAAGTTAAGGAAGACACTGCCAGCTGGGCATGCACTCTAATGTCCAGCAAAGCAATCACTCAAAGGTCAAAGGAGGTCAGCGACAGAAGATTCTTCATGCAACCAAATGTAACCACCTTGTAGTGGAATTTAATGTTGGTTGAGTAGATGTGGGTGTTATTATTGTGCTAAATATGCGCTTGGACCTGCATGTCTGACCAAATTCCATGCGCGCATAACTGTCGCCACTCTACTTTCTCTATTTTCCCTAAATGGTGTCCTCCCAGTCATGGAGTTGACTTCCTTATCTAGTTGATGGTATAAATAATGATCTAATACTCCTTCTTAGGGGTTTCATGATTTGATATTGTACTTACACTGTCAAGTTTTTAGTAATATAGATACATTACTCTTTTGTACTCATGATTTACAGTGAATAAAATAAAGTTCTGAGTTCAAGCATCTGAGTCCTTATTAGTTTTAGAGGATACTTATCCAAGGGGGCCCACTTGGTGAGTAATTTTTCCTCTTAGTTTAGTATTATTTTAGGATTACTTGCTTTTTAGTAATTAGTTAGAAATCTGGCACCAATTGTTCTTGCAACCACTAGAATTCCATTATGTGACTGTTCCTACAACCAAAGCAGATAGAGTAGTGCCCTGTTTGTTGCTCAGATTTTCATTTCTATTATGCATTTTAGTTTGGTGTAGTTGTTGATTGGTGATTGGAATTTATGGTATTCCCTTCTAAGAAATTTACTTTCAGTATTGTGAGTTTTTTAGCTGTAGAATGAAAATGGCTACTTTGGGTTCCTAGTACACATACTGTGCTGACCCATTTCAAGTTCATGTCCCTGGGTTGACAAGTTAAATGTACCTTCATGATGATTGAAATAGCTATTCAGGTTAGATGTCTAATCTCTGAATCATGGATGTAAGGGCTTAGTTATTAAATCATTTTAGAAGGCCAACACCTAGTATGGAATTAAATGAAATGTTTTCACTTGATCAAGTGAGAACACTGGAAGACCCAATGTTGATTGCTGAGTTTGACTCAGATGAAGGGGTAAGTGGCATAGGGTATAACCCTAAGATTGAAACCTTGGCATTCTGGGCCAAATAGAAGAGTACACAAAAACCAAGGTTACTAGATGTAGTGTACAAAATGAAAGGGACAGCTATGGTAAAAACATTAAAGGATAAATATCCTCTAGAAGTTGCAACCATGAAAATGTATTCAGATATGTTCACCCGAGCTACAGTTAAGGAGATGGAAGCTAGATTGGTAGAGTACGAAAAGGATCAAAAGTTTTTAAATGATGAATTCAATATATTGTTCATGGAAAATGTGAAATTGAAGGAACAATTGAAAGGAGTAGGCTCCTCACAGAACAAGGAAATAATGTTATACTAGCCTCCTCCTACTCCACTAGTTGATATAGAAAGTTCTTCTATTGAACAAGAGAGAATTCTTAGACAGGAGATTGAAGAGTTAAAGAAAGCCAACAATGAGGGTAAGGAAGGAGTAAATAAGAAAATCCACAATATTTTAGAGAAGGTCCTCGAGCATAGGATAAAGCTAATTGTGGATAAGTTGGAAATTGTGTATGATTGCTACAACTCACTGACATAGGAAATTGATCACATGAAAACATGTGTACCCATACTGGATCCCCTTTTTAAGAACTGGTAGCCCATACACCATATATTGGTAACCTTGTGCACAATCTTACAAAGGAGTATTGAGGCTCCTGTGGCATTAAAACCTATAAAGAAAATGGCCAAAATAGTTATAGATGAATTCCAATATATACAAGGAGAGGACCAAAAGATCAAAAAAAGAATAGATTCATTTCATACTCTGAAGCAATGGTTTGAGGAAAAAATATTGAAAGATGATGACCAATTGTAGGACCTCAATGAATGGAAGAGTGAATTTGGCCAGATTGTTCCATAGTGCATCACTCGCATACAAAAGGATGGTGAGTTGAGTCTTGACAAGTTTGACTTAATCATGGATGGATTAATAGTATTGGATGTTGTATATTCTAATTTTATCATGGATGGCAAGGCGTTACTAGATAGATGATAGGAGATTCACCTTGCAAATATATTGAAAATTTAAGAATACAAATGGCCACATGATTATACAATGTACAAGTGGGAGCAGAAGTATTTGGGTCCTCCTAAATAGTAGGCCTTAGGGTTGTCATAGTGGAAGAACTGTACATTCAAATACACTAATATGGAGAAAGGACCTTGAATAAATCTTCAATGATCACGGGCACCTTACGGAGATTAACAGACTATGGTGTCATGAGTGCTATGGTCTTCATTAGTTATCTATTTTCTCTATTTTATGTTTTAAGAAAAACTAATGTTTAGTTTAGTTTATACAAAGAGTCATGAATTTTGAAAAGATGCCATATTTTGTAACGGTTTGAAGCTTGTTGCTTCTCTTATAAAAGAGAAACCAAGACCAAATTTTGATATCATCATAGGAATTTATAGAAATATATATGAGGAGACTTATGTTATATTGTAATATCTATTTGAAGCAATCAATGGCAAGAATATTTAGTCTAGTGCTCGAATGTTGGTCTCAACTATTTTTTGATAATACTGTGTATGATTTGATTTTTTATGTATTTTAGGTTGGAATAAAGTGGTATATTATGAATTGGTATCAATTATTTTTCCATAATATTGTGTATGATATAATAATTTGTGGTCTCAAATTACAGTATTGAACTTTTTATGTATTTTAGGTTGGAATATAGGGGTATATTATGAATACAGTATTTTAGATATCATTTTGTTGAAAAAATTGAACAATTTTCTACTTTTGTAATCTCTTAGCTTTAGTTTTTAGTGTTAGTCATACCTAAGAGATCATTTCTTTGTTTGTAATGAGGAGGCTTAGTTCACCTAATGTTAAGATATCTAATGTATTATTAAATCACATATGTTAATTATTATTTCCTTCACACAAGCATATTCAATGCATGTGGAGGCTAGAAGTTGTATTACAAACTAAAGCTATCATCTAGGACATACAAGAAAAGTATAGCATCTAGAAAACATATGATACAATAAATTATATTCTAAATAAACAAAATTAATTTCAATCAAAGTAAGAAAATGAAGAAGAATGAATTGCATTCAATAATAAATTACACCATACATATAACCAATGTTTAGGTGACAAGCTAACCTTTTAAGGTGATAGGCTAGTTAAGGTGACAAAAAATCATCAAAATCATATGAATTGTTGATTTCATTTCATTGCACATCTTTCAAAATCAAAGCATTGCTTCACATTGCATAAATAATAACTAGATGTTGATAGATGACAAAATGTCAATTACAATATAGTTTTTACAAAGTCAATCTAAGTAGTTATGCAATTGTAGTGTAGGAAAATACATACCCTTTCATTTTCACACTTATTTAGGCCCACCTTGCTTTATTTATCCTTCCTTATGTCTTAATTGGTCCTATTTTGCATCCACAAGCCCAATGAACTATATCCTTTTCTAGCTAATCCCAAAAAGAATCAAAGGGAAAATGATAATTTAATTATTCTAGTTGTGTGTACCTAATTTTTTGGGTTGGGACTAAGATGCTACCTAGGGAACTTTGTCCCCCAACGGTCTTGGGACCCTGAGTGCACCCTAAATGGACCCCTTTTTGGAATCTATGCCCCAAGTTTCATGCCTCGGGACTAAGATGCCACCTAGGGTGTCTTATTCCCCCTTAGGTATTTTTGATATTTAATTTCAAATCTTGGCAAGAATTAGCCTCCTTTAATTAATGAATTCATATGTCGGTTTGTTGCACAATATAATTTTAGGATATTAAGCATAGATAAGCATAAATACAAGGTTCCTTCACTCATTTTCATAACAAGCATTCATGTAATCATTCCTAAGGCAAGTTCATGAGATCAAGAGCAATTCATCAAGAATTTGGTGCCATCATCAAGATTCAAGCATCATATCAAGGATATTCTTGTATCATGTTTGCTAGTGTGCTAACATTTGTGATGTAGGGTTTATGATTCAAGCAAGTGTTTCAAAGATCAACATCATTCAAGTAAGAGTCAAGAACCACATCCATCGAAGTCATTTCAAGCATATTTGTAGCACCTTATTACAAAGGTTTGGTGAGTTACAAGATATCACTTTTTTCACTCATCATTTCCTTTCATTATTCTATTTCATATCAAGGTTTAATTACCAACAAGGGGTTTGACCAAGGTAAACCCCCATTTACTAACAATCAACAAGTTTTCCCCCTATTGTGTGTTTATGATTGTAGATTTAGGTTGAATACTTGAAGATAATTTGAAGTGAAAAGTTGCAAAATTGTAATGTTGCATTGTAAAGTTGTCATCTTCATGGAAACTCACCTACAGGCTAGATCTGGAAGTTTCAGAACCTGAGAACAAAGAAGAAGGAACTGTAGACATCAAGCCTTAGGACCACATTTAGAGATTCTGGAAACTTGGATTGGGACTAAGACAGTAGTAAGGGCATCTTATTCCTCCAAGTGGAATTTTGCAGAGATTCTTTCGGATCATGTTCTGACATCCAAAGATTTTGCATCTGCCCCAAAAAGCAGCAACAAGACTAATAAGATAGTAAGGATTTCTTAGTCCTCCATAGCATATTTTGACAACTTCTTTGCATTTCCAAAATCCTCATCACATTTCCATACTTCCCAAGTACACATCCTAACTTGTGGCATTATTTCATCATTTTCACTAATTATTTAGCTTACATTATTAAGTTTTGTGAGTTGAATGTTTACATGTCTTTTCCAAGCTTTTTCTTGGTGGTGAACCCCTCAAAGCTTAAAGAACCCCTTCCTAGGAATTCCTTGTTGAGAATTGACTTACCTTTGAGGTTGATATTCAATCCAATTTGGATTCCTAGGACATACTTGAATGACAAGTGGAGAAAATTCAAGCTTTCCTAGGAACCCCATTTCTTTGAGGCATTTTTTCAAACTCACTTTCTTGTCTATACTACCACATTTTTCATACATATTATCTAAAAAAAATAAATTATCAAATAGTTCACTACCTTGTTTCTATGGCTAAAATCCTAAAACAAGTGCTTTTGAATAAGCTATGGTTGCTTGGAAAAAATCTATCAAAGCATAATAGTAAGCAATAGCATAGACAAGGTAGTGAACTCATTGAAAAAATGCCTCAAAGAAATGTGTTCTCATGGTGATGGAATTTCATGACAATCCATAACAATTCACTTGTCATGGAATTCATCATGGCATTCCATCACCATGAGACTACATTTCTTTGAGGCATTTTTTCCAAATTTCATTGCCTTGTCTATGCTACCACATTTTTCATACATGTCTACCAAAGCATTTTATTAAATAGTTCACTACCTTGCTACTATTGCTAAAACCCTAAAACAAATGATTTCAAACAAGCTATAGATGCTTGGAAAAAATATATCAAATTATAATAGTAAGCAACAAGCTATGGTCTCATGGTTTTTTTGGGTTTGAAAATCAGTGTGATTTTATTTGCATTTTTTTGCAAGTTTTAAACAATTTTTTTGGAAATTTTGCTGTTTGAAATGGGGAAAAAACTCTAAGGTCAATATTTTACATTTTTTAATTGTAGGATTCTCACAATTAGTGAAAAAGGTAGTGTTCATGAAGGAATGGAAAATATTCGCAGATCCTTTGAATTATACATGTACTATGCAATGGTATTGAATCATTTAGCAACCCATTTTTTCTTCACAGGGTAGCATTTTCTTATGGAACAGTTGACTGTGACAGCTCTTGTTTCAACTAACCACCCTCTCATGAAATCTCATTCATATTATAATCTTGCACACTTATCATAGTAAAGGTGATTATGACACAAGTGGCCACTACTACATGGCATCAGTCAAGGAAAGCAAGAGGCCACAAGATTTTGTGGACAGGTTCAAATGAAGCTAGTAGATCTTAAGAGTTCTCTCTCAAATTTTGAAAAGGTTCTTGAGGTCCACCCTAAGAACTGTGAGAGCTTCAAAGTTGTAGGTTGTATATATTCTCAACAAGAGTAGGCAAAGAAGGATTTGGAATTTTAAGAAAGGCAACTCGTATAGATCCACATGATGTCCATGCATTTATCAAGATAGGTGAGTTATTAATATCGACAAACCCCAATGCAGCCTTAGATTCTCTTAAGACAGCAAAGTCTCTTCTGAAGAAGAGCAAAGAAGAAGTACCCATTGAATTGTTAAACAACATTGGGGTTCTTCATTTTGAGCATGATGGACTAGAGTTGGCTCAACAAACTTTTATGGAGGCATTAGGAAATGGAATTTTGGTTGAATTCATATATAAAATCTCTAGTGCCAATTCTGTAGTTTTTCTATGCACTTTAAGGATATGGAATTCTTCCATCGACTAGAAGAAGGTGGTTTTTCACTTGAGTTACCATGTGATAATGTCACAACACTATTTAATTTTGCTAGGTTGTTTGAACAGCTACATGATATTGAAAAATAAAATCTTTTATATAGGCTAATATTGTTCAAGTTTCCTGATTATGTGGATGCATATCTTTTCTTGCAGCCATGGCTCAAGCTCGGAATGAGATCCAACTAAGCCTAGAATTGATTAGGGATGTACTTAAGGTGGATAAAAACTCATCAAATTCTTTATGTATGCTTGGAAACATAGAACTGAAAAATAGATGACTAGCTTAAAACAAAAGAAACAAGTAAAGTACCATGCCAACTTGTCTTGGCTGATGAAGAATGAAGGATTCAGATGGAAATGAGAAAGAAAGAGGAAGAACTTCGGTGGGTGATGCAATAAGAAAATCAGTTTGAACATGTGAAGGAATTATGGAAGAGTAAGCATAAGCACAAGGATGATGAAAATGATGAGGCTGGTTAGTCTAAGAAGAAACAAAAGAAGGAAAAGAAGAAAAAGAAGAAGGATAAGGACCACAAGGCTTATGATTCTTATATGGAGGAACTTGATTTTTCCATGGAAGATGAAGCAAATTATATGAGTGATAAGGCACAAGATAATGCAGAAAATTCCCAAGATCTTGCAGTTGTAGGTCTAGAAGACTCTGATGATGGCGAGACAAATTCTCCAATTTCAACAAAATCACAAAGGAGACATGCATACGGGTATGTGCAGGATCATCATGGAAAAATAGGCCCTTAAGTGGCAAAAAATTTAGAAAAAACCAGAGTTAGGCAACTTGACTTAAAAACTTGAATAAGTTATCTATATTATTTCAAAAATATGTAAGAATAGAATTTGTAGAAAATTGAATGTAATTTCTAAACTACTAGGCTTGTTTAAAAAAGAAATCTATTAAGTGAAAATTTGAAATTTCAATGCAGTGGTACTTAAATTTCAGGGAAAAAATAAGAAGTAGGTGTTTGTCTGACCACCCTAACCACAATAAATGATAATATTTTTTTATAAGATTTTAGATATAAGTAGAGGACTCATGCCCCGATGTGATGCATATTTTTTTGTAATTTTTCCAAGTAAATAATTAATTGTGATTTTTTATTACAACTTTTTAAAAAAATATAAAAACTAGTATGTCTGACCACCTTAACCTGGTCAAAAATTCATGAAATTGATTTTTCTTTTTTAATCCTATACTATGCGAAGCATAGAATGTGACACATGTTTTATATTTGAAAAATGTGATATTGTTTGAAAGCTATAGATATTTTTCAATCAGCCTATCAATCAAGACTTTAGTTGTAATTTGAATAGAAAATGAATAATAATTACTTATTAAATTCAAAGTAAATCATAATTTATATCGGTGGAAAGCTAATAATCTCCTTTAAAAACCTTTTTCGTTTCATCAATTTTTGGTAAAAAAATAGTCATCAGCCACATACCCATCATATTGCCACTTTTTGGCCCATCATGATCCTATACATACCCATACTCTTATTCTGAGGATGATGAACCATTGCAAAAATAGATTTTGAGTGAAGATGATCCATATGATGATGATGTCTCAGATTCTTGAGCTTTAACCAAACCTAGCTCCTATTTTCCAAGAGAAAAATCCCCAAGGCCCATGGGAAATGATGAGCATTTGAGTTTCAAATTGGTTTCATTTCGGAAAGGGTACATTGCATTGTACAAGATTTGTTTAACAACAAAATAATTTAATCCACCTATTTGGGACTATAAAATAAAAATAGATGAATTAATTTATTTTCAATTATAGATTCTAGTTAATCTAGAATCTAATAGAAAGATAAAGCATAATACATTGAAGGACACATAAAATGTTCTAAAATAAAGACTAAAATAGGTTTCCCATAAAAAACAAGAAAGAGGAAAAATGAAAAGATAGCATACAGATGATTCATTTGAGGTTTTTGATAAGATCTCATTCAACTATGTCAAATGGATTTGGAAGGGACAAAGCATATTTGATCAATTGACTAAAATTTTGAGTTAGCTTATCCATCGTCATTGTATGCATCATCTTCTCTTGGTGCATTGTAGAAACATATTCCAAGAGAAGATAATGCATACAATGGCAATGGATAAGCTACCTCAAAATTTGAGTCAATCAAATATGCTTTTCCCCTTCCAAATCCATTTGACATAGTTAAATGAGATCTCATCAAAAACCTCAAATGAATCATCTGTATATGTTAAATCTTTTCATTTTTCCTCTTTCTTGTTTTTTATGGGCAACCTATTTTAGTCTTTATTTTAGAACATTTTTTGTGTCCTTCAATGTATTATGATTTATCTTTCTATCAAATTCTAGATTAAAGGAACCTATAATTGAAAATAGATTAATTCGTCTATTTTTATTTTATAGTCCCAAATAGGTGGATTAAATTATTTTTTTGTTAAATAAATCTTGTACAATGTAATGTCCCCTTTTTGAAATGAAACCAAGTTGAAACTCAAATGCTCATCGTTCATTTCCCATGGGCCTTGGGGATTTTTCTCTTGGAAAATAGGAGTATAATAATAACTCAAGAGGATCTTAGTGTCATAAAAGGGGTCACTTAAGTGTTGGCATAGAGACTAGGAAATGTTTATGTTGCAAATGGGGCAACCATTGTGCTAGCTGAAAGGGATCAATTTGATATTGCAAAGGAAATTTTTACAAAAGTACAAGAAGTTTCTAAAGAAAAAATATTTGTTCAGATTCTTGATGTGTGGGTAGATCTAGCACATTCTTACTTTGCACAAGGACAACTTGCGCTTGTAGTGAGAATGTTTATGCTGCAAATGGGGCATCCATTGTAAAGTGTTGCACAAAGACTAGGAAATGTTTATGCTGCAAATGGAGTAGCCATTGTGCTAGCTAAAAGGGGTCAATTTGATATTGCAAAGAAAATTTTTACACAAGTACAAGAAGTTGATGCAAGAAACATCTCTATTCAGATGCCTGATGTGTGGGTAAATCTAGCACATGTTTACTTTGCATAAGGACATTTTGCACTTGCAGTGAAAATGTATCAAAATGTTTGAGGAAATTCCATTTTGGCACTAGCACCCAAATTTTATTATATTTAGCTCAAACACATTATGAAGTAGAATAGTGGCAAGATTGTAAAAGAACATTATTAAGAGCAGTAAATTATAACTACTATAAGTTACCAATCAGAAAGCTATAGATTTTGAGTTTAATGTAATGAGGGTTTTGAATTACCTCTAAATTCATTGTAGAAGGCATCCCCAAATTCAACTTCATTGCAAACTTCAAATACTTTGTAGAAAACACTGAAGTCCTTACCTGCCTTTTCAAAATTCTCCAAGTCCTCTCCAAACAATCTTTATCACCCATGCAAACTTGTAACTCAAAACGTCTAGTGTAGTTTGCATTCCCAGCTATTGTAAGTCAAAACCACACACCTCAGTGCCAGGCTAACAAGCTTCAATAATGTGTTCGAGCTCTATAATGAACAAGGTCTATAATGAAAATTAATAAATGTGAATTCATGAATCACACCAATACATCGCGCCAATAATTGGCCGAATTTTTTTTTTAAAATTTTGTCTAATTTGTATTTGGTGACTAAATATTTAGTAATTTTTGTTTTTGTGACTAAATAATTTTTTAGTCAATGACCAAAATAGTCATTTATTTACTCATTTATAGCTAAGTTGCAAAAAATTAGTAGAATTTAGTCATTTTTAGTTGTTGTGACTAAAACTTTGTCACCTAGTCATTTATTTGCCAAATTCTACTAGTGGACAAACTATAACATGGATTTGCAGGTAGATCTAGGAAGGGTAGAGTGTTGTGTACCTATCATATACATTTTTGTTTAGTCAGTGTAAGAGGACATAGGCACCTGAGGGTGTTTAGGTCCTTGTAAGGGTGTCTTGCTCTAATTTTGTAGTCCTCTAATGGTAGATCTAAGATCCTTGTTTTGACTTGCATATTTTTTAGATCAATGTCGAATAATTATGTAGGTGAGTTTCTATGAGTTGAAAAGGTGTATGGTTTTGAATGAAACAATGGATAATTGATCCCCAAACTCCTTTCAATCCTCTTCAAACCTGAAACTTGCACATTCAAAGAGAGGAAATGTTGTGTCATTTAGGGGCTTTCCTTAGTCAAACCCCATGTTAGTGTTTCCACTTCCACAATGGAAATATCAATGATAAGAAGGAATGATGAATCAACAAAGTGATGCAACTCACCACCCTTCAATGGCTTCCTTGAAAATTCATACATATCACTTCAAGGTCTTGGATCTTGCTTGCTTGATTGCTTGAATTTCTTGGAGACCTACAACATGGGTTAGCCTTCACAAACAATGATAACATAAACATACATAAACTCACATAAGATTTGACATGATGTTACCTGATCCTAATTTTTTGCAATAAAACTCTAAAATGTTGCTCTTGTATTTCTATTCATGTTCACCTCATACTTGTTAATACTAGATCCTTTCACTTAGTGTTCAAAAGATGCAATTACTAGGTATTTATATGCATTTTCTCTAATTTTTTAGAAATTAAATCCTAATAGTCAACATTTACAACTTGAATTTCAAATGTTAAAATGTTGATACCAACATATTTAAAATTGGGTCCCAAAAAAATAGGACTTAGAAACTGAAGGGCATCCCAATCTTGGCCCTCTTTTCCAAGATGTAAAGTGTCAAGGGAAAAAAATTAAGTGGATGTATTTGTTCAATGCTTGAAATTTGTTGAAAAATGATAAAAAAAAGGGCCTCAAAATGCATAATTTATGGAATCAGGAGCTTAATTAGATCTAATAAACTAAAGGGGGACTAAACATAGAGTGAAATTATCAAGGCACTTGACAATTTATAACGGTACAATGTCCATGATCCCCTAACTAATTCTTAGGAATTCGAAACTATATTTTGAGAGTGGCTTGTTTAAAATATCTAAGCTATTAATCATATCCCAAAAAGCTTAAATTTGATTTATCCATGTTCTAAGAGATCCCTTATGAATGATAGTGGATCTCAACATGATTTATTTATCCTTGAAAAACTAGGTTCCTTTTTAACGTTGTTGATTACACATTGTCTAAATATATGACCTTGTACCATCTTCTTATTCCTCCATAAATTTTCTTATGATACTCATAAGTCAAATAACTTGACATGTTGGTATAGTCACTGTAATACACTTAACTTCTACTCTAGTAAGAGAAACCATAGGTTGTTTCCTTGATAATAAAATAACTCCTAAGAAAAAAAATTGTTGAAGAGATAAATATTTTAAATTATTTTAGTAATCTCTTGCTATTTGGGACACACGTTATTAGAATAAATGAATGTCATATTTTAGTAAAAATTCCTATAATGTTGTTGTGTGGGTTTAATATGACAATAACAATCTAATTTAATCTATGAAAATATAAGTAATATGCCAAATATATCAAATTGTGTAATTTATACCACTATTGGTCTATCAAAAATTTCTCCAATTGCTTCATTTTCCCATGCTTGTAAACAATAACTCCCACATCAAATGGCGTTCTTTGATCATCCATAAATCCCAAGGTCCACCACTCAAAATAGCATCAATTGACACCAAAGAGGTTGATTATAAGGGTTTCACAATAACTAATTATGTGAGTGTAGTATTTTGTAGCTTTGCATGTCTCCCAAAGGTTTGGTTATAACAAATATGCATGCATGTAAGATAGTTGATGTGTTTCCTTTAGGAGGAATGGAGATGATTATCTACACACATCATCAAAAATAGATTACTAAGTATTTTAAAAAATAAAATAGTATATATATTTGGGAGTGTGTGATAGTAGTAAAAATAACTAGCTTAAAAGTGTATCTTATATGTATTGATTTATTTTTATACAATCTTTTTTTGTGAAATAATTTGATATGTGTGGACTTTGGAGAATTTATCAACCTAAAATTATAATCTAGCCTTTAAAATGAATATTAACTATGGATTTATCAAAAATATGTATGTATGTATGTGTGTAGTATAATATTATTTTATATTATTAGTATTGGGTAGATAGATATTGAGTAAATTTTATAATTATATTTCTCTCTATCATTTTGAACAAACCCATCCATTAATAATACTACTTATCCATCTAGTCTGCAAGGCCACAATAAAAAATTATCATTTTCCATAATGTATGTGGCATATTTTTATTTTGGAGCATGTTGTACATGTAAATCATAGTACTGGATATGGATTTGTTATTTTATTTTATAGCAAATCATATGTATTGACTTTATTTTTTATGGGTGGATTGGGGCCCATTATCCATGTCACATTAAAAAATATTTGTTGAATCATAGGCATCACCTTTGACACACACAACTCTAGTGAAGGATAATGGCATAATCTACACTCACACTATAAATATCAAATATCACAATACCATGCATACAGATCTAAATTGACCAATAATCTCATGTTTGTGACTATAAAATTTTCAGTATCTACATAAGTGTGCATTTCCACATGGAGTTATTGTACAATTATTGTGTATATAGTGTGCTTAAGAAAATATGAGGATGATAGATGGCTAGGCTTTATTTATTTCTATTGATCTTTTGAGCCAATTAATGAAAACATATGTGCTCATGTATAGTCAAATGTTGAATCTAAGAGCCAAGTGTTTTTGGGTGTTTGTAGCCTAGAGGGCTCAATGTTGTTATCTAGCATGAACACTATTTTTGTGCTATGTGATGTTTTCTTGACAAGGATTGTTATGGGCTATCAATTTGAAACCCACCATAAACTAAAATAAATAAATCATGAAGAGACATGTGCAATGTTTTGTGAATATGGTGGTGGTAGGCTACAAATGTGAAACGTACCATGAGACAAGAACAAGAAAATATGAGGGGTGTAACAAGGTCCCTTGTATATTTTGGTAGATGAGAAAATAAAGTTAAGCATGGTGTGAAACATGGTCCACCCTTGAAAGACAATGAACAAGGATGTGAAACGCTTTGGTCACCACACTTAATATTACGAACATGCAACTCCTGATACGGAGAATTTAATACAATTTGAATTTACAATATGACAAAAGACTCTTAATTTAAAGATCTAAAAATTATATTGATTTTGACATATTCAATTACTTTGATCCCGCTAAACAAATGATATAGAAATTTTGGGCCCAAGCTAAGTTTATATTGTCAGATTTGAAAGCATTGTTTGACTAGATTCTCATAGACAACTCGTGTCCAAACTTGAAACATAATCCATGGATTTGGTAGCCCCAATAAACCATTTTTACTCCCCACCAGAGGGCGAATTCACAATATTTAAACTTAGACATCAAGGCGTGAAAAAAAGATTAAGGATAATTTTCGGTTTGCGCTCGATCATGTATAAACAAAGACATGACATACGATTAATAATAGAAGAAACAATCACTATGCAACCGGAAGTAGACAAGCTTCTTACATGTATAAACAAAAACATGACATACGATTAATAGATAGAAGAAACAATCACTATACAACCGGAAGTAGACAAGTTTCTAACGTGTATGAGATGATGAATGTGTCCCTTAAGAAAAAGGAGGGCGGTCAGAATCACAAACTCTTATGGCTAAGCTTGAAAAAAATAGTATACTCCAGCCCCTTCCTAACTCCAATTTATACCCAACTTTTTGCAGATACTGATTAGAATTGATTAGAATTGAAACTGATTGCAGATACCTATCGATGTGCAAGTGCGATAGTGATGACTACCACCAGCCTGGTTTCGATGGAATAATATGTGATTACAAACAAATCACGTCCTTATTACATACCATAGATCACCTACTCCAAAGTCCAGCTGTAAAATATAGCAACTCAACATGAGGGAGAGAGCTAACAACGGATATTTTTAATGGCTACCGGTACGCCAAAGGGTTGAAAATGTGGAGCTGTTATGATGGGGCCCTTTGTGTTTAAACCTTATCATGGTGAAAGCATTGATAAATGGTGGGTAGTGGATCATTTGGACGACTATTATCCTCTTTAGTACTTGCCTGTGTAAGGAGCATCCATATGCTGTCAAAGGAATTAGGTAGATAAAACCATGATTATGCATTACTGTAATCCAGTGTACTTATCATGGGCTGCTGTCACAAACGTATTTGTTGGAATGGAATGGTTTTTCTTAGGGAGAATTGTATATATGCCACTTCCATTAAAAGCTTTCGAGATAATATCATTTAAGAAGATTGTTGCAAGCATCTTTTGTCATCTTAGTAATTAGGTGAGTATATCTTAACCATGTAGATGTGCATGCTATCGTTAAGCAAAGATAATAACCTATTGAGTATGTTTCGTGAGTAAATTTTTCAACATTTTGTATATTGGCATATTGATGTCAATTAGTGATATTAGATTTTTGCAATTCATATTGTTGATCAAATATTGTTTCTGGATTAGATTGTGTTGGAGTTTTTCTGTGTGTCATTCCAACACAATCTAATCGAGAAGCAATATTTGATCAATAATTGAATTCTAACCGAGTGTTTCACGTCTTGCCATAGTGCCCGTTGTTTTGGATGAATGAGCAGTCGAACCTCATGGAGTAGCAATCATCCACACCTATCCATCCGATTAATAGAACGGGGCATAGTCGGGGTGGGCAGGCTAGTGGGTGGGAAACTAACTATAGTTGTTCCGATAGCCCTACTATTCTAAAGGCTCGATTCTATATGTAACATGGGTGGGTGGGAGTTCTAGTTCCCTCTTTCGGCTTCGGGGGCTTAATTAATGTTCGCCTGCCAAAATAGTGATGCCTATTCGTGGGCCATCTTCTAGACGTAACATGCCCACCCCTTTCGAATAGTAGGGGATATTGTAAAGCTTGTCAATTCTATTTTTAAAATGGTATTTATATTATTTTGTTGGTAAATTACTACTTTTATAATTATAAATTTTACTAATCTTTTGTTGTTGATGTTTGATTAATTAGTATTTGTACTTATTGAAAGTCTGTTGTAGATATCATTGTTTGACTCTTTTAGTAGAATTAAATTGAAAGGCCTATTTTGGCACAATTCATTAATCAATATAATTTGATATCGAAAGACAATGAGGATCCAATATATTTCCAAAGATGGTGGTGATATACTAACCATTAGCATTTCTAAAAAATAGTGAAGTGGTACTCACCATCAAAGATTCTTCAAAGTTCAAATGTCATGATTCAAGATATGTGATCCAATGCAAAGAGGACATGTTCCTAGATGGAAGTAAAAATTAGATGTTTTTGGCAATGGGTTTGTCTAAGTTGTTTGATCAATACGCAAAAAGCATTCAAGTCCATAATATTTATGAATACTAAGTTCACTCAAAATATTGTTACTCAAAAGGAAAAATGGAAACAACAAACTCCAAGGGAATCTAAAAATACTATGAAATCTTGTAAGAGATTTGAAGAACTTGGGAATCTAAAAAATTATTAGTGATTTTAAAAATTAAACTGTGTGTCTATGAATATTTTGAATTGCAAAATCAAAATTTATTTAGTTTGAATATAATCTAAATGTGCCCAAATAATAGAGGTGATTGATTGACAATATCACATTATTGGACTTAACCTCTCTATGTAGAATATGTTGGTTCCAATCCTTGTGAATTGGAAAAATTGTTGAGTCTACTTCATAGGAAATGGTGTTTATGTGATTATTGACATATTTTATGTCATTTATTAAACACCCTTGGTAAAAAAAAAAAAAAAAAATTGTATATGTCTACAACATAAATTACATATATATCAATAACATTAATTCTTATTTATAAAATGATCTCTTAAAATTTATTCTTCCATAAGATAGGATATTTATGGTTGTATTATCACAAGCATGATTATTTGAGATAAAAAAAAAAGAAATTGGTGTTGATGTTGTCATGGACCTCATATTATTTAGAGCACTAGCTTTAGAAACAAGGAAAACATGTTGCTTGTTAAGAAAAAGTTTTAAGTAATCAACATAGAAGATAAAGTATGAACAATTAAACACCTCTCTCCATCATTGAACCATTTCGAACAAACAATGTATTTAATATCCTCACAAAGAAAAATCATCACCAATTTTCATTACTTTCTTCCTACCATACTCATTCTTTATCAATACTAAAAGCTCAATAACAAGGCTAGTGCAAATGAATTTGTGGCAAGCTTCTAAATGTAAAAAAAAGAGAGAGAGTTCTCTCTTTGTATCACCATTATTAGTATTATAAAGCCTCAATATCATTACAAAGAGAGAAGCATACAATAAAAATCACATATAAAATATAAGTTTAATATAACAAAGCTTCAATAGAGCATGATAAATGTAAGAAGATCTTCCCAAATTCTTCTTTAAAGGTATATAGGGACAATCCCATGGCTATGAATGGGAAAGAGATTGAAGAACTATATGTGTGATAGACCCAAGACATAATTTTTCTTATGTGCAATGGTGAGAAATTTAAGGGGAGAGAGGAAGTAGGGGAAGGTGCTAGCTATGATAGCTCCTAGGTAAATGTAGAGAGAATAATGGTGACTACTAGAGAGAAAATAAATATCCCTCTCTCTCCCTCTCTCTAAATCTCCCCACCTTCCTCCTCTTTCTCACCCATCTTTCTCTCCCACTCTCTCCTTCCCTCTCTACTCTCTATCAAGTACCAATCTCTCTCTTCCTCCCTCTCTGCTCTCTCTCTATCTCACCTCTCTTTCTCTCTCCCTCCCTCCCTTCTTCCCTCTCTAATTTTCTCTATCTCCCCATCTCTCTCTTCTTTACTCAACCCTATACCTTAAACCCTAAACCTTACACCCTCAACTCTCACCACTATACCATATACGCTTAACCTTACAACCTAAACCCTAAATATTGTCCTGCAACCCTAAAATTAAACACTAAACCCTATATTCAACCATTTTTTACTCTAAACCCTAAACCCTTAATCCTAAATCCAATACCCTCAACCCTATACCCAATATTCTAAACCCTAATCTTTATACCCAATACACTTAAACCTATACCCTCAACCTTGAACATTATCCTTCAACTCTCAACCCTATAACTTAAACCCTAAACCCTACACCATCAACCCTCATCCCTATAACCTATACACTCAACCTTATACCATAAACCCTGAACATTATCCCTCAAACCTATACTTAAAACCTAAACCCTACACTCTCAACCCTTAACCCTATACCTTATACCCTAAACCCGACACCTGACATCTGAAGCCTTATACCCAATATCCTAAACCCTAATGCATGTACCCCATACACTTACCCTTATACTCTCAACCCACAACCCTACATTCAACCTTGTAACCTAAACCCTCAACCATAAACCCAATACCCTCAACCCTATATCAAATATCATAAACCATAATCCCTATACCTTATACCCAATATCATAAACCCTAATGCCTATACCCTATATACTTAACCTTATACCCTCAACCCTGGACACTATCACTCAACCCTCAAACCTATATCTTAAACCCTAAACCCTACACCCTCAACTCTCATCCCTATACCCTATACCCTCAACCTTATACCCTAAACCCTGAACATTATCCCTTAACCCTATACTTAAACCCTAAACCCTACACTCTCAACCCTTGACCCTATACCTTATACCCTAAACCATATACCATAAATCCTACACCCAATAACCAAAACCCTAATCCCTATACCCTATACACTTAACCTTATACCCTCAACCATTAACCCTATTCTTAAACCCTCAACCCTACATTAAACCTTGTAACCTAAACCCTCAACCCTATACTGAATATCCTAAACCCTAATACCTATACCCTATGCACTTAACCTTATACCTTCAACCTTGAACACTATCCCTCAAGCATCAACCCTATACCTTAAACCCTTAGTCATAAACCCTCATCCCTATAACCTATACCCTAAACCCTAAACATTATCCCTCAACGCTATACTTAATCCCTAAACCCTACATTCAACCTTGTACCCAGCACCTTAATCCCTAAACCTAATATCCTCAACCCTATATAACAAATATCCTAAAACCTAATACCTATAACTTATGCAGTTAACCTTATACCCTTGAAACTTTAAACATTATCCCTCAACCCTCAACCCTATATCTTAAACCATAAACCCTACACCCTCAACCCTCATCCCTATACCTTATACCTCAAGCTTATACCCTAAACCCTAAACATTATCCCTCAACCCTTGACCATTAATCCTATAATTAATCCCTAAACCCTACATTAAATATTGTACCCTAAACCTTAAACCCTAATCCCTAAACCATAAACCCTAAACCCTAAACCCTAAACCCTAAACTCTCAACCCTATACCTAATATTCTCAACCCTATATCTAATAACCTAAACCCTAATCCCTATACCCTATACAATTAACCCTATACCCTCAACCCTAAACATTATACCTCAACCTTCAACCCAATACCTTAAACCCTAAACCCTACACCTTCAACCCTCATCCCTATACCCTATACCCTCAACCATATAACCTAAACCATAAACATTATCCCTCAACCCTATACCCAATATGTTAAACCCTAATCCATAGACCCTATACACTTATCCCTATACCCTCAACCTTGAACACTATCCCTCAACCCTCAACCCTATACCTTAAACCCTAAACCCTATGCCCTCAACCCTATACTTAAACAATAAACCCTACACTCTCAATCCTTAACCCTATACCTTATACCCTAAACCCTAAACCCTATACACAATATGGGTATGTGCAAGATCATCATGGAAAAAATAGGCCCTTAAGTGGCACAAAAATCAAAAAAATCAGAGTTAGGAAACTTGACATAAAAATTTGAATAATTTATCTTTATTATTTCAAAAATATGTAAGAATAGATTTTGTAGAAAATTGAATGTAGTTTCTAAACTACTAGGTTTGTTTAAAAAAAAAATCTATTTGCTAAACATTTGAAATTTCAATGCAGAGTACTTAAATTTTAGGGAAAAATTAAGAAGTAGGTGTTTGTCTAACCACCCTAACCACAATAAAATGATAATATTTTTTTATAATATTTTAGATATAGGTAGAGAACTAATGTCCCAATGTGATGCATATTTTTTAGTAATTTTTTCCAAGTAAATAATTAATTATGAATTTTTATTACAACTTTTAAAAATATAAAAACTTGTATGTCCTGACCACCTTAACTTGGTCAAAACTTCATGAAATTCAATTTTTCTTTTTTCAATCCTATAATATGAAGCATATAATGTGATGCATGTTTTGGATTCAAAAATGTGATACCATTTGAAAGCTATATATGTTTTTCAATCAGTCTATCAATCAAGACTTTAGTCATAATTTGAATAGAAAATGAATAATAATTACTTATTAAATTCAAAGTAAAGTATAATTTATATTGGTGGAAAGCTAGGAATATCTTTTAAAAACCCTTTTCGTTTCATCAATTTTGGGTAAAAAAAAAGTCGCCAGCCACATACCCATCATATTGCCACTTTTTGGCCCATCATGATCCTGCACATACCCATATCCTAAACCCTAATCCCTATACCCTATACACTTAACCTTATACCCTCAACCCTGAACATTATACCTCAACCCTCAACCTTATACTTAAACCCTAAACCTAATACCCTCAACCCTATACCCAATATCCTAAACCCTAATCCATATACCCTATACACTTAACCTTATACCTTCAACCCTCAACCCTCAACCCTATACCTTAAACCCTAAACCCTCATCTCTCATCCCTATAACCTATGTTTTCAACTTTATACCTTGTATCCTGAACCCTAATCTCTATACCCTACACACTTAACCCTATAACCTCAAACACTAGACCTTAAATGCTAAACCATACACCCTTAGCCCTCATAGGGGGAGAGATAAAGAGGGGGGAGGGATTGGGGAGAGAGAGGTGTAGCATAAATTTTGGCATCCAAGATCTTTATAGCACTCTTAGGGTTTTTCACCTAGAAGGAGAAAGATGGGCCAAAATGCAATGTTACACTCAAAATCAATGCAATATGGATGGAATATGGATGCAATATACCTAGATGCAATGTTTGAATGCAAAAAACTAATAATATTAATTGATTATTGACTGGAAACCAAGGAAACTAAGAATGTTTGAAAACACATTGTGTAATGCAAAAACACCTACAAATGAGTGCAAAATGAAACAAAAATGCATGGAATTGAAAGTGTGCTCCTAATATATCAATGGAGACTAGAAATGTCTTCTGAAATGTTGATGATGCTAATTTTTAGGCTTGGTGGGACTCATTCATCATTTTGGGTGAATCAATCCTAGTTTTGGTAAACTAAACCAGAGCTTGTTTCGGACAAATGAGTATCCAAAACTACAAAAAACCAAAATTAGGCCTGGTAGTGGGATTCATTCTCCAACAATTGTGAATGAGTCCACTTTTGAATTTCTAAAAATTCAAAAGTGGAAACTTAAGTCTCTGATCTGCTCTTCGGATACTAACAAGTGTCTACCTTTGAAAGTCTGATTTTTGAACCTAAAGTGACTTTTTGTTGATATTTTTCCTTGTCAAATGAAGGGATGTCTTGAAAAAATTTACCACTTGATCTTCAATTATTTCCAATTCCTCAAGATGTCTAAATCTTCAAACAGACAAGACAACAAAGAGAAATGTTGGATGTTAGGGCATGGGGGTTTGTCTTGGTCAAACCCCTTTATAGGTAATTAAACCAAAATGAGAAAAGAATGTAATGAAGCATACAATAATGGATTAAATAAATTTCCATGAAGATTAATCTTTAATGTCTATAGAAAAACATGAAGAATCTCCCCTTGAATGTCTTGGGAAGCTAACTTGATGACTTGCAATGATGAAACCCTAACTTGCTTGTCTTGAGATGGAAGAATGATGGATGAATAATAAAGAATGGTTATGATTTAGGTTTTAGAGAGCTGATTTTATAGGAAATTCATCTTATTAGCCTGTAAATTGGATCCCCAAGGCCGACATGTAAAAATAATAAACTTAAATTTTAATGTTTCTCGCTCAAAGGTCAAATTTGGGCCAAATGGGACTCATTCACCACCCATGGTGAATGGGTCCCACCTGGATGGGATTGATTCACCATGGATGGAAAATGGGTCCCATAGGGGCCATTTTTCTAGCTAAGATGCTAGGAAATAAGGTTTTTATGATGACTTTGTTGGTTATTTGATCAATTTAAGCCTCAGGATGCATAATATGGGTTAATAGGGGCCTATTACTGATGATGTAAATTTCAATTAGGGCTTGGGACACATAATTTAATATGAAGATATGATTAAATACACTTTACAACACTAAAATGAGGTCCACTTAACCTAGAAATGCACAACATCCAATGTGAATGTGCAAGACACATTACAACACTAGATTAACATTAAGTTTATTTTACAAGACTTCTAGATTGATCTGAGGATGTCATTAAACACATTTTATAATGTTGAATTAAGGGGAGATGGTTCATTAAGTCCATTACAACAAATTACAACACCTTTATAGGACATCATTAAATGCATTTGAAAGGGTCCAAGACCTAGTGTGGATGTGGAAAACACCTCACAACACCAAATCAAGGCCTCATTAAGTCCAATTGATCATGAATTTTTCCCAAATCAAGCAAGTTGCCTTTTTTCTATGGTACATTTAGCCCCCACTTTAGTGAGAGGATGAACTTGCTTCAAACTCACACTAAAGTAGACATTCAAGAGAGATCTGAGTGCATAGATGTAGATGACAAAGAATGACAAATATCAAGAAGGTAATCAAGCCTCCAAGATCCAAGATCCTAAGTTAACCATCAAGATACATGATCATGCAATGGTAAGAACTAAAGGAAAGAGAAATGGGGTGGAAAAGATGCACTCACTTTGGGGCCACAGAAAATTAAGTCATTTGCGGGGTGAGTAATCTTGAAGAAGTGGTTTAGTGAGAAATTCATGCCAGTTTTTCAGCTTCCCGTCATACTAACCATACCAAAGTTATGCTCTTGATAACATTGATAAGGAACCACAATGAAAATGTTTTTTGTAAATGTTCTTGAATATATAAATAATTTTGCTAAAGGGGGTTTTTCTTTGCTCATGTAAGGTCTTCTTCTTAGGGAGCATTGTGCATAATGTCTCCAAGAGAGGACAAGGCAAGGTGTCAGATCATTATCCATGGGATGCCTTGTTCACATCAGGCCACTTTAGTTGATCGTAAACTCTTGGAAGGAATCAAACCCAATGGCACCACTAAGGAGAGGACACGTCACAAGAAAAAGTAATCACACCATGAAATTTGCACAAAGATGTTGCCTATGTATGCCCCCCACTTTAAAGTGGTTGCTAACACCATTACTATGAGCAATTGCTTTAAAGTAGAAGAGGGTATGAGAGCTTATTTGAAAATCCCTATGCCAAGTCATATGTTTTTGATAAGTTGTGTCATGAAGAAAGGGGGTATGTCACATGCAAGTCAATCTTAAGACATGTTGTCCACATCCCAAGCTTGTTATTATACATTCATAAAAGGTTAATGATTAGTCAAAAGAGACAACAAGTGACATATAGGGATAAAGTTGTGAAACCCCTTGCCCCCACTTAGTGCAGGACGAGAGTTAGCCTAGAATGGATGATGATATGATGCCCCTTGCAAAGGATGCAAAACATGCAATAGTGAGAATTTTATGATCTTACAATGATTGCATGGCAAGGAGCAGCAACTAATGTTATTTATTTTGATAACTAAACAAAGTTTCAGCTTGATTGGCTTTTATTGGATATATTTGTTAAATATGTGAGCAATGTCATTATAACTTGGTTGGTATGAAACATTATTCTTAGGTGGGTAAAGGATGAATTTGGGTTGGTGTTGAGTTTGTTGCTTGTGTGATAGTGGGTAAGAATTAGAGGATTCTTTGGATGTCCCATGGGGTATGTAGGTGGTTCATTGATCAAGGAGTATCTAATGGAAACTTACGCATGTATAACCTCAAGGGTCTTGGTTTGATGTATCCCTAAGGAAGACATCATTTTCTTGCACCATAATATTCTCCCTAGGAGGAGGGTTGTTAGGAGAACAACAATCCAAATGTTCTTGAAATTCAAGGATTTGTTCTTCCAAAATGTCATCATCGTACTTGTAAGGGATCTATCCATGGTTGAATTGTCTTGTTCTATGATGTTTTCCCACATAAGATTCTCATGATTCTCATCGATTGAATTGTGTAACACCATAATATCATCTTCACTAATAGGAGAGATATTAGGAGAGGGAAAAAAATTATTGTTGTCCATAATATCATTTTATTGTGCGATAATGTTTACCCTAGTAGGAGAGCTTTTAGGAAAGTGACAATCAAGAGGTGCATCACATGTCATGGTTAGATGTTGTAAACAAGCTTCATCACAAAGAGGGGAGACATCAAGGGAGGAAAACTAAGATTTTCATGTGTATTAATGATTGGATCTTCTTGTTCAAATAGACCCTTCCAATTGTTAGGAACATTAGGAAGGAGAGAAATAATGTTATAATTCTCAATCATTGGGTTTCTTGATACCAACATATCCTCCTCAAAAATGTGTTTTTCATGACCATTGACGAAAGGATTGTCACAAATAGGGGAGGTGCTAGGAGATGAATGGAGACTAGGGAAAGTGGCAGAAATGCATTCATCTTGTATTGTTATACTATCTTCCCAAGGGGAATGAGGAGAAGGACAAACAAGACCTTCATGATGCTCAATAATTGTACCTTATTTCGCCAAGATACCTTCATCACTAAAATGAGAGGTATCGGGATAAGTACAACTATGATCGTCATGGTTATCTATGTTGGTATTACCTTCTAACATATTATCCACACAAATAGGAGAGATAGGAGGGAGTGTAAGTTTAAGACAAACATTAACATTTCCATTCTCTTATGCCAAGATACTATCATAACTAGGGAATGTGTTGAATGAAGGGCTAGAATGCTTGTTAACTAGCTTTTTCTTTGCAAATTTGGAGAAGATTGAAACTAACATTTTGAAATAAAAATCTATGCTAACTCAAAATTCAATATAAAAGGTTGAAATGAAATGCAATTTTCAGATGATAATTGACTGATTATGATATGTAACAATATGAGAATGCAAACTTGAAATTTAAAGCATGCATGAAATGAGCTAATTTAGGCAAGATTTAATGAAATGCATGTTATAGAAACTCAGCGCATTGATATAAATGGATAATGGCACCAAACAGAAGCTTATAAATATGGTTTTTAGTTCTATAAAGGGTAGTTTTAGGGGACCTAATTCGGCCAAGGCGGCGAATGAGTCCCAATATGGACTTTTTTTAGAATTTTCAAAAAAAAAATTATTCATTTTGATGTTTTCTTAGTGCTATGATGCAGAACTAAGTTAAATATGCATAATTTCATAAAAATTACATGAATTTAGATGCCAAAAATGCAACCTAAATGCACTTTTTATGAATGCAAAATTTGAAACCTAGCATGCAAATGAATTCATGCAAGTCCTAATGCAAGATCAACGCAAGCTTGATGCACTAACTCATTTGACTGCAAAATTTGATGAAAATTTCTAACGAAATATGTATAATTTGATGTATTGTTGAGTGCTTATGAAATTTGAAGTGTAATTTTTAGATTCTTTAAATATTATCCCCAAATTTCATCGAAATTACGATGAACCTGGGTTTTGTCAAAATTTTGACTACGTTTCGTTGAAATTGCGACAAACATGTTCGTCAAAATTTTGACAAAAATGGAAAATCAGAAAAAAAATGAAATTGTGGCCAACATAAAATTGTGAGTTCACTTGTTTATTGTGACAGTGTTTTTCTATACTTGCAAATTTTCTATATTTGCAAATTTTCTCTACTTGCGATAGTTTGTGGAGAACTAAGGATGATTTTCTTGGGAAAAAATTAAAAAAATAATGATATCGCCAGGTTGAGGGTATTCATTGTCTTTTTTTAGAATTCAGTTGTGAAGTCACATTTGTACTTCCAGGTTTGAAAATCATATTTTAAAGCAACATCTCATTAGATTTCATTTTTAGACCTATGCATTTTGAGAATTTGATTTCCACATTTTGTTGTGTAAGTTCAATATAATGATTTTAAGAGTCTAACGGTTGGAAATCATAGTAAAATCAGAATTTAATAAGTTCTAGAATTAGTATTTTAAAGTGTTTTTTGGGTTGATCGTTAACTTCAGACTATCTTCTCTTTTGTAGGAGTGGTTGCATGCCAAATTTTTTTTGTGCAAAATATCAAAATTATTAGATTTTGTTACCTGTCTATGATTAAAAATTATTATAATTTGAGTTTGATATCTTTTGAAGATCTAAATATTCAAGCTTGGTAAAGAAAAATCATGTCAGAGAATATTAGGCAAGAAAAAAATGAACAAACAATTGCTAGAATCTGGGCTAGATTGAAAAGAAACGGTGATGGGAAATTTTATTGCCCTTGCAATAATTGCAAGGGCTTAAAGACGAGAAGACTTTTAATCACAACAACTAAGAAACATTGTAGGCAGCATGGTCACATTGAAGGGGGGCATGATTATCATCCATTGGTAAGTTGTTCATTATGTCTTTATATTGATTGAATTTGTAAATGTTTATATCGTTTTAACATTATATATATATAATAACTTGATCATGATCATGGTTTATTTGTGTCGATCATTATTATAAAGGTTGGGCGCCCTAGGGCACAAGATATGGATTATCACACCCCAAAGAATGTCATTTTACAAGTGGAGGAACATGGAGCTATGAATATCAAAGATGAAGTTAATGATCCTATGGAAGAAGATGATCATGAGCCAGAAAACATAGTTGAAAATGATGGTACAAATACATTGATCCATGACACATTTAGTGGTGCAGCTAATGATGATGATCGACTAGATGACTTTGATGATGTTCATGATTTACCTGTACTTGAGAAGGAATACGAGCCCCTTTATGAAGGCTCCCAAACAAATCTTCTCTCTGTTGTATTGTTGTTGGTGAACTTGAAGGTTATGAATGGTTTATCCAACATAGCAATCTCACAAATGTTAAGGTATGTCATATATATCATCTTTTTTCATCTATTTTAATTGTTGTTAGTTCATCACTAGTAAATAAAGGATGAAATATGTACCATTAATATTCCTTATATTAACAAATTATTTTTTTGTTCTAGATTGATTGGTGAATTTTTGTTACCACCATCAAATATTTTACCTCGCTCATACCGAGATTTATCTGGAATTATGAAATATATTGGAATGGAGTATCAAGCAATAGATGCATGTCCCAACGATCATATTATATAACATAAACAACATGAATTTGCAACAAAATTCCAGAATGCCATATCAATAGATATTGAATAGATCAACTAACAAAAAAGGTGTCTCACAAGGTTCTTCGTTATATTCTCATTATTCCGCGTATTCAACGATTATTTAGGTGCGAAAGCTTAGTGCAATTTATGGATTAGCATGCATGAAATAAAAGTGGAGTTGACATTCTTTGAATTCATACGAAATGGTTCTACATTTAGGGACATGGAGGAAAAATGGCCACACTTTAAAGAACCTCGTAATCTCAGGCTTTCATTGGCAGCGGACACTGTCAATCCATTTAGAGAGTTGAGATCTATTTACTCGGTGTGGCCTATTTTTGTTATCAACAATAACATTCCTCCATGGATGTCAATAAAGAGTGAGCACATAATGTTGTCAATGATTGTTCCAGGTATTTGTTTACATCAATTTTCTTTAACGTAGTAGCTTCTCATTTGTCTTATTTGTTGCGTAATGACTTATATTTGTTTCATTTAATAGTCATGTACTGTGTGAACCCCAACCTTGGTACCTACAAAAAAACAAGAATAAACAAGTTAGACAAGAGATTGCAAGCCAAAACAAGGATTCCCCATCAAATCCATTTACAAACTCAAAGTAGGAAAGAAAACAATGAAAATCATGATAAAAAGAACAAAATAGATTGAATCATAATTTAAATGTGCAAACTCATGATCCCATGGGGGAATTGGTGCCAATTTGATGTGAAAATTGGCCCTTTCCCAATTCCTAAGATGCAAAATTGATGTGTTGAAGATGATTGATCCACTTTGTTGCTGAGAGGATCAGACATGAGATGAGATTAAATTAATTAAGGGTTAATTAATTTAATGAGAGAGGTTAGATGATGTGACCTATTTGACTCAAATTTATGGATTTATTTAAATCAAATAAGAGAGGAATATGATAGGAGGCTAATTAAATAAGGATTTTGATTTATTTAATTAAAAGAGATGGTGTTAGACTAAATCAAATAAGGTTTTAATTTATTTAATTTAATGGATATACTTTAGAGATTTAATCAAATAACTGATTATTTAATTAAATAGGGATAATTAGATCAGATGAATTTATTTAATTAACAAAAGAGATTGACTTAATTAGATAAAATGATTTATTCAATTAAGGGAGGAATATTGATGAATTTAATCAGATAAAGAGATTTGATTAAATGGTTAGACTAAGAGATGATTCAAGAAGAAACGATGTTAGTAAGTCAAGATCAAATGCACAATGTCAATCAGTATATTTTATGTGTCTACATTTTTCCCTTCTTTGAAGTAATGCACTTGTTGCGTTGGTTCAAAGAATAAATGATCTCAATCAAAGCCAAAAAAAATTATTATTTAAAAATTGCCTCACTGCTACCTGGTGGGAGAGAATATACCAATATAATGCCCCCTCGAGAGATTGGATGAAAATTCCAATTTTTGGGTGATCTCGCGAAAAAAGAGGACAAATTACTTGATAGGTCCGAAAAGGCTCCATGAGGTTAAAAACATGTCTAAATGCAATAAAACTATAAAATACAAGCCTCAACCAAACAAAAAGTGGTTCGGGGGTCCAAAACCCTAGCAGGATAGCCAAACAGGGTGAAAAAACTCTAATTTTTAAGCTTAACATGGGCCTGAGGGGTCACTTTCAAGTCATTTTCACACACCTCCACTAGCAACCTTGAGATTTGAGCTCTGATTCTCTAGAGATAAGGTGCAATGATAGATTCCCCTACACATCACTGATCGAGTTCGAATGTACCAGTGGCCACCTGGCATCGGGGCACCGGTATGTGACTCTTACCCAAGATTTGTCTTTTCATTTAATGCCTCTTTTAATGCTTTAAAGGGTCAATTTGCTTGCAACGGCACTATATAGCGTCGCTTGGCAATCAAACTGCGCTACACGGTGCTGTTTTAAGCCACAATGGTGCAGTTCAGAGTTTAAGAACTTTGACGTTGAGCTTAGAGTTGGCGGGTTGGTTTGAAAAAGTGCGACGCAGTGACACTGAATTCACCCAAACTGTGACGCTGGAAGGGAAAGTGCACCACAACGGTGCCATATTTCTCTTTTTAGGCTCTAGCATCAGAGTTTGATTAGAAATGAAACTGCGATGCCATCGCAAGTTGCACCGCGAGAGAATTTTTTGGAGCGTTCAATCAAAAAAAAATCAAAATTTTTAACATGTTGACCTTCCTTGATGCAGGATGCAGCAAGGGAGCTCTACTCTCGAGAGCATAGGTCACGAGATTTGGTGGGCTTCTTGCGAGATTTGAGTGATAGGGTCCAGGATCAACTTAGGATTGCATGGTTGTGGCACATTGCGTACGTAGTGCCCGTGTGCACTCACCTAGGATGTTATCAGCACTGGCCAAGAGGTGGCATATTGAGATGTCCTTGTTTCATCTCCCCATTGGCGAGGCCACCATCACTCTAGAGGATGTTTGGCGTATTCTACGATTGTTGATTCATGGCCAATGGGCGATTTTTTATATAGACGAGGGCGTGAGGCTTGCTGCAAAGTCCTCGCCACATAGGACATTGTCTTCTGCGAGGGACAGATAGAGCTAGAGTGATATAGGATCGTAGCACCTCCCTACTACTGGATGATTGCAAGCCATCATTTCAGGTCTTATTGCCCTAGATAGACAAGGGTGATACTTCAGTCCTAGCTAGGGTTATTACTGGGAGAGGATGGTCCAAGATAGGCCGGTTCATTTTGCATGGGGGTCTGTTCTTCTAGCTTCACTCTATAGGGACCTCCATGACTATGTTTACATGGACGGCAGAGCACTCGGAGCAAGGGTGACCTTACTTCATGTTTGGGCATGGGAGCACATTTATGTGCTACGGCCACATGTCGTTCTAGTTCCAATGGGGGCAGACGATCCCCTCATGGAACGATACAAAGGCGGTGTGTCCTTTACACACACTGATGAGCACAGGATCCCCCACTAGAGGCGGGTCTTAGATGAGATGTTGGTTTTCACTTGGTGACCATACCTTGGTCGGCCTGGATGGGCCGACGATGTCGATCAGCTATTCTATTTCCACCATGACCAGTATATGTAGTGGCGGGAGCATACTATGATTGAGAGGTACCTGCCTAGGCGTGTGCAACATCAATTCAGAGAGCCACAGGATCGACCTGATGATGACTACGTAGCCATCTTTGTCTGCACCATGGCACAGGTTTCATGGGGGCAGTACATTCTTTCTTCAGAGGTAGTCGACAGTTTCTAACAGTTGGTAGCCTAACCATGGGCTTATGATTAGGGTTTAGCAAATCCAGGTACCACATAGGCCTACAGGGATCGGTTCTAACTTTGTCTTTGGCTGATGATTCTAGGTGCAGTCCTTGATGTGTGGAGAGTTAGAGGTGGAGGGGGAGGACGAGGACGGAGAGCCGATATTCGATAATATCTGCCACTTGTGCCTCCATTCCAGCTAGGTCACATAGACGTACACATGTAGGACTAGTAGTAGCAGCCACCATGAGACGAGAATTAGCCTCAGGTGTAGCCATAGGTGCAGCTATAGGTACAGCCAATAGGATAGGAAAATGCTCGAGATACGTTGATTGCGTAGTTACAGGCTTAGATCCAGGTTGTGATGGCCGAGAGGGATCAGCTCAGAATCAAGAGAGATCAGGTTGTACAGCAAAGACAGGCTGTATAGCTACAGGCAGCCACTGAGCTAGGCCGGAGACAGCAGATAGAGAGCATGATGGCCTCCTCCTCCTAGGGTACAGTGCCAGTTTGATCCTATAGGGATGCCATCCGAGAGGTAGAGTATTACCGATGGGCCTATCACGAGACCATACCCAGAGTAGAGTGGGTCCCAGAGTATTCAAAGCGGGCCAGCCACAGACCAATAGAGGATCATGGTGACAGAGTTGAGGGCAATATTCACAGGGATCAAGCTTGATCGAGATGTTATGATACTTTTTTTTTTGTGCCTTATGGGCTTCTTTTTGATAGCCCCGATGGGCCTTTTGTATTGATTGACACATATGTATAGTGATCCGATTTATTATTGTACTATGAAAGTTATGTGATGATATATATATATATATATATATAATCCAATGATGATTTTGATGTGATGCGATGTGTATTCTCTTATTTATGCATGTATGGTTCTACTTCTATATGTTATGGATGCATTTATTTCTAATGATGTGTGCATTATGATTATGGCTATTAGATCTATATTTTGTCGCCCAATGATATGTAGATGTATTTACATGATGTGCAATGATGTTGTCTATATGATGATCCATTTGTATTTATGCAAATGGGATATGTAAAATGATATGACCTATGGTGCACATGCAAAATGATAGGTGATTTATATAAATGATTTTGGATGTATATGTCCTTTTTGTGCAATGAATTTTGTACGTTCATGCCTATGTGCAATGATTTATGCAATGAATGATTTATGATGTTATTTATGAGATGATATGGATGATGTAATCTATCTAGTATGATGCAAATGAGATGGTTCTATGAGATGCTTAAAATAACCAATGTTATTATCCTAAACGTATTAAATGATGATGTAATGTATGCAATGCAAAGTGATATGACGATGCATAATGAATGTAATGTGATGAGATGATGTCATGATATTATGCAAGTATGCAAATGAATTAAATGCTTAAATACCTATTGTTTATGCAAAACTTATTATGAAATGTTTCTGTAAATGTTATGCGATGATTTATGTGATAGATGTAATGCAAGAAATGGATGCAATGAATGCTTATGATAACATGTTTATGCAATGCATATATTTTCTCTATGTTTATGCAATATGGTAATGATTTTGTGGATGCAACATCAATGATGATAGTGGTGATGATGGTCAACTATCATAGTACCTTGTTAGTGTGGTTAGCAAGGAAAGAAGAAGTCATTTCAACAAGACACAAGATGATGCAAAATGTAAATGATGATGATGATGATTACTTGCCAAGGAATTGGGATTTTCAAAGGAACGATTTCCTTATGTTTGATAATGCACGTGGTACGATCCATCAAGGTATAGGAAACTAGGATGGCATCGTACCTATTGTGATGGATTTTGACTTGACAATCAAATAGGAGTATTCTTGCTCACACCTGACATACAGAAACCTTGCTAGGATGCACTTTAGAAGTTTCAAACATCTCGGACCAAAACACAGAAAGGTAAACCTGCCCATGCAATAGTCAACAAGTTGCCCTAGACCTCTTCCAGACATACCTAACAAAGAAAGTATTAGCCAAGGTTATATTACAAAGACATCCAACAAGCGTAGTAGACAAAAGAATAATGATCATTGCCCCATTCCTATTTCTCTAAATCCTTTGTTCGGATATCATCAAGAGGTTCTTGGAATGAGCCCAAAATAAGATAAATCAAAAGATAAAGACAAAGTATACAAACAAGCTAATGTTCTTCAATACCACTAACTAAAAGGGAATGTTTTTTCAAGGATAAGAACCAAAACTATTTCCAAAAGATAATGCCCATTGTAAGAAGGATACATCCAAGGACATGTTAGTGGATGGCGGCACGTCATTTTGTTTATCCAAAGTGTTCCTTCTGATAAATGATGTCCATTGTAGGAAGGATTCATCCTAGGACATGATGTTATCAGATGATTGATATGGGACTGATTTGGATTATGGACTATCAACATAAAGAATTGACCAACTTGTTTACGTATTGACTTAGACCTGAGACTCGACATTTTTGAGTTTTACTTTTAACCTGCTAGACTTGTTTCTAACTATTTCACCAAAGGTTAAGGATGACAATCAGTTTATTATGGATGGTGTTATTGCAGGTGCAAGCGAGATGAGGTGGATGGATTTTTTCAAATATTTGGATGTTTTTGATGTTTTGAGGTTGTTTTTGGTATTTTTTGAGGTTTTGCAAATGTTTTGATTTTTTATTTTCCATTGTTTTTGGGATTTTCTGAGATTTTGACCGAGAGACTAACCTAAGGACCTATCCTAGGGGCCTTAGGGGCTCATCAACATATTAGCCTTGCCTATGTTATACACGAAGAGACCACATAGTTTGACTTGACTAATTTACAAATGCAGATATACATGATGAAATGTCAGTTTATTATGACAGACTTCTAAAGGACTAACCTAAGTGTCTCGGAGGATGATCAAAGATCAACCTTGCCTATGTTCAAGCTCAGAGACAATGTAGTTCGACAGGACAAGTTTTTTTTTGGATTTTTGATTGACTTTTTAACCTGTTTTGGGATTTTGATATGTTTTGAATGTTTTTGGATTTTTTGATGTTTTGATGTTTTTGGATTTTCTGATTTGAGGACTTTAAGATCATACACGAATCCGATCCAATAAGAACATGCCCCCAGCATGATGCAATAGACTACTCTAATAAAGGCAGGACAAACTAACCTTGGGGATGGGCCGAGTAGTACCAGGAGGGATCATGATATGAAAACAAGACCAAGCTATGTTGCAGATGTGAGTAGATGAGTGATGGATGGAGATATGAATGCAATGGATGATGGAAGTGAAAATGGATGAATGATGCAGAGCAAGCCGTAAACATCCTGGTGGATGGAAAGTTCTTATTTATGCAAGGCACCTATTTTCCAGGTTTTCACCAAGGTACTTGCCCAAAGTGCCACCGAAGTGGTTTTCACTAGAGGACAATTTTTTCTCTTTACTATTTCTTTGATCCATTTTCTGATTTTTTTGGATTTTTTGCTTTTTTTATTTTTTTCTTGTCACCAAGACACCTGTTTTCAAGGTGTTCACCAAAGTAACCATTTTTTCAGGAAATTTTATAATTTTTTGGATTTTTTGGTTCTATACCTTGAAATATTTAGGCATAGAACTTTTTGAGGTGAGAACTATTTGTGGGCTCTTGCAGAGGTTCCCCTTCAGGTGTTGATAACTGATATGCCCCTGAATTATAACTTGCTATGATTATGAATGGTCCTAACCAATTAGATTCGAACTTGCCTTTGTTGCTTGGGTTTGGGACATTCTTCTGATTCTCTTTTAAGACTAGTTCTCTGACTTGGAACATCTTGCTTCTGATTTTCTTATTATAGCTCATTTTGAGTCTATTTTGATAGACTTGCAAGTGATTTAAAGCATCTATACGTCTCTCATCCAGTAGCTCCAGCTCATTCAATCTTGACTCTCGGTAGTCTTCATTAGTGATGAGATTTTGCAGTGATATCCTGAGGGATGGGAGCTCGATCTTAATAGGGAGTACCACTTCTAATCCATAGACCAAAGAAAAGGGGGTGGTGCCGGTGGGTGTGCGAATGCTGGTTCAATAAGCCCAGAGGGTGAGATTAAGCTGTAGGTTCCAATCACGACCTGGGTCATTGACTATTTTCTTGAGGATTTTTAGAATGGTTTTGTTTCTAGCTTTTTCTTGGCCATTGCCTTTGGGATAGTATAGGGTGGAGAAGTGATGTTGGATTTTGAATTTCTCACATAAGTCACAGACCTCTTGATTTTTAAATGGTGTCCCATTTTCTGAGATAATGGCTTGTGGGACACAATATCAGCAAATGAGATAGTTCAAGATGAACTTTGAAATCTGATTCCTAGTTATGTATGTCATGGGTATGGCTTCCACCCACTTAGTAAAGTACTCAGTTGTGGTTATGATGAATTTGTGGCCGTAAGATGAGGTGGGCATAATTTTTCCAATGAGATCAAGTCCCCACTATGAAAAAGGCCATGGTGTGATGATAGGATGAAGCTCTTGAGCTGGAGCATGGATGAGGTCCCCATGCTGCTGACATTGTAGACACTTTCTAGCATGATCATGTGCTTCTCGTTCCATTCTGGGCCAATAATACCCCATCCTTAGCAGTTTCTTAGCTATGGTCATTCCACTCGAGTGTGAACCACATATACCGTTGTGTACTTTAGTTGGAGTGGTTAATGCCTTCTCAGCATTTAAGCAATGTAGTAGGGTACCTTTTATGCTTCTACCGTATAGGGTATCACATAGGATGACAAATCTAGATGCCTTTTTAACAAAGGTTCATTTTAGGTTTGATGGTAGGTCAGTGGGTATGAATCTTATTCAAATATATGTGTAAATGTCATGATACCAAGGATCACCAAGACCAACAATTTCGCACACAAATTATAATTCTTGTACCTCGAATGCAGGAACAAGAAGCTACTCAATCAAGTATTCATATTTTGGAACATTGTGAAGGATGTCTAATAGGGATCCAATTGTTGCCATAGCATCTGCTACTCTGTTGTTTGTTCTAAGAATTTTCTCAAATGTTATTTCGATGAAGGATTCTTTGAGAGTCTCCACCAATTTCTTGTATGGAGTGAGCTTTTCATCCTTAGTCTGATATTCATTATTGACTTGATTTATGATCAACTGAGAGTCTCTGTAAACTTTGAGAGCTATGATGTTCCATTGCACTGCTATCTTGAGACCTATACTCAAAGCCTCGTATTTCACGATGTTGTTGGTGCAAGGAAATGCTAGTTTGTATGACCTTGGTATGCAATCCCCTTGTGGGTTAATGAAGAAGACACCAGCTCCTCATCTGTGCTATGTGTATGGTCAGCTACGTTGAGGTTAAAAATGGATTCATCTGGAAACTCTGAGACAAGAGGATTCTCAGAATAAATAGGTGCTTCTCCTAGTTGATCTGCAATAACTTGGCCCTTAATTTCTTTCCTCTCTACATACTCAATGTCATACTCTGACAATATCATCACCCATTTTTCCATTCTTCCTGTGAGCATTTCCTTTGATAGTAGATACTTGAGGGGGTCAATTTTGGCAATGAGCTTTATCTTTTGTGCCAACATGTAATGTCTGAATTTTTGTGATGCAAACACTACTGCGAGGCATGCTTTCTCGATGAATGAGTAGTTTAGCTCATGACCGACCATTGTTCTACTGATATAGTACATAGCCCTTTTTCATTCTATTTTCGTCATATTGAGCTAGGAGAGCTCCAAGGGATGTTGTTGTTGCTCACACGTATAAGATCAATGGCTTTCTTGGGATGGGTGGCATTAAGACTGGTGGTGTCAATAGATATTCCTTGATTTTTTTGAATGCCTCTTCACATTTTGTATCACATTTGTATGTTACCCCCTTATGGAGTAGGTGAGAATATGGGTTCTACTTGTCTACCAGTTGTGCTATGAATCTTCTAATGGATTGGAGTCTGCCTTGGAGACCTCTTAGTTGCTTTAATATTTTTGGTGCCTCCATCTCAAGAATTGCTTTCACCTTTGTTAGATCCACTTCGATACCCCTCATGGATACTATATATCCTAGGAGCTTCCCTGATTGTATGTCAAAGATGCACTTCTTTGGGTTTAGTCTAACTTTGTACTCTTCTAGTCTGTCAAAAATAGCACTTAGGATTTCTATGTGACCTTTTCTCTTTCTAGACTTAGCTAGAATTTCGTCGACATAGTCTTCGACCATCTTATGGATCATGTCATGGAATATCAATGTCATGGCCCATTGATATGTTTCTCCTGCATTCTTTTGGCCGAATGGCATCATGTTCTAGTAGTAAGTCCCTCATGGACAAGTGAAGGTTGTCTTATGTTGATCCTCTTTAGCTATCATGATCTAATTGTATCCTAAGAATCTGTCCATTAGTGACAACATCTCATGTCCCACTGTCATGTCTACTATCATGTCAATGTTGGGAAGCAGGAAGTCATCTTTTGGACATGCCTTGTTCAAATCTCTGAAGTCTGTATAGATTCTAATGGCTCTGTCAGGATTTGAAACAGGTACTAAGTTTGATACCCATTCTAGATAATCTATTGGTCAGATGAATCCTACATCCAATAGCTTTTTTAGCTCCATTTTGACTAACAGAGCAATTTGAGGATGCATTTTTTTGAAGCTTTTATTTGACTGGCTTTGCTTCTGGATACACTACTAAGTGATGAACCACAGTCTTTGAATCAAGTCCTGACATGTTAGCATAAGTCCATGTGAAGTTTATCTATCTTTCCCTTAAGAAGGCTGCTAGGAGCTCTTGCTCTTCTGATAGTAGTGATTCCGCATAGAATGTGATATGCGGGGTCTCCTCTGTTCCTAGGTTGATTAGATTGCATTTTTCAACCAAGACCACTGACTTCTCCTGATGAATAGCTCTTAAAGGAAGATTAAATCCTTCATCTGTGGATGCCTCAGAGAGGTTTTCACAATTGAATATGTCCTTCCTTTTTACTTTTTTCTTGTCAGAGAGTGCTACAGTGTGGTTTTCACTCAAGGACTTGGATATTATTATTAGTTTCTCATTTTGTGACTAAAGGATTCAATCATTTCCCCATAATAGGCATGTGTGTCCACCTCCATTATAAACCCTGCTTTGTGATCCCCATCTGGAATGTTGTCCTGCAATCCCATGAATTCTGAGAGTGCCTCATCATTTTTGAATGTATCAAGAACCGGTCGTCCTCGTTGGTCATAATCGATGAGTTGGGGATATACTAAGCGGATCTCATGATTTTGTTGGTTTGGTTCGAAGGATCGGGTACTAATCATACACAGGGTGGTGTCCTCAAATAACCTAGGTAGATTGGTCATGGTATCCTTGTCATCACTACTATTATAGATCTCAATTATAAAGTTATGTATGTCTCTACCTATGGATATTGGTGAGCATACTTCTGCTTGCTACGCCCTTAATATTATTGTACATCGGGTTATGAATAGTTGGCTTGTGGCTATCTTAACTCTCTATTAAGTCATATTATCATTAGTATATTTTTATTTAGTTGTTTAGGTCAGCCTAAGTCTTATATAGGTGTGTCTAAGTCGGCCTAGGTGATATCCTTGGCATAAATAGGTATATAGAGGAGGTTGTGAGTCTTATTTCATCATCAACTGTGATGTGTGTTCTCATTAGAGATATTTGGAGGTTTTCCCCCTCGAAGTGGCTTGTTATTCTCAGTTATTATCAAGTATTTGCAGCATATTTCATATCATATTCTTCTATTGTGCAATTTATTTCATAACAAGTGGTATCAGAGCATGATCTTGGCACCATAGAGGCAAGGTTTTTCTCAATTTTGGAGGCAATTTTGGGAAGAGCATATCTTTTAGATTTTGGTGATTTTTTTTTTTATTTTTAAAGAGTTTTTTAAGAACATATTGAAGAAGCTACAGTCCATATTTCAAAAGAATTGGAGTAGAATTAAGCGAATTATTTCAGAATTAGGGTCTCTACACTATTTTTTTGGAATCTACATATCTCGCACATATTGTTTAATTGGAGTCTAATTTTTATTGGGTTTTTGAAGACATACTAAAGGATATTACAGTAAAAATTTGAGAGAATTTAAATTTCATTTGTGTGATTTATTTCAATATTAGTGGTTTCCATTATGGCAGGGCTTGCAACAAGGGGTAAAAAGAATGATGTCCCTTCGGGGAAGACTCCTAATAAGGATGGTGAAAAATCAAGGATATTACTCATAATGAAGAAATTAATAAGGTCAAGGAAGAAATTTCCTCAATTAAGATGGATATGTGTGACCTAAGAGGAGATATGTCAGACATGCAAAACATGTTAAGCAGCTACATAGTTGAATCAAGAAAGGAGTTCTCAAGCGGCCAAGGTGAGAATTATAGGTCAGCTACTAATAACACAAGCTTTAGTACTCCTATGGGATCTAGGAATTTATTTCCAAAGGTGGATATGCGCAAGTTTGATGGTAAGGATCCTCTAACATGGATAAACCAAATGGAGAATTTTTTTGAAGTACACCAAATCCCAAATGGAAGTACCAATCCATTCAATCTCATCAAAAAGGGGCTCACCGTCTCATGGTCAATTTTTATAGAGGAACTCCAAGCACAATATAGCAATAGCATCCACAGACTTCTTCAGCCATTGCTAAACTTCAACAAATAGGATCAGTTAAGGATTATATTCAACAATTCCAAATTCTATCCTTAAGGGTGGATTCAATTACGGAGGAAAACTTGAATGAATTATTCTTGGGTGGTCTCAAGGATCACATTCAACATGAGGTACGCATGTTTAGCCCTAGTTCCATAAATGAGTCTTTATCTTAGCACGAGGGTAGAGGAGAAATATTTGATTCCTAAGAAGCAAGGGGCTAATGTGACAAGAGAGAAAGGATATTCAACACAACCTACTTAGTTGACTCCACAAAAATTGAGGAGAAAAGAGCAAAAGGCTTGTGTTTCAATTGTGATATAAGTATAGTGAGGACATAAATGTAGTGAAAAGAAATTGTTTTATATTGAAGGTCCCAATGAGGAAGAAGAGGAAGAACCCATACTAGAAGATGAAAGGGAGTCAAATGAGGAATCACATGATTCTCAACCAATCATTTCTTGTCATGCACTCTTAGGTTTCAGTGCTCCACAAACTCTCAAGGTGGTGGGGTTCCTAAAGAAGCAGAAGGTAACAGTGTTGATCGACTCAGGTAGTACTCATAATTTCATCAACAAAAAGTTAGCTACTCATCTAGATTGTTTTATATATCCAACTCCAGTTTCAAGTTTTGATTGTAGATGGTGGTATAGTTAGTTGTTAGGGAAGTTTCATAGCATTAAATTATCCATGGGAGATTATCAACTTGATACCCCAATGTATGCGATATCCATGGGTGCAGCAGATATTATTTTGGGAGTACAATGGCTTACTACATTAGGAACAATTGAGATGAACTTCCAAGAACTATTCATGAGATTTCAATCAGAAGGAAGGCTAGTAGAGCTAAGGGGGTTGAAGGAAAAATCTCCACAAATGGTAAGCTCTCATCAAATGAAAAAGTTTCTTAAGAAAGGAGTGGATGGATTTGTGGCCCAACTATGTTCATTAGAAGTCTCTCAATCTATTACTCCTACTCATCCAGATTTGCAAGCTATAATTGATCGTCACTCAGTTGTTCTTGGAGATATGCCTAAAGGACTTCCTCCTAAGAGGGATCATGATCATGCCATACAGTTAGTCCCAGGGAGCCAACCACTGAACATCAAGCCTTACAGGTATCCACACGTACAAAAGAGTGAGATAGAAAAAATTGTTGAAGAGATGCTACAGGCAGGAATCATTAGGAATAGCCAAAGTGCTCACTCCTCACCGGTGGTGATGGTATGTAAGAAGGATGATACTTGGTGCATGTTTCCAGATTATAGAGTGCTCAACATGTACACCATTAAAGATAAGTTTCCAATTCCAGTCATTGATGATTTGCTAGATGAATTAAATGGAGCTATATTTTTTACCAAGTTAGATCTTAGATCTGGTTATCAACAAATTTAGATTAAGGAGGAGGATATTTGTAAGACAGCATTTCAGACTCATGAGGGCCATTATGAATTTTTGGTGATGCCATTTGGTCTTACCAATGCACCATCTACATTCCAAAGTTTTATGAATTCCATTTTTAAGAAGTTCTTGAGAAAGTTTGTGTTAGTATTCTTTGATGATATATTGATTTACAGCAAGACTTGGGAAGAACATTTGCAACATGTGGACCAAGCATTACAAATACTTGAAGATCATAAACTCTATGCTAAGCCATCCAAGTGTGCTTTTGGTCTTACAAAGGTGGAGTATTTGGGACACATAGTTTCACATGAAGGAGTAAAGGTGGACCCTAACAAAATTAAGGCTATCATGGAATGGCCTATTCCAAAAACCATTAAGAAACTGAGAGGATTCTTGGGATTGACAGGGTACTATAGAAGATTTGTGAAGAATTATGGTAGTATAGTAGCACCTCTCACCACTCTATTGAAGAAGGATTCTTTTCATTGGAAAAAGTCTGCCAATACAACATTTGAAAGATTGAAGGAGGCTAGGTGTACAACTCCAGTACTTGCCACTCCTAACTTCACCAAGGAATTCATTGTGGAATGTGATGCTTCCGGAATTGGGATAGGAGCAGTGCTCATGCAAGAAGGTTGACCAATTGCTTTTGAGAGTCGTCAATTAAAAGGTAACAATCTACTAAAACCTATTTATGAGAAGGAAATGCTAGCAATACTCCATGCAGTGAAACAATGGCGGCCTTATCTATTGGGTAGACATTTCAAGGTTAAGAAAGATCATGATAGCCTAAAATATTTTTTGGAACGACTATCTTTTGAAGAGTAACAAAAATGGGTCACTAAGATGTTAGGATATGACTTTGAGATTGTATATAAGAAAGGGAAAGAAAATATTGTCACAGATGCACTGTCAAGGAAGGATGAGAAAGATGAAGCCTTATTGTGTGCCCTTTCAATATTACAAGCAAATTGGGTGGAGGAAGCCAAAGTAGAGTGGCAAAATGATGTTGCGACTAGTAATCTCATCGAGCAATTAAAAAGTGATCCTAGTAGTTCAGATAAGTTTTGTTGGAAGGGAGATACTCTTTGGTATAAAGAGTGTTTGTATCTCTACAAGAATTCCAACCTTAAAATCAAGATTCTCACAGAGTTGCATGAGTCTCCAGTGGGTGGTCATTCAGGATTTTTGAAGACATATCATCGAGTCAAGCAAGATTTCTTTTGGGAAGGGCTAAAGGGTGATGTTCAAAATTTTGTGGCTGAATGTTTGGTGTGTCAAAGGCATAAAGGGGAGACAATTAAGACACCAGGTCTCTTGCAACCCTTATCTATTCCTAGCCAGCGTTGGGAAGAGATATCCATGGACTTCATCACAGGGCTTCCCAAATCTAAAGGTCATAATGTCATCATGGTTGTAGTTGATCGGCTCACTAAATATGCACATTTCATTGCATTAGCACATCCTTTTATAGCAAGTGCAGTGGCTAAAGCTTTTTCGGAGAATATCAAAAAGCTACATGGTACACCTAAAGTTATTCTTAGTGATCGTGATCCTATCTTCACTAGTCACTTTTGGAAAGATTTATTCTCATGTTTGGGTACTCAATTGGCTCTTATCTCTTCATACCACCCTCAATCAGATGGGAAAACAAAGGTTGTTAATAAGTGTTTGGAAGGATATCTACATTGTTTCACTTTAGAGAAATAGTCCCAGTGGGTAGATTGGCTACCACTTGTGGAATGGTGGTATAACACTTCTTTTCATAGCTCATCAAAAATGTCTCCTTTTTTGGCACTTTATGGATATCATCCTCCTTCCATCACATCATCAATTAAGGTGTCCCCAAGAGTTTAGGCAGTAGAAGACCACTTGCTTCATCAACAACAAGTACTTTTAGGACTCAAGGAGAATTTAGCCATGGCACAAAATTGAATGAAACAACAAGCAGACCAACATCGTAGTGAAAGAAGTTTTGAAGTTGGGGATTGGGTCTTCTTGCGATTGCAGCCTTATAAGCAAATCTCACTAAAGTAGCAAAGAAAGAATAATAAGTTGTCGCCAAAGTATTATGGTCCATACCAAATCATGCAGAAGATCGGTAGTGTTGCCTACAAGCTTGAGTTGCCACCACAACAAAGATACATCCAATTTTTCATGTTTCTGTTTGAAGAAGGTAATTGGGCATAATATTCCCACTCAAACAACACTTCGAGCTGGATGAAGAAGGGAGAATCATTTTGGAACCGAGTGCATTCATCAAAGCACAAAGAAGGCTGAGGAATAGAACTATCACTAAGTATCTCATCCAATGGAAGAATTTACTAGTTGAAGATGCCACATGGGAAGATGAGGAGTTCATTCAAAAGTTTCCAAACTTGATTAGCATTGAGGACAATGCTTCTTTGAAGGGAGGCATGCTTTCGCCCTTAATATTATTGTACATCGGGTTATGAATAGTCGCTTGTGGCTATCTTAACTCTCTATTAAGTCATATTATCATTAGTATATTGTTATTTAGTTGTTTTAGGTCAGCCTAAGTCTTATATAGGTGTGTCTAAGTCGGCCTAGGTGATATCCTTGGCATAAATAGGTATATATAGGAGGTTGTGAGTCTTATTTCATCATCAAGTGTGAAGTGTGTTCTCATTAGAGATATTTGGAGGTTTTCCCCCTCGAAGTGGCTTGTTATTCTCAGTTATTATCAAGTATTTGCAACATATTTCATATCATATTCTTCTATTGTGCAAGTTATTTCATAACACTGCTACTATTGGCTGAGGAGAAATATTAACCATTCTAATCAGAGGACTTCAACCATGTATGGTTATACTCGAAGGGGTACACCCAAGGCCAAGATTTTGTATGGTTTTGATTATTAACAAGGGGGTGTGCTTGAAGAGCATTGAGGAATGCATTTCCCTTGTTAACGTTGGGTTGGGTTGGAGCAAAAGATGTCGTGATTTGCGGAATGTTTTGCATGATGTTTTGGGATGGGGGTGTAGATGACATGGGGATGGTGGATGAGATTGGAGGAAATGATGTCTCCACTATGGTACTCACGTCAAAATCCGAAGGTAGTTTAGCCCCTTGTTTTTCTAGTTCAAGCATGTATAACAAAGGGTTGAGCCTCATCATGATGTTGATGATTCTATGGTTGTCCAGGTTTTGGAGCATTTCAGTTATTACTTCGTGAGACATTCCAAGGGTAAGATCTTCTCCTTGGTTTTCCTCTTGCGGATTTTAGGATGATGAGATGGTCAATGGATTGCTTGACTCAGCGGGAGTTATCTCAATGTTTGTTTGGCTAAGATCACTTGAAGCGGGTGTTTCTTTTTTGGCTTCCATGCTCTTATTGTATTGAGATCTAGTTTGAACCATAAAACGAGGATCAATTTTCAAGAATAGGAGAGATGAACCTCTTGATTCTTTGGATTGATCTTTATTTTATGTCAAAGTAGAAAATTTTTAGGAATCTTAAGGATCAAGAAATGATGGATGATGTAAAGGGTGGATGATGTGGATGTTATGCTCTTTTGATCAATCTTGATGGGAGATGCTAGGCTTTTGGGACTTTCGGATATGTTTCAGATTTTTTATTTTGATTTTCCTTTTGAGTTTTTCCTTGATCTTGATATGTTTTGATTTGTTTTGATTTTGAAAAAAAAGACCCTAAGATGTTGGATGATGATCTAAGGGATAGCTTTGTTCAAGGGATGATGATTTTAATATGTGTAGGGAGAAGGATGCATCTACCCACACCTATTCAAATGAGATGATAATTTAGCTAAGCATACGAAGAAGGATGCATCTATGTATATCAAGCTAAACAAGATGATTTTTGATGACTTTGACTAAGCATATGCAAAATGATGCATCTACACATATCTAGCCAAAAGGTGATTTTGATAATTTTTTCAAGGATTTAGTCTCAAGGATTTGATGATGTTTGATTTTGCCCAAAAGGCCTAGCATTTAAGGGATGATTTCAAGATTTTCCAAAAGGTGATGGTGAGATGATGTTTGTTTTGATGTTTTTGAAGGGTGGATGAAAGGATTTTGATTTACTTTTGATCCTAAGATGAACCTAAAAAGACACTTTGTTTGCCTAGACCTAGGTATTGAAGAACATGCAAATGCTTCCTATAGACCTTTGCGACCAAGGAATGATTTAATTTGCACACACATTTTTGGATTTTGAACCAACGATCTTTGCTTTGGATTTTGGATCTTTTTGAGAAATCGTGAGTCTTCAACACACATGAAAGTTCATTTTGCTTAGCTTTGCTTAATGGCTTTATTTTACCAAAAACACTTTCTTTGATTAAGTTTTTCAAACTAAGATGTCCAATGTCTTAATTTCTTCAAACCCCACAAAGTATGTTATGTGGAAATTTGATGAACTCAAGGCAAGGGTTTCCCTATAGTTTACTTAAGGAGACAAATCGAGATATAATCCAATGTTTAGAAACCTCTCAGGACGTGAATACCAAGGGCAAGCAATAACTTATAGATTGAGTCAATGGTATTTGTCTCCAAAAGGGTTTGAAATTTGGATGATGTTAAGTGTTTGTTTTTGAGATGTTTTCAACCAAGCAATATATTTTGTAACCCAAGAATAAGTACAATCCTATGGATGTGTAAGACAATATTTGTTGGATTCCCACTTGGACAAGTCCAACTACGCTTATCTTTAGTGAATGGTTAGATGTTTGACCCCACTGGCTCCCCTCCATGGCACTCACTTATACGGGGCAGCCAAGCATCAACACCCATGAAACTTTCATGGCATGTTTTCCATTTCTACTAAAAGACCGTAAAAGTGTGGGGTGGCTTCAGAACGACCGTTCTTGCACCAACAAATAGATTAAAGGATTTTGGAAAATTCTAGCACATGGGTTTTAATAAGGACTTTTCGTTCGTGGAGATTGACCCATATGACAAGAGTACCCTTTCGGATCCATCTTGTCAGAATCAACCGCATGATATTGGCATTTACTCCAATACACACATTTATATACCAATTGGAAATACTCTTGGCTTGAGAGTGTTACCAGTTGAGTCGTTCCCTTGGGTGAGTACTTTTTCCCCAAGGCAAACCCTATAGGATAAACAAAAGTGAGTGAAAACAAAATTTGTAACTTGATCAATCCTTGATGGCAACAAAGAGAGAGAATATATGCGAAAATGCCCCCACTCACACTCACACAAGATTTTGTTCAATTTTAAACCCAAATCGAAGTGTGGAGGTGATTGCTTTGTCTCACCCTAAAGTCATGAAAAAGGGCTTTCGATTCTCAAGATCGCTATAAAGCACGAGAGAAGCGCATACGTCCTTTTTCAAAGGCTTTAGTTTAAGTAAGCTTTCACAAAAAACAAAGTTGTACTTGTTCTTTTTAAATCCACAAAGCAAAATGTGAGTTCTTTTTAACCACCAAAAGACAAGTGAAAGACATTTGTTCAAATTTTTTTTTTAATTCTAGAAACAAAATCTAGTATGTTGTGGTCCTAATGTTCGTTTTAGCCTTTGCAAGAAGAAATTGAAAGATTCTTTTCAAAACCCAAACGAAGACTAGTGTCTTAAGGAAGAAAAAGATAACAATTTCTTAACAAAGTGTTAAGCAAACCCTAAAGTGTTTAAAAACACTTTGATTTGATGAAACATCCTCCTCATGCTTCTCCTGCTTTTGATTTCGATTTCCCACCTACAAGGAAGAAAAACCAGTCAAATTCTGGAAAATACAAAGACAAAATAGCATAAAACAAACAACAAATTAATCATTAATCAAATAACACGTGCCAAAATTTAATTCTCCCTTTTTACTCCCTTCCAGCGTCGCAACTCGTGACTACGTCAGAGTTTGATTTCCCAGCGGTGCTCTCACAGCACCGCTTGCCAGTCAGCGTCACTCTGTGTTGGGTTGCCATGAAAAGATAAGATGTTAATTAACCTTTCTTAAGAATATTTCTAAAATTGAGTGTTCTATAGATTATAAAATTATAAGCGAGACCATGTCTAACTCTTTATAATACTTGTTATGATGTACATTATACTCTTAATTTTTCATTCTTTATATATCAAAAAATAAATATATTTAACAAACGCTTTAAAAGCTCAAAGAAGAGAGCTGAACTATTTAGACACATATAAAATTATGTATCAAACTATATCTTTTTAAAATACAATTAAGAATATAAATTATTAAAATTTATTAGAACTTATATAATAAAAAAGAAACATCATTATAAACAATTAAAACAGTTTTACTAATATTAAATAATATTTATGATAAGATGAAACTTAATTAAATTATATTATATATGTTTTCAATATCAATATTGACCAAAAGAAAGTTGTTTATTGAAAACTTATAAATTAAACCAGAGCATGTTTAAATTATACGAAAACAAAGGAAAATAGCATCCATACATACCCCCCAATTACGTAAAAATTGTTTAAGAGTATATAGTTTCTTTCGTTGAACTTGTTCTAATCATTTTATTTAAATACGATATATAATTGTTGAAATCAAAAGATAAATAAGAAAAAAAACTATTATATATAATTTCTAGTATACATATTCTTTGCTCTGTATTTAATTTATTCGTCTGTAAATTAGACAAGCGATAAGGACATATTTACATATATTTTTTATTATTATATAACAATTTAGCTACTTTCGTTCACGTGGTTGCATTCTGTCCTTAATCCAGCTGCCAAAACCACCGGCTAAAGATGGTTCCTTTGACTTGTAAGGCCTCGGCTCTTATCGACATGTTACAACCTATCCAACAATCCAACTACTACCTCAAGAGTAAAATAAATAATATATTATATTATTAAATAAATAAATAAAATTATAGGGAAAAAATAATTAAATAAAAAGGTGAACAGAAACTTATATACAGTCAGAATAGAACAATGTTCCTGCCTCAAATACGCCACAGTAGGACGTAACCTTCACAAAATGGCGAATAACATGGCAGTGAGCTATCAAGGGTAAAATCAAAGTATTGGAGAGCATCGGAAGAGTGCCTCTCTAAATGACATCTTCCTCTTTTGGGTGGTATTTTTCACTTTGTGGTTTAAATTCCTTAGATACTAGCTCATCATTAGACCTTACCTAAATTTAATATATTTTTCCTTTCTTAACACATTTATCTCTATGAAACCATGACTTCTTGTAATTGAAACATATATTATTCCTTTTTAATTCATTCCTCACCTCAATATTTGATCCTCACATTTTGGTCCATTGTACATTTTTATGAAATGGCTTCTAAGTTAGAGTTGAAATTTTCATCTAGTTATTAATCTTCACCATGGAAGAATCAAGTGCCAAATCCCAAATCCCAGTTGATGGCCTCATGTAGGTAGGTGGTTCAAAATTCTTGACTAGCCCCTTGAGAGTGGAAAAACATGGTTTGATGCCTATTATTTTTAGAATCCTTTAACATTTTATTTATGACATCTCTTTTCTTAATTTCCTACGATCAATTCATTTTATGTGAATAATTTTCTTTGAGGTGTTCTATCAAATGATTCACTTGCAATGTCAATGTTTCCATAGTAGCATGCATATCTCTACACAATTATTTGAGTTCTAATTTTTTGGGGGGTTTTATATCTATGCATACCCATATTTAAACCCATACAACTAACTCATCCATTTATATGAATGTTCAGCCAAATTTATTGTCCATGCTTTCCAATATTGCATGCACATCCACCAGCACACTTTGTAACTATAACATTTTACAAAAAAATCCTCCTTCAATCCTCATACTAGTACAATGTATATACCACAAGCAAGCACAAAATGTGCAGACCGAAGTATTTAACGTACTCTTAATGTAGCTAGTCATGCCTTAAATTCTTCTATATTGAATGATGTCAAGTGAGCATCAAATTGGTATCTTCCCAAAGTAGGAAAGTAACAAAGGAATTGTGTAGCAGGAAAAGTTTATGGCACAATAAGGGAGATGTTGCTTTGTAGAGTTCGGAGTTCAAATTTTACATGGCCATCATAATTTGTAAAGTTAAAAAAATACTTGATGTCTTTGTATGTCATTCCAACACAATCTAATCAAGAAGCAATATTTGATCAATAATTGATGTCTTACTCCACCAATATAAAAAAAATTAAAAAAAATACTTAAAATATGAATAACGAGTTTCACTTTAAAAAATTGCAATTGAATTTCAATAAAATATTGAATTGTTGTTTTTATCAAGTTTAGTTTTAAAAATATTAAGTGTATCCATTTATTATTAGCTTCTTTTTAGATATTGTAAAGCTTGTCAATTCTATTTTTAAAATGGTATTTATATTATTTTATTGGTAAATTACTACTTTTATAATTATGAATTTTACTAATCTTTTGTTGGTGATGTTTGATTAATTAGTATTTGTACTTCTTGAAAGTCTGTTGTAGATATCATTGTTTGACTCTTTTAGTAGAATTAAGTTGAAAGGCCTATTTTGGCACAATTCATTAATCAATATAATTTGATATCAAAAGACAATGAGGATCCAATACATTTCCAAAGATAGTGGTGATATACTCACCATTAGTATTTCTAAAAATAGTGAAGTGGTACTCACCATCAAAGATTCTTCAAAGTTAAAATGTCATGATTCAAGATATGTGATCCAATGCAAAGAGGACATGTTCCTAGATGGAAGTAAAAATTAGATGTCTTTGGCAATGGGTTTGTCTAAGTTGTTTGATCAATACACAGAAAGCATTCAAGTCCATAATATTTATGAATAATAAGTTCACTCAAAAATATTGTAACTCAAAAGGAAAAATGGAAACAACAAACTCCAAGGGAATCTAAAAATACTATGAAATCTTGTAAGAGATTTGAAGAACTTGGGAATCTAAAAAGTTATTAGTGATTTTAAAAATTAAACTATGTGTGTCTATGAATATTTTGAATTGCATAATCAAAATTTATTTGGTTTGAATGTAATCTAAATGGGCCCAAATAATAGAGGTGATTGATTGACAACATCACATTATTGGACATAACCTCTCTATGTAGAATATGTTGGTTCCAATCCTTGTGAATTGGAAAAATTGTTGAGTCTACTTCATAGGCAATGGTGTTTATGTGATTATCGACATATTTTATGTCATTTATTAAACACCCTTGGTAATAAAAAAAAATTGTATATGTCTACAACATAAATTACATATATATCAATAACATTAATTCTTATTTATAAAATGATCTCTTAAAATTTATTCTTCCATAAGATAGGATATTTATGGTTGTATTATCACAAGCATGATTATTTGAGATTAAAAAAAAAAAATTGGTGTTGATGTTGTCATGGACCTCATATATTTAAAGCACTAGCTTTAGAAACAAGGAAAATATGTTGCTTGTTAAGACAAACTTTTAAGTAATCAACATAGAAGATAAATTATGAACAATTAAACACCTATCTCCATCATTGAACCATTTCAAACAAACAATGTGTTTAATATCCTCACAAAGAAAAATCATCACCAATCTTCATTACTTTCTTTCTAGGTACATACCCATTCTTTATCAATACTAAAAGAAATAGCAACGCTAGTGCAAATGAATTTGTGGAAAGCTTCTAAATATTAAAAAAAAGAGTTCTCTCTTTGTATCACCATTATTAGTATTATAAACCCTCAATATCATTACAAAGAGAGAGGCATACAATAAAAATCACATATAAAGTATAAGTTCAATATAACAAAGCTTCCATAGAGCATGATGAATGCAAGAAGATCTTCCCAAATTCTTCTTTAAAGGTATATAGGGACAATCTAATGGCTATGAATGGGAAAGAGATGGAAGAACTATACATGTGATAGACCTAAGACATAATTTTTCTTATGTGCAATGGTGAGAAATTTAAGGGGAGAAAGGGAGTAGGGGAAGGTGCTAGCTATGATAGAGGTAAGTGTAGAGGGAATAATGGTGACTACTAGAGAAAAAATAAATATCCATCTCAAGGATGCAATGACAATTTCTATGTAAGTAGGAATTTCCATTAGAGGTGTGATTAATGAAGCTACAAAGTATCACCTTGATTTACCTTTTATAGCTAATATCAAGTCTCTACAACTAAAATATTTTTCATTAATGCCCATGAAAATAACCTTATTACACCCTCAACCCTCCTCCTTATACCCTATGCCATCAACCTTATAACCTAAACCCTAAACACTATCCCACAACCCTATACTTAAACCCTAAACCCTACATTAAACCTTTTATCCTAAACCCTAAACCTTAAACCATTAATCCTAAATCTAATATCCTCAATTCCATATACCTAATATTCTAAACCCTAATCTCTATACCCTATACACTTAACCCTATACCATCAACCTTGAACACTATCCTCAACACTATACCTTAAACCCTAAATCTTGTACCCTCATCCCCTTACACTATACCCTCAACCTTATACTCTAAACCCTAAACACTATCCCTCAACTATATACCCTCAACCCTATACTTAAACCCTAAACCGGGCTACAATCTCAAATATTAACCCTATACCTTATACTCTCAACCCTATACCCTAATCCCTATACCTAATATCCTAAACCCTAATCCTTATAACCTTTACACTTAACCCCATTCCTCTCTAATATCTATCTCGCCATTCTCTCCCTAGATACTTCTCTCTATCTCCCTCTCCATCTCTACCTCTCTCTCCCTCCTTCCCTCTCTCTCCCTCTCTCTAAATCTCCCCACCTTCCTCCTCTTTCTCACCCATCTTTCTCTCTCACTCTCTCCTTCCCTCTCTACTCTCTATCAAGTATCAATCTCTCTCTTCCTCCCTCTCTCCTCTCTCTCTATATCACCTCTCTTTCTCTCTCCCTCCCTCCCTTCTTCCCTCTCTAATTTTCTCTATCTCCCCCTCTCTTTCTTCCTCAACCCTATACCTTAAACCCTAAACCCTACACCCTCAACCCTCACCACTATACCATATACCCTCAACCTTATAACCGAAATGCTAAATATTGTCCCTCAACTCTAAACTTAAACCCTAAATGGGTATGTGCAGGATCATCATGAAAAAAAAGGCCCTTAAGTGGCAAAAAATTCAAAAAAAACCAAAGTTTGGAAACTTGGCATAAAAAATTGAATAAGTTATCTATATTATTTCAAAAATATGTAAGAATAGAATCTGTAGAAAATTGAATGTAGTTTCCTAAACTACTAGGTTTATTTTTAAAAAAAAAATTTATTTGGTGAAAATTTAAAATTTCAATCGATTAGTACTTGATTTTAGGGAAAAATAAAGAAGTGGTGTTTGGAGCCACCCTAACCACAATAAAATGATAATATTTTTTTATAATATTTTAGATATAAGTAAGAATTCATGTCAGATGTGATGCATACTTTTTTTTGTAATCTTTTTCCAAGTAAATAATTAATTATGATTTTTTTTTTATTACAAATTTTAAAAAATATAAAAACTTGTATGTCTAACCACCTTAACTTGGTCAAACTTCATGAAATTCAATTTTATTTTTTAATCCTATAGTATGTAGGCATAGAATGTGATGCATATTTGATTCAAAAAACATGATCTGCAGTTTTAAAGCTATAGATTTTTCAATCGACTATCAATGGGACTTTAATTAGGTAATTCAAATAGAAAATGAATAATGGTTATTTATTAAATTCAAGTAAAGCATAATTTATAGAATTGGTGGAAAGTTGAGAATCTTCTTTAAAAACCCTTTTCGTTTCATCAACTTTTGGGTAAAAAACAGTCGTCAGCCACATGGGCCATCATATCACTTACATATCGCCACTTTTTCACCCATCATGATCCTACACATACCCAAACCCTATATTCAACCTTTTTAAATTATAAACCCTAAACCCTTAATCCTAAACCCAATACCCTCAACCTTATACCCAATCTTCTAAAACCTTTAATCTTTATACCAAATACACTTAAACCTATACCCTCAACCTTGAACATTATCCTTCAACCCTCAACCCTATAACTTAAACCCTAAACCCTACACCCTCAACCCTTATCCCTATACCCTATACACTCAACCTTATACCATAAACCCTGAACATTATCCCTCAAACCTATACTTAATAAAACCTAAACCCTACACTCTCAACCCTTAACCCTATACCTTATACTCTAAACCTAACACCCATCATCTGAAGCCTTATAACCAATATCCTAAACCCTAATGCATGTACCCCATACACTTAACCTTATACCCTCAACCCTCAACCCTACATTCAACCTTGTAACCTAAACCCTCAACCCTAAACCCAATACACTCAACCCTATATTGAATATCCTAAACCCTAATCCCTATAACCTATACCCAATATCCTAAACCCTAATGCCTATACCCTATATACTTACCCTTATAGCCTCAACCCTGGACACCATCACTCAACCCTCAAACCTATACCTTAAACCCTCAACCCTCATCCCTATTCCATATACCCTCAACCTTATACCCTGAACCCTGAACATTATCCCTTAACTCTATACTTAAACCATAAACCCTGCACTCTCAACCCTTGACCCTATACCTTATACCCTAAACCATACACCATAAATCCTATACCCAATAACCTAAACCCTAATCCCTATACCCTATACACTTAACCTTATACCCTCAACCCTCAACCCTATTCTTAAACCCTCAACCCTGCATTAAACCTTGTAACCTAAACCCTCAACCCTTTACTAATACCCTCAACCCTATATCGAATATCCTAAAACCTAATCCCTATACCCTATACCATCAACCCCGAATACTATCCCTCAACCCTAAACCCTTAGTCCTAAACCCTCATCCCTATAACCTATATCCTAAACCCTAAACATTATCCTTCAACCCTATGCTTAATCCCTAAACACTACATTCAACCTTGTACCCTACACCTTAATCCCTAAACCTAATGCCCTCAAGCCTATATAACCAATATCCTAAACCCTAATACCTATACCTTATGTACTTAACCTTGTACCCTTGAAACCTTGAACATTATCCCTCAACCCTCAACCCTCATCCTTATACCTTATACCTCAAGCTTACACCCTAAACCCTAAACATTATCCCTCAACCATTGACCCTTAATCCTATAATTAAACCCTAAACCCTACATTAAATATTATACCCTAAACCCTAAACCCTAAAACCTAAATTTTCAACCCTAAACCTAATATTCTCAACCCTATATCTAATATCCTAAACCCTCAATCCTAAACACTATTGCTCAACCTTCAACCCTATACCTTAAACCCTAAACCCTACACCTTCAACCCTAAACCCTACACCTTCAACCCTCATCCCTATACCCTATACCCTCAAACTTATAACCTAAACCATAAAAATTATCCCTCAACCCTATACTTAAAACCTAAACCCTACATTCACCTTTTACTCTAAACCCTAAACCCTCAATCCTAAACCCAATACCCTCAACCCTATACCCAATATTCTAAACCCTAATCCCTATACCCTATACACTTAGCCCTATACCCTCAACCTTGAACACTATCCCTCAACCCTCAACCCTTTACCTTAAACCCTAAACCATATGCCCTCAACCCTCATCCCTATACCTTATACCCCAAATCCTGAACATTATCCCTCAACCCTATACTTAAATAGTAAACCCTACACTCTCAACCCTTAACCCTATACCTTATACCCTAAACACTATACACAATATCCTAAACCCTAATCCCTATACCCTATACACTTAACCTTATACCCTCAAGCCTGAACATTATACCTCAACCCTCAACCTTATACTTAAACCCTAAACCCTACATTTAACCTTGTACCCTAAACCCTAATCCATATACCCTATACACTCAACCTCATACCTTCAACCCTCAACCCTCAACCCTCAACCATATACCTTAAACCCTAAACCCTCATCTCTCATCTCGATACCCTATGTTTTCAAATTTATACCTAATATCCTAAACCCTAATCCCTATACCCTACACACTTAACCCTATAACCTCAAACCCTAGACCTTACATACTAAACCTTACACCCTAACTCCTCATAGGGGGAGAGATAAAGAGGGAGGATGGATTGGGGAGAGAGAGAGAGGGAGGGAGGGATGTGTAGCATATATTTTGGCATCCAAGTTCTTTCTAGCTCACTCTTAGCGTTTTTCACCTAGAAGGAGAAAGATAGGCCAAAATGCAATGTTACACTCAAAATCAATGCAATATGGATGGAATATGGATGAAATATACCTAGATGAAATGTTTGAATGCAAGAAATTAATAATATTAATTGATTAATGAATGGAAACTAAGGAAACGAAGAATGTTTGAAAACACATTGTGTAATGCAAAAAAACTTAAAAATGAGTGCAAAATGAAACTGAAATGCATGAAACTGAAAGTGTGCACCTCAGGTATGGATGGAGACTATAAATTTCTTCTAAAATGTTGATGGTAATTTTTAGGCCTAGTGGGACTCATTCACCATTTTGGGTGAATTAGTCCTAGTTCTGGAAATCTGAACCGGAGACCGTTTCAAACAAATGGGTATCCAAAACCATAGAAAACCAAAATCAAGCCTGGCAGTGGGACTCATTCACCAACCATGGTGAATGATTCTACTTTTTAATTTCTAAAAATCCAAAAGTGGAAACTAAAGTCCCCAATCTACTCTTCAGCTCCTAACAGGTGTCCACCTCTGAAAGTCTAATTTTTGAACTTGAAAGTGACTTTTTTTATATATTTTTCCTTTTCTAATAAACGGATGTCTTGAACAACTTTATAACTTGATCTTCAATGATTTCCAAGTCCTCAAGATGTCTAAATCTACAAAAACACAAGACAAGAAAGAGAAATTTTGGATGGTAAGGCATGGGGGTTTGCCTTGGTCAAACCCCTTTGTAGGTAATTACGCCAAAATGAGAAAAGAATGTAATGAAGCATGCAATGATGGATTCAATAACTTTCCATAAAGATTAATCTTTAATTTCTGTAGCAAAACATGAAGAATCTTCCCTTGAATGTCTTAGGAAGCTAACTTGATGACTTGCAATGATGAAACCCTAACTTGCTTGTCTTGAGATGGAAGAATGATGGATGAATAATGAAGAATGGTTATGATATAGGTTTTAGAGAGTTGATTTTATAGGAAATTCATCTTATGAGCCTGTAAATTGGATCCCCAAGGCCAACATGTAAAAATACTAAACTTAAATTTTAATGTTTCTCGCTCAAAGGTCAAAATTTGGCCAAATGGGACTCATTCAACACCCATGGTGAATGGGCCCCACCTAGATGGGACTGCTTCACCATGGATGGCGAATGGGTCCCACAGGGGCCATTTTTCCAGCTAAGATGCTAGGAAATAAGGAAATAAGGTTTTTATGATGACTTTGTTGGTTATTTGATCAATTTAAGCCTCAGGATACATAATGTGGGTTAATAGGGGCCTGTTAGTGGTGATGTATTGGTCAATTAGGGCTTGGGACATAAAATTCAATGTGAAAATGTTATTAAATACACTTTACAACACTAAAATGAGGTCTACTTAGCCTAGGAAGCCACAACATCCAATGTGAATGTGCAAGAAACATTACAACACTAGATTACCATTAAGTTTATTTTACAAGCCTTCTAGATTACCATTAAAGGAAGATGGGTTCATTAAGTCCCTTACAACACTTTACAACACTTTTACAAGACATTGTTAAATGCATTTGAAAGGGTCCAAGACCTAGTGTGGATGTGGAAAACACCTCACAGCACCAAATCAAGGCCTCATTAAGTCCAATTTATCATGAATTATTCTCAAATCAAGCAAGTTGCCTTTTTTCTATGGTATATTTAGCACACGCGTTAGTGAGAGGATGAACTTGCTTCAAACTCACACTAAAGTAGACATTCAGGAGAGATCTATGTGCATAGATACAGATGACGAAGAATGAAAAAGATCAAGAAGGTAGTCAAGCCCCCAAGATCCAAGATCCTAAGTTAAACCATCAAGATACATAATCATGCAATGGCAAGAACTAGAGGAAAGAGAAACAGGTTGGAAAAGATGCGCTCACTCTAGGGCCACAAAACATTAGGTCATCCATAGGGTGAGTAATCTCAAAGAAGTGGTTTAGTGAGAAAGTCATGCCAATTTGTCAGCTTCCCACTGTATAATGAGAAATTCATGCTAGTGTGTTGGC
>VDFB02000013.1:261170163-261195362 GCA_007258455.2 Sequoia sempervirens | reverse complement strand
TTTCAATATTATGTACCTCAACTTCACCCTACATTTACTTTAAGACCTCTGCTTCATCATGGAGATCTCCCTTTGGTGGTTCCTGACCCAATTCTTATGCATCAAAGGGCTGAATAGGTGCTTCCCCTACAACAGATGTAGAAGCACCCACCTCCGCAGTTGTTTCATCTTCCCGTACCTCTATAAGGTCTTGAGGAGCCACCTCCTCTTCTTGTGCACTAGAAGGAATAAACTCTAAAATTTCCTTAGGTGCCATCCTTCTCTTTTCCCTTTTATATCCTTGGGTGGTGCCTGCAACCTTCCTCTTCTTAGATGATGTAGGCTCAGTCTGATTAGCTATCAAACTCACCCATTGAATACTCCTATCAAGCACTAGTCTTGCAATCTACATTATGTCAATTGTTTCATTTGTATTCCAAACTATTGGATCAAGATCCCTAGTTCCAATCTTGTTTGCATCATACCCAGGATCCAAAACTATCCCATCATCGGATAATGTGTCAAGAATGTCTTCTTTTATCCCAAACTTAATCATAAGTGGGATAGGTATCCTTTCATAATTCCTCTTCCTAAGATCATACTCATCTTGTAAGTCCTCCCAAAAATCCTCCAATAGATTAAAATGCTTCTCAAAGACACTGGGAAGCAAATCCCTCATCTTGTGTTTGGGGTCATAGTATTTCTTGGCCGTGTACAAGCCCAACTTCAAATAAACTAACTCATCACAAACAATTTTAGCTACCTGAATGTGTGGACAACAAAAGGTCCCCAAATTCATTGGAAACTTATGGCACCCAGTCTTGTGATTGTTGCTAAAATGGAAATTCATAGCCAAGGCTTGATAAATAAACTCCATTAGGATGATTCTATCACCACAACACCTAGGTAGCAAATGGGGATGACCATCAAAGCCTGCTAACCTAAAATAGGTGAATGTGGGGTACTGGATAAACCAATGCCCCCATTCATTCACAAAATCCATTGCCTCCCTGCTATGTCTATACCCAACATCACCATTAAGCTTGTTAATTATGACATAAAGAAAGGCATCATTAACCCTTCTATAATGTTACTCTGATGCCTTTAAGGTGAGTTGGTTATAATACTCCCATACTCTCTTATGTCCTTGGGCTTCCCCTAATATTACTACTATCTGAAGTCCAGGAAAAATCCCCACTCAGGTAGCTGCATAAACCACATAGGTCATAAAGAAACACTTGGTTTCTTTCACCTTTATCATTTGATTGTGAATGTTGTCTGATACTATCATTGACTAGTCAAATTGTTGCCTCCCATCCAAAATAGTTTGAATGAAAGGAAACATCCATTCTTTAAATAGTGAAGCATCCCTTTTTCCAAACACCCTAGAGAGGAACATGATTATATCTCCAATTTCTTTACTATAGTCCGCCCTCTTAGGCTGGTCTGGAATCTTGGTCAGAGACTTCTTCTCCACCCTCATCTAAGTCTTATTCATGTGAAACCTATTCCTCTCCTTATTATCACTGTAAAGCTTTAAAGCCTCTACTTCATTAAATTGCTTAGGATTCTTGGGATCAAGTATATGAAATAGGAATTTGATCATTTGAGTCATGAAGTCAAGAATGACATTACCTTTTATATCCACACACTGCCTAGGAGCAGGGTTATATGCTCCAGTTGCTGCAAGAATCAACTCTGGACATTGAATAGATAGGGGGAAGAGTGCAACATGTGTCAATCCCAACTGAAAAATCCTTTCTGTCCTTCTTGTGATCTGCTCTTCAGTGAATGTATCCTCATGCAACTCTTCATAATTGAAAGGACCCAAATTGGTGTCAGTAATATCAATCTAGTCGGAGTCAATTTTGCTAGCTGTGAGGATGGCCTCCCTATGCTTACATCTCAAGGTATATGGGAGCTGCTCCACTTTGATCTTCTTTGGCCTAACTCCTTGCCATGAAGTTTCACGTGGCTGGCTCCTTTGAGAGGCCTCATCTGATGTTCCTGACATCTCTTAATACCTGCAACAATTTCCTATATTAGATGAACAAAAAATCTAAGTTAGTGAATCATATAATCATTGCTCCATCCTCTTAAGATAACATTTGGTCAAACTATGCATTTATCAGAGGTGGAACCATAGAAGCATCAGGCATAGACAAAGTTTCATATCATGTGGCGAGGGCGGGATAGGAATTGGTTATGGTGCAAAAAAGGGTCAGAAGCGGGATCAGAATGGGAACAGAACTAGAACATAGTCAGAGATGGGACCAGAGCGGGAGTAGAGCCAAAAACAAAAGTTAGCTACCAAGTTCAACTTCCTCTCCAGATCCACTTCCAGCTAGGGTAAAGATAAGTAACATAATAAGGAATGGCAGTGGAATAATTCTCATAAATGAAGAGTATTCAAATCAAGGCGGTCATATGAACCCTAAACCCTAGGTTACATGGGCCCCAAAGGAAAAATAGAAATGGCTCAGCTTAAACCTCCAACAACTCCTCTGCACATAAGTCATTAAAACCATGAACAAGTTATATTGTAAAACCCTAATTCGCTTGATACCCTATTTGCAAAAACTAGGGCACAACAAGAAACCGGTACGAATATCCCAAGACCAACATGAGAGAACCAGAATAGGGTCCCAAAAATTAAATTCATTACCCAAGCAAGGAAACCCCTTCAAAATCAAAACCCTAGTCAAAACCAGAGCATGAAAAAATGGACCTGTCACGAAAGTGACAACAAAACAAACAACAAAGCAAAACGACGAACGGAAAAGCAAACCCAGCGAAACAGAACAAAATAGAAAAAGAAAGAAACAGGCAAAAAGAAACAAAAAGAATAGATACAAACACCAACCAAGTGACCAAATTCATAGAATAAACCCTCTTGCGAATACCGTAAAATGACACAAGCGAAAGAACAAATGGGAGAAAGAAAAACAAAAGAAACCTACCTCAAAACGCTCCTTAGGATTGACCAAAAATTCTCCAAGATTCGCTCCACAATTCGACCCCGCGATCAAATCAATTCTCTCGAGACTTTCCTGGTTGTAATTTGCTTAAAAAATTCATATAATAATAACAACGAGGCAGTTTAAGCATAATTAAACCTTTAATCAATAATTCGCGTGTGCCAACAAGCTGCATTTAATGCCATAAATGCAGTAGATTGGGGACGGAGCCAATGGCGCAAACAAACAGTCAAGTCAAGTCAACGGAACATCAAAAGGTAAGATGGATGCAGAGCTAGGTCAGAAACAAGATAGAGAATCTAGACAAAGTTCCATATTTCATTTCCAACCCCAGATCTGGTCCCGACAAAATGACTGAGTGAAAACAACAAACGAAGATGGGGGCGGAGACAAAACCAAAATGGAACTTCACAAAGTTCATATTTTGATTCCAAGTCCAGATCCGGTCCTGACCAAAAAGAAAAGAACAACACAAGAACAAGGGAAGTGGGACCAGAGCGAACACCAGACCTGGCCCAAACAACAAAGAAAGTGAGAAAGAAAAAGAACGGAAGCAGAGTTGGGATGGGAACAAAAAAATGGAAACTTGAAACTACGCATGTGAGTTCCAATCCCGGTTCCGATATTGTGCAAGAAAAAAAACAAAACACAAGGTTCACACCAACAAACAGGATGGATCAACCCAAGGTTAGTAAAAAAACCAACAAAACAAAAGGAAAAAACAAAGACAAGCGCTTAAGTCGGAGTCAGAACTTTATCCGAACTAGAAACCTTGTGAGAGTTCCATGTTTGGATTTGGTTCCGGACCTGCCTCCAACAAAACAAAAGACAGACTTAGGAGCAAAAACAAAGAACTCCTAAGACCCAACCAAACAACCAAAGATGACCAAAACAAAAGAAAAGGGGGACCCATTTTGTTCCAAAATAAAATAAAATGGGGTGGTTATGCAAGGTATAACAAATGGCGACTCGGCTGAAAAATGGGTTTACCCATTTTGGGTGATATTGAAGAATTCAATCACCCCAAAAACTTATATTCTTTCATGAGACATGTTAATCAAGTGTGATCATAATATTTAAGTAAAGTTGAGCTGGAATCTGCATGTAGAACCAACATAAACTACCGCTTGAATCTTAAGGTGCATGTTTATGGTGCATCCTTTCTTTATTTGAGCTTTCTCCCACACCTTAAACTACTATATCTAGCCATCCGCTACATGGCGAGTCCTTCAACTATTGTACAATGAAATCCCTGGTATTGTTTCGCTACCAAATACAGTGTCCATATAGCCCTCGAATGGATACCTCTAGTTCTTCAAAGAATTGCTCTACTACCAATCAGAGTCCATAGCCCCGATAGAGATATTTGAATTACCCATTTTGTATTGAGTTTTCCTTTTATCTTAGTGCTTCTCTTTTTCTTATTTCTTTTGCAGGCCTTGCTTGTGAAAATTATTTTCAAAAACCTCCTCAATACAAAGATTTTAATAGTCTGAGATGTGGGTTGAGAACTACAATGGATCCCATGACAGTTTTGGGGAAACAAAATTTTCACTTGAATCGAAGATATAATCACCCTAAGATGAATAGGCACTTTATAGTTGGATGTTTTATCTATTTTGTGATAGATTTCAATGATAGTTCAGGAGGTTATCTACAATATACGTTACTCCTAATAACCTTCAGACTTATGCTAAAATGACCATAAGGCATGAGCTTTAGAACAAAATCTTTCAACACATATGCCCAAAAATGCCTCAACCAATTTCTCTCCTAGTGCCCACAACATTCTTTGAATAACAACCCCAATGTTTTAAGATAGAAAGAAAAGAGAATCCTAAAAGAAGACAAAAACAAACACAAAACAATAAAGGAAACAAAAAGAAAGAAAGAAAGAAAAAAACAAACAACAAAAAGGAAGCAAAGAACTAGTAATTACACAAAATACATATATACAATCAATTCAGAAACTCAAACCTTTACGATCCGAAGTAATGCTTGAGAAACTGCCCATTGACTGGCAATGGAATAGGTTCTCCCATCAAGGTGCTCAAACAAAAAGAGTTCTCACCCAAGATCTTGGCTACTTGATATAGACTTAGCCAGAGTCTATCAAATTTTTGATGATCACCCTTTTTCTCCTTAGCCTTGTCCCACAACAACACCAGGTCTAAGATTCTGAATGCCTTAATCTTAGCTCTTTTGTCAAACCAACGTTTGACAATAGCCTAATGCTTGAAAAATTGTTGTAGAGCAGCATCTCTCTATTCTTCCATGTTTAGAAGGTTGTTTAGTCTTACCTCAATCCGGTCATCTCTTGTATAAAACTCCTGCATGAACTTAAGAAAAGGTATCTATAAGTGTATGGGGAAAACTGGATCTTGGCCATAAAATAGTTTAAAAGGGGAACTTCCTAGAGCAACCTTAATACGAGTTCGATCTGCCCATAAGGAAAATCTTAACTTGGTATGCCAGTCTCTAGGATTACTTTCAAGTAATTTCTTTATTACTTCTAACAAATTCTTATTAGTAGATTCCGCTACACCATTTCCCTGAGGATAGTAGTTAGAGGAATACTTCAAGATAATTTTATGCTCATAAGCCCATTGTATAAATTCAGCAAATGAAAAGGTAGGGCCATTGTCACATACTAGGGAAAACGACACTCCAAACCTCGTAACAATGTTTTCAGTGAGAAATTTGATAACCACGTCAGTGGTGCTATTCGTGCATGGTTGAGCCTTAGTCCAATGGGTGCAATAGTCTATAGCAATTAGGATGAATTTTTTTCCTACAAAAGAATTAGGATTAATTACCCCAACAAAATCCAGTACCCATTGGGCAAATGGTTTTACCTCATATACTGGTTGTAGAGGCATTGTTGGATTACGCTCCTTTGATGAAGAAGTATGACATGTATGACATGTCCTAACATGTTGATGTGCATCCCTGAACACATGGGGCCAATAATATCCTGACCTAAGGATTTGATGAGCTAAAGAATCTGCTGATCCGTGTCCTGTGCCATGTCTACCATGGAATTCAGCCATGGCATGTTTAGCTTCTTGTTGATCTAGACATCACAGGTACACCCCCTCATAATTTCTTCTATATAGAGCTCCTCCCTTGAGCATGTAATGAGCACTCTTCATCCTCAGTTCCCTTCTCTGGGTAGCATTCATCCCTTCTGGGCATCTATTATTTAGAAGGAAGAAGATCAAGTCAGTATACCATGGGTCCTTGGTAAATGAGTGCACAATATATTACTAATAGGTAATATTCTTGTCAACCTCTGCCATGGCCTTTGATAAACCTTGTCCTCAGACAAGTTTCATTGGATTGATCTCTAAATCATAATCTTGTAGGATAGCCATCCATTTTCCTCTTCTTTCCCCCAATTCACTTTGTATAAGGAGAGACTTAATCACTGGATCAAGAACTATAGCAATAACTTAGCTTCTCAAAATGTAATGCCTGAAATTTTTTACTACTCATACCAATGCAAAGGCCTATTTTCCCAAGGGTGGGTACCTGACTTCTGCATTCTTGAATGGCGATCTCATGAAATCAATTGGTCTTTCATCTCCTTCACCTCTGCATTGTGTTAGGACTGATGCACATGAATGATCATATGCAAATGAATAAATATAAAAGGGCTTTAGGTAATATGGGTTGGTCAAGACCAGTGCCTCAGATATTGATTGCTTGATCTACAAAAATGCAGATTTAGCCTCATTGCTCCATTCAATTTTAGCATCTTTCTTCATCATCTCATTGAGAGGTTTGACAATTTTTGCAAACCCTGTTATGAACTTCCTTACGAAATTAATCCTCCCGAAGAAGGACCTCATCTCCTTTTTACTGCCTGGCATCATCAATTTCAAAATAGCCTCAACTCTGTCGGGATCTATGGATATCCCCTTTTCTGATATCACATGCCCTAAAAGTTTCCCTTTAGAAACTCCAAAGACACACTTCTTAGGATTTAGAGATACTCCATAGCTGATACATCTCTTAAGGACCTTTGTTAAATCAGCAGCATGATCCTTTCTTTTCTTGGAAAATATTGTCAAGTCATCTACATATATATAATAATACATTTACCTATCAAATCCTTAAAAGCCACATCCATTACACGCTGAAAGGTAGCTCCAGCATTAATGAGGCCAAATGACATGCATCTATAGGCAAATGTTCCCCATTTTGTAGTAAAGGTAGTCTTCATCCTGTCCTCATGACTGACAAGCACTTGGTTATACCCAGAATAGCCATCTAAGAATGACATCATCTGGGATCCATTAACAGTTTGTAATACCTCATCAAGAGAAGGAAGTGGATAGTTATCCTTCTCTAAGGCCTTGTTCAGATTCCTGAAATCAACACACAACCTGATCTCCCCACTTTTCTTACATACTGGAACTAGATTGGTCCTTCTGAATTAAGGTGTTAAAATAAGATATTGCGGCAATTTCCTCCAATCCATAGAATAAACTATGCTACTGCATACATCCATAATGCTAATCCAGATACCATCAATAATCACTAAACTTACTTCAAACAAATCACCCACTCATCATCCAAAGCACAGATCAAATGAATACCATAACTATTTAATGCATAGATAATCCAATGATATGATGTTGAATCCAATTCCTTCTATTAACTTTCATCAAATAAGGAACAATTAAGCACAAAAAATTCACTGGTGTATGGATTGATCGTGTACCATTAACCTTATCAAAGTAGATCTAAACTTTAAAATCATAACATGAAAACATATGAAAACTATAAAATGACCAAGTTTTACTGAACTTCAGAGTATCTTTCTAAAACATTGAAATCCTAGATCTAGTTTCTATCTTTTATCCTCAGGTGGCTGATCTTTCTTCAATTAGTTGACCTTTACAAAGTATATTCTAAAAGTACATATAGGGTGCCGCATGCACGAATTTCTCAATTATCAATCAAGATCCACAATTTATGGAGTCAGAACTGAACACAGAAGTGGACTCAAGAACCCCTGCTTTCAAGGCTAATCACTCTATTGTACAAAAAAGGAAATCTGATACCCCAAGAAGGAAGTGAAACCCACATATCAGACTCAAAGTTGAACTTATGTCAAAATCCACAAAAAGAGGAGAAGAGCAGATGGAGTATGATGCAAAGAGTTAGTCACTTTTGCACTGAATTCTCAAGGATGTACTCATCATAACTAGCTTGAATATCTATTGAAGAGTACCTAAATCTGGCCCATCCAACCAGTCACCTTCAAATTTTATTCTTTAAAATTCTGTAGAAACCAACTTTTGCATCCCCTTTAATTTGATTAGCTCTTTTCTAGCAGCTCTTACCTCCTCCCGGATATCCATAAATTGATCTAGCAATAAACTCTCCCCATCATCTCCCTTTTGCATGATTTCTTCAAACCTACTCCTCCATCTCTCCCTTAGTTTAACCAACAACAGGTCTTCTTTATTGGAGGAATCTAAGTTGATCAAAATGGCCACAACCGCCTCTAACTCAATCATCTGTTGATTCAAGTCTTTACTCATTTTTCGGACTTCTTGATGTCCATGCATAGCCCTAGACTTGTATCTTATGATTCTTACAGTCTTTTCCAAAAAATCTTCATTACCAAGCTCAAGAATTTAATATTCTATCAAGGTGGATTTGGGCACTTTTCTGATGTCTTCAAGCCTTTTAACATATTACTTGTATTCATCATCTTGCTTATCTAGATCCTTAGCCTGCTGGTCTAGATATTCTACCAATTCAAGAGTAGCCTTATGAATCTTAAAGCCTTTAAAAAGAACATCATCAACCTCCTGGTTGAGCTTATCCAAACACTTATCCATCATCCCCACCTTGCTTTTCATCTAAATCAAATCATCTACTTCCCTCTTTGTTAACAAAACCAGGGATTCAGGAAGAGCAGCCTGTTGAGAAATGGGACTAGAAATATCTATTAAGAAACCATGGAGCTGATCCAATTGAGCCTTAAGCTCATCCTTTATTTTCTTATCTTTAATCATCTAGGTTTTGGTTGAAGAAGCAACAATATCAATCAAACTTGTCTATTGGTTTCTAGTAGGCTTTCCCAAATTTACTGCCCCCAACTGATAATCAGTGATTTGCATATCATCACGGCTCTTCTCCATTACAGGTATGGTGCATTCAGCAATGATCTCTCTAGCATCAGTGAGCCTAGTGGAGTGAAGAACCCAGACCTTCTTCTAAGGTTTCTCTTTCCCAATTTCTTTCATCATTTCTTCCCAATTCAATGGATGTGGTTGAACAACTTTTTTTTTCTCTATGTCTAGTTTTAGCCAAGTAGGAGCAATAGGAGTAGTGGCTGCCTGGGCTGGAGAGGAAGCACCAGTATCGGAAGACAAAGGTTGCAACAATGTAAGCCTTAGCTGAGAATCAACCTCTTGCACATTTTTTGATCACTTTGCTCCCTTTCCTATGCTAATTTTTTTGCTTCCTCTTTATCCTTTTGCTCTTGCACCCTTTTAGACTCTAGCTCCTTCTTTAAGCATTCCTCTTCTATTGTCTTCTTTTCTAACATTTCATCTCGCTGCCTTTTCAATTCTTCAACATAGTTCCATGCCTCCTTGGACTTCTTTTCATGTTCAACAATCTCAGCAACCTCCTTTTCCCTTTTCAAACGTTCTTGCTCTTCCCTTTTTCTATAGGACTCCTCTTGTTCCTTGAGTTTAGCTTCAATAGATTTTTTTTCTCTTCTTTGCTGAGCCTTTTCTTCTTCAAGATCATGAATTTTCTATTGCATTGTCAACCTATCCCTTTCTTCTTGAATTTTGAGCTCTTGCTCCTTTTGTTGTTGTTGTTGAGCTAACTCATTGGCCTTCACCTTATCTTTGAACTCCTTCTACTTGACTGTCATCTCACATTGTGCCTTGGCCTCCTCTTCCTGTTGCTTAGCTAATGCATTAGCTTGTGCCTTAGCATCAACTTCCCTTTTAGAATCCTAAAATAGTTTCCATTGATCTTCTTCAATCAATATGTGCTCAGTCCCTACATCATCTGTCATATCCAAAGATGTCAAAGTTGGATGCTCTTTATCAGATGTAGTCTTTTCTGAATCTGTTTCAATATTATGTACCTCAACTTCACCCTCCATTCGCTTTAAGACCTTTGATTCATCATGGAGAGCTCCCTTTGGTGGTTCCTAACCCAATTCTTGTGCATCAAAGGGATGAATAGGTGCTTCCCCTACAACAGATGCAAAAGCACCCACCTCCATAGTTGTTTCATCTTCACGTACCTCTAGAAGGTCTTGAGGAACCACCTCCTCTTCTTGTGCACTAGAAGGCATAAACTCTAAAGGTTCCTTAGGTGCTATCCTTCTCTTTTCCCTTTTATATCCTAGGGTGGTACCTGCAACCTTCCTCTTCTTAGATGATGTAGCCTTAGTCTGATTAGCTATCAAACTCACCCATTGAATACTCCTATCGAGCACTAGTTTTGCAATCTATATTATGTCAATTGTCTCATCCACATTCCAATCTATTGGATCGAGAGCATTAGTTCCAATCTTGTTTGCATCATACCCAGGATCCAAAACTATCCCATCATCGGATAATGTGTCGAGAATGTCTTCTTTTATCCCAAACTCAATCATAAGTGGGATATGTATCCTTTCATAATTCCTCTTCCAAAGATCATACTCATCTTGTAAGTCCTCCCAAAAATCCTCCAATAGATTAAAATGCTTCTCAAAGACACTGGGAAGCAAAGCCCTCATCTTGTGTTTGGGGTCATAGTATTTCCTTGCCGTGTACAAGCCCAACTTCAAATAAACTAACTCATCACAAATAGTCTTAGCTGCCTGAATGTGTGGACAAAAAAAGGACCCAGCTTCATTGGAAACTTATGGCACCCAGTCTTGTGCTTGTTGCTAAACTGGAAATTCATAGCCAAGGCTTGATAAATAAACTCCATTAGGATGATTCTATCACCACAATACCTAGGTAGCAAATGGGGATGACCATCAAAGCCTGCTAACCTAAAATAGGTGAATGTGGGGTACTGGATAAACCAATGCCCTCATTCATTCACAAAATCCATTTCCTCCCTACTAAGTCTATACCCAACATCACCATTAAGCTTGTTAATTATGACATAAAGAAAGGCATCATTAACCCTTCTATAATGTTTCTCTGATGCCTATAAGGTGAGTTGGTTATAATACTCCCATACTCTCTTTTGTCCTTGGGCTTCCCCCAATATACCTACTGTCTAAAGTGCAGGAAAAATCCCCACTCAGCTAACTGCATAAACCACATAGGAGGTCATAAAGAAATGTTTGGTTTCTCTCACCTTTATCATCTGATTATGAATGTTGTCTAATACTATCATTGACTATTCAAATTTTTGCCTCCCATCCAAAATAGTTTGAATGAAAGGAAACATCCAGTATTTAAATAGTGAAACATCCCTTTTTCCAAACACCCTAGAGAGGAACATGATTATATATCCAATTTCTTTACTAAAGTCCACCCTCTTAGGCTGGTCTGGAAGCTTGGTCAGAGACTTCTTCTCCACCCTCATTCAAGTCTTATTCATGTGAAACCTATTCCTCTCCTTATTATCACTGTAAAGCTTTAAAGCCTCCACTTCATTTAATTGCTTAGGATTCTAGGGATTAGGTATATGAAATAGGAATTTGATCATTTGAGGCATGAAGTCAATAATGATGTTACCTTTGACATCCACACACTACCTAGTAGCAGGGGTATATGCACCAACTGCTGCAAGAATCAACTCCGGACATTGAATAGATAGGGGGAAGAGTGCAACATGTGCCAGTCCCAACTGAACAATCCTTTCTATCCTTCCTATGATCTGCTCTTCAGTGATTGTCTCCTCATGCAACTCTTCATAATTGAAAGGACCCAAACTGGTGTCAGTAATATTAGTCCAGTCGGAGTCAATTTTGCTAGCTGTGAGGACGGCCTCCCTATGCTTACATCTCAAGGTATATGGGAGCTGCTCCACTTTGATCTTCTTTGGCCTAACTCCTTGCCATGAAGTTTCACCTAGCTGGCTCCTTTGAGAGACCTCGTCTGATGTTCCTGACATCTCTTAATACCTGCAACAATTTCCTGTATTATATGAACAAAACATCTAAGTTAGTGAATCATATAATCACTACTGCATCCTCCTAAGTTAACATTTGGTCAAACTATTCCTTTATCGGAGGCAGAACCGTAGAAGCATTAGGCATAGACAATGTTTCATATCATGTGGCAGGGCTAGGATTAGAACTAGTTATGGAGCAAAACAGGTTTGGAAGTGGGACCAGAATGGGAACAGAACCAGAACATAGTCGAAGATGGGACCGGAGTGGGAACAAAACTGGAAACAAAAGTTAGCTACCAAGTTCAACTTCCTCTCCGGATCCATTTCTGACCAGGGTAAAGATAAGTAACATAATAATTAATGGCAGTGGAATAATTCTAGCAAATGAAGAGTATTCAAAATAAGGCAGTCATATGAACCATAAACCCTAGGTCACATGGGCCTGAAAGGAAAAATAGAAATGGCTCAGCTTAAACCTCAAACAACTCCTCTGTAAAAAAGTCATTAAAACCATGAATAGGTTATATTGTAAAACCCTAATTCGCTCGATACCCTATTTTCAAAAACTAAGGAACAATGAGAAACTGGTACGAATATCCCAAGACCGACGTGAGAGAACCAGAACAGGGACCCAAAAATGAAATTATTACCCAATAAAGGAAACCCCTTCAAAATTGAAACCCTAGTCAAAACTAGAGCACAACAAAATGAACTTGTCACGAAAGTGACAACAGAACAAACAACAAAGAAAAACAACAAATGGAAAAGAAAACCCAACGAAACAGAACGGAACAGAAAAAGAAAGAAACAGCAAACAGAAACAAACACCAACCAAGCGATGAAATTCACAAAATAAACCCTCCTGCGAATACGCTAAAATGACAAAAGCGAAAGAACAAACGAGAGAAAGAAAAACAAAAGAAACCTACCTCAAAACGCTGCTTAGGATTGACCAGAAATTTGCCAAGATTCGCTCTGCAATTCACCCCCGCGATCAAATCAATTCTCTCGAGACTTTCCTAGCTGTAATTTGCTTAAACACTTTGCATAATATTAATAATGAGGTAGTTTAAGCATAATTAAACCTTTAATCAATAATTCGCATGTGCCAATAGGCTGCATTTAATGCCATAAATGCGGTAGATCGGGGACGGAGCCAACGTCGTGAACATACAGTCAAGTCAAGTCAATGGAACATCAAAAGGTAAGGCAAACACAGAGCTGGGTCGAAAACAAGATAGAGAAACTACACAAAGTTCCATATTTCATTTCCAACCCTGGATCTGGTCCTGACAAAAAGACCGACCGAAAACAACAAATGAAGATGGGGGCGGAGACAAAACCGAAATGGAACTTCACAAAGTTCAAAGTTTGATTCCAAGTCCGGATCCAGTCCTGTCCAAAAAGCAAAGAACAACACAAGAACAAGGGAAGCAAGACTGGAGTGAACACCAGACTTGGCCCAAACAACAAAGAAAGCAAGAAAGAAAAAGAATGGAAGCAGAGTCAGGACAGGAACAAAAAAATGGAAACTTGAAACTTCCCATGTGAGTTCCAATACCAGTTCTGATCCTGCGCGAGAAAACAAAAAAAGCACAAGGAAATGACCAACAAACATGAGGACAGACCAACCCAAGTGTTAGTAAAAAACAACCAACAAAAGAAAGGAAAAACAAAAGACAAGGCAGAGTCAGAGTTAGAACTTTATCCGAACTAGAAACCTTGTGAGAGTTCCATGTTTGGATTTGGTTCCAGACCCACCTCCGACAGAAAAAAGGACATACTTAGGAGAAAAAACAAAGAAATCCTAAGACCCAACCAAACAACCAAAGAAAATCAAAACAAAAGAAAAAGGGGGACCCATTTTGTTCAAAAATAAAATAAAATGGCATGGTTATGCAAGGTATAACAAGTCCATCATCCATTTGAAAAATTCAACACGTTATCCTACTTTTAGAAGTCCAAATCAAAACAAAAAACTTGGATCATTCTTTCACTCAAACTTCTAAGTTATGAACATTTGCTTGAATCTCAAGGCTAGTTCAAGTAAATTTCCCACAACATATCCTCTAGAAAAAGAAGTGAAATATCGATCCAAGTCTTTCAACATTTTGAGTTCCAAAAATAGCATCATCCCAAAACATCGCTCAAACCTTAGGGTCTTGAGAATCACAAAAACCATATCAAAACACCAACACTTTCATCTTTCACTTTATGACCATTTGGCGTCCAATTTCTCCAGTTTAACAACCAAACCTTACAACACCTATCATACAACCAAAATTTGAGCATATTGAGGGTGAACAAATAGATATTATTAGTAGTTTGAGGAGCTTCATATTTGAGACAAAAGAAACACCAAACCAGTGGAGATACACAACAAATATCCTAGAGAAATAAGATCGAAAAGCTGATCTTGTGGCCGAAAGGCCCGTATTACTACCTCCTGCATGACAATAGAAAAAATTAACTCCCAAAAACATTTGTAAGACAAAAAATCCCAAAAACAAACACAATTTCATTTCCTTAAAAATAGAAAAACCCAAAAACAAAGCATTATTTTATTCCATAGTTAGAAATCACCAAATCTTCACAAAATCTTGGCACTTGTTTATGACAACGACATCACAACATAGAAAAAACATGGAGTCCAACAAAAGTAGCACTAGCATACCCCCAAAAAACACCACCAACAATGGAAGTGACCCATGGGGTTATAGACCCAGTGACCTTGTAACTCCTCAAAAGGAACCAACATTCAAAGCAACATCGAACCAATCACCTAGTGAGGAAGAGGTAATTCACAGACAACAAGAAGCAATGGATAGAGAAAATAAAAATCCCAAGGATATGGTCATAGAAGAAGTGAATAGTGAGGAATAAATAAATGATGAAGAATTCTTTCAAAATTCTAACAATCCCAAGGTGCTCAAATTGATGGAAAAACGTCTAAGAAAGGATCTGAATACTTATTTCTTCAAATTAGCACAAAGTGGTGCTAAGTTGCATATAGAATTTAATGTAGAAGGTATTAAATATCTCACCTCATTGCTTTGTGAGATAACTTAGTAGTGAGAGAAATACCGAAACCATTGGAGATTCCAAACATGCCACCAGTCTTCTCACAAGAAAAATATCAATCAACAAACAACCGTTTGTTTAGGAAACTGTCCCAAATTGAACAAGTGGTGGTGGCCCAAAAATAACAAGGAGGTCCATCTCAATACATTCCACAAGGTAACAACCCACCAATAGGAAAATATATGACCCAAAACACTTCATATATTGACCCTTCCCAAAATGTACAAAATCAACAAGGGAAATTTCCACAATAGTACCATCAACAAGGTGGATCATATGGTCCCCTTCCCAATCAACAATACCAACAACAAGGTGTTCCATAGGGTACCCTTTCCAATCAATAAGGTGGGCCATATGGTCCCCTTCACAATCAATAGTACCAAAAACAAGGTTTAGCACATGGTACCCTTCCCAATTCATCCCATCAACAAGGTGTCCCACCAACGCATTATCAGGGTAACCTTCAAAATAGTTCATCCCAACAACAAGGTGTGCCACAGGGTACCCTTCCCAATTCATCCCATCAATAAGGTATCCCACTAACACACCACTAGGGTAACCTTCAATATAGCTTGTCCCATCAACAAGGTGTATCACCAATGCATTATCAAGGTACCCCTCCTCAACAACAACAAGGAGTCAACCCTCCTTACATCCAACAAGGAGCTAACCCTCCTTCCATCCAACAAGGAGCTAACCCTCCTTCCATCCAACAAGGAGCTAACCCTCCTTACATTCAACAAGGAGCTAACCCTCCTTACATTTCACAAGGAGCTAACCCTCCTTCCATCCAACAAAGAGCTAACCCTCCTTACGTCCAACAAGGAGCTAACCCTCCTTATGTCCAACAAGGGGATAACCCTCCTTCCATCCAATAAGAAGCTAACCCTCCTTACATTCAATAAGGAGCTAACCCTCCTTACATCCAACATGGAGCTAACCCTCCTTATGTTTAATAAAGAGCTAGCCCTCCTTACATCCAACAAGGAGCTAACCCTCCTTACATTCAACAAGGAGCTAACCCTCCTTCCATCCAACAAGGAGCTAACCCTCCTTACATTCAACAAGGAGCTATCGCTCCTTCTATCCAACAAAGAACTATCTCTCCTTACATACAAGGAGCTAACTCTCCTTATGTCCAATAAGGAGCTAAACCTCCTTCCATCCAACAAGGAGCTAACCCTCCTTATGTCCAACAGGGATCTAACCCTCCTTACATCCAACAAAGAGCTAACCCTCCTTACATTCAACAAAGTACCTAACCCTATTTTCACACAACAAGGACCTAACCCTTCTTTCACACAACAAGGATTTAGCCCTCCTTCCACCCAACATGGGTACCAAGGTCTTGTACCTCCACAATACCCAACCTATGACCAAAACATGTTAGGAAAACAAGGTTACTACACACAAGATCCACAAACAAACTTACCAAAAATAGAGGTAGACATGCAACTACAAGCCATGAATAAAATAATATTAGGCATGCAAATAGGAAAACCAAAGAAGACTTATACCCTTTAGGATATATGTCCATTTCCTTTTGATCATTCCATTACTATGCTTCCCTTTCCAAAAAAAATTGAAATACAAAAGTTTGACAAGTAGAAAGGAAAGGGAGATCTAGTAGAACACGTACGAGATTTCTTAGTATCTTGTATGGAAGTGCAAAAAAATGATTCTTACCTAATGAGGCTCTTTCCACATAGTCTTACTGGTCATGCTATGGAGTGGTTCGCCCATCTACCATTAGGAATTAAAAGTTTTGATGAACTGACTACCAAATTTGTAAACCACTTCTCATTCAATATAGAATAGGAAGTCACCATCATAGATCTATACAAGATTAAATAGAGTCAAGGAGAATCCTTTACCTCCTACTTAAAATATGGAAACATAAAGGTAGTAGGTGCAAGTAGCCTATTCTTGAGAAAGAACTAGTAGACATATTTGTTTCCAATGTCCAAGTAGAAGTTAACTACCAACTCATCATGTTGTGTCTCACAAACTGCGAAGAAACTATTGAGAAGGGAATACACATGGAAAGGGCTCTCATAGCAATGGGAGTGATTAATCTAAACAACCCAAGAGACAAATCTTCTAATTCAAATGAGAAACCTAAGATTTTGGCCAAGAAAAAAAATGTTAGCAACGATCTGGGGTAGTGGATGCTAGAGTTGTATGGAATGGGAAAAATCCTAATGGACCACAAAACAAACCTCAAGTTGTACAAACAAGGTACACTCCTAATAATGTATAAAACAATCAAATTACCTATCCCCAAAATAATAAGGCGGTCAACCAACAGACAAATCAAGGAGGGAAACAAAGGAAATATGATCGACCAAGGAGGAAATTCACCACCTTAGGAGAACTACTTGAGAAAATCATGTGCAAACTAGTGAAACAAAACCTCATCAAGGTTAATGATTGCACAAACTATGAAGAGCCAAGCTTCAAAACACCATGGTAAAACGAGAAGGAATTATGCAAGTTTCACAAAATCAAAGGACATACAACAAATAATTGCATGAAACTCAAGCATATAATACAAGACTTGATCGACAAGGGAGAAGTGGATATCGAACATTGTCCTAGAAAAAAATACCTATAGATATACACAAATCCAATTCCAAACCATGCTAAGAATAATGACAAAGGAAAGGAACAAGACTCTCATAATGCTAACTACACTTATGGTGACATAGTTCTAGGTACCCTCTCTCAAGTAGATGACACAAGTGTAAATGTGTTGACTATACGAGGTAGAGACACCGAATGTAACATAAATACCTTTCGAGGGAAAGTCAAAATACAAGAAGCCCCACCTAAACTTGCAACTAAGTCATCAAATGACTACAATATTGTGGAACAACTAAAGAAGACTCCCAATTTGATCTCAATCCTAGAACTATTAAAATTATCACCCGCACATAGTAAGATACTAGAGAAAGCATTGGAAGCATTGGTTCCTAATGACCTTAATCTAGATTAGTTTCAATCCATGGTTGGAAAAATCATGACTAATCACCATTTAGTATTTTATGAGAAAGACCTTCCACAAAAGTCATTCCACAACCAAGCTCTCTACATAGAGGTTGGTTTCCACAAACATATGGTCAAAAGAGTGTTTATAGATAACGGTGTAGGTCTAAACATTTGTACCTTAAAATTTGTTAAACAACTAGGATATTCTGATGATGTAATTGAAAAGGTAAAAAACATTACTATAAGGGCCTATGATGACCTTGAAAGGAATTCAGAAGGAACCATTAGGCTTATTGTGTAGACATGACTGACAACCATAGAAACATGTCATGTACTGGACCTTGAGTTACCATATAACCTTCTTCTAGGGCACCCTTGGATTCATGCACTACAAGTGGTTCCTTCAACATTTCACTAATGTTTAAGGTTTCCTCATGAAGGAAAGGAGGTTACATTATATGCTAATCTTGAACCCTTCCATTTTTGTGCAAAATTGGAGGAGAAGTATAAAAAAATCTAGCGTATACCCAACAATGATATATCATTTCATTCATTCTCATATGTTGACCCTTCCACACTACCATCAACCTCAATTAAACCAACATCAAGTGAGCAACCGAAAACTAAAACCAAGGTTCAAGTACTTGACAAGGGTAATGGAAATTATCACTTCAATCAAGCATTTTGCATTGGAGTGCTTCCACCAACACCCAAGGTTTATGGAGGCCCTAAGGAGATAAAATATGTTCAAACAGTAAAAATGATAGCCAAACCCATAATTTTCACCAAGTGGGGAGATAGTAAGGATGAAGAGATATAAGAATACTTGTCATCCATGATCTACAAAGAGGAACAAAAGGAACCAAAACAACCACAACCACTTCTAATTTATCCTAGCAGTAAAGGCTATCAGTTGGCTAAACAAATGGGATACACTAAATGGGTGGCCTTGGGCTACATAAACAAGGTAGGTGCGAGCCCATTATAGTGGAACAAAGTAAAAAGAACATGGGACTAGGTTGTGGTTCTATAGAAGTGGTTACTTTGAAAACTGGACATACCTTTTTTAAGAAGGGAGCTCCTTCTACTAGCGTTAAGACATTGGATATATATCATTGTATAAACTTCAATTTACCAATTGAAGAACTATTTGACAACTTTGAAATAGGTATAGTCCCTACCCAACTTAAACAAACTATATCTAAAGACCATACTTATGAAATAAACTCTAACATGTATGAGTGGGATGCCACTGAATGCGGTTCATTCGCTTCTAGTGATAATGACCTAGATACCTAATGGGAAAATGATGCCACTGCTATATTAACCATCTCAATAAGTTATGTAAACTTTATAGATAACAATGATAGCCTACCCCTCTACTACCCACAGTTGATAGATTGGGACAAAACACAACATACACCTGTTTTGGATCAATTCCAGAATGATGAAGCAATCGTGGAGTTTATGGGACTTCAAACTTATATACTAGCAAGAGATCATAAAGTAGGGTTCATCATGGAATTCAAATAGGAAGCATATTTTGGTGGGGATCTTGTGTCCTCTAGTCTCAAAATTGAAAAGGACAATATCAAAATGTGATCCCCTAGAGAAAACCATAATGTGGCTCTATTGGATCCTTAAAAGAAGAAAATAAAGGATGAATCTAAAGGTGAAAACATATTTAAGGCACCTGGAGATGGAGGATTCAATCTCTCTATATTTGAATATCAAGAGAATTCAATACTCCTAGTATAAGAAGAAGAATCCATAAATGTTGGCACAATAGAGAACCCAAAGATCACATACCATGCAGCGTCACTTGACCTTGAAGAGAGAGTGAACTTCACAATGTTCATCAACGATAAAAAGATAAACTTTATGTGGATATATGCAAACATGCTAGGACTAGATCCAACATTAGTTGTACATCATTTGGCCATATTTCTTGGAGCTAAACCTATCAAGTAGAAACTAAGGAAAATGCATCTTCAAATAGCATTGTTAGTAAAAGTAGAAGTGAAGAAATTACTAGATGTGGGTTTCATCAGATCAATTGATTATCTTGAATGGGTATTGAATCTAGTACCAGTGTCAAAGCCAACTAGGGGCATAAGGATCTGCATGGAATTCTAAGACCTGAATAAAGCTATCCCAAAAGATGACTTCCCTCTACCAAGCATTGATATGATCGTAGATATAACAACAGGACATGAAATTTTGTCGCTAATGGATGGATTCTCTACGTATAATCAAATAAAAATATCCCCTGATGATCAACATAAAACTACATTCACTTGTGCTTGGGGGACCTTCTATTGGAATTTCATGCCATTTGGTCTAAAAAATGTAGGGCCAAACTATTAGTGATTGATGACTATGATCTTCCATGATATGCTGCATACAACTATGGAAGACTATGTGGATGACATACTAGCTAAGTCCATTAAAAGAGAAGGCCACTTGATCAACCTTGCAAAAGTGTTTGATAGGATAGAACAGTATAACTTGAGACTCAACCAAAAAAGTGTGTATTTAGAGTAACATTTGGAAAGCTACTAGGATACATAATATCAAGAAGGGGCATTGAAGTAGATCTTATGAAACTAAAAGCCATACAAGAGATGCCTCCACCAAAGACATTGAAGTAGCTGAGAAGTTTACAAGGGAAGATACAATCTATTAGGCAATTCATCATGCAACTGGTAGACACGTGTCATCTGTTCACCCATCTGTTACACAAAGATATCACATTCAAGTGGGATGGGAGATGTGATCAGGCATTCCAACAAGTAAACGAGTATTTACTTACTCCTCCAGTCTTGATGCCACCTATTCCAAAAAAATAAATGATACTCTATGTGTCTACAACAAAAGCAACATTGGGAGATCTACTAGCACAACTAGATAATAATAACAAAGAAATAGTGGTCTACTACATCAGCCAAACACTGGTAGGCTATGAATTGAACTACTCACCCATAGAAAGAGTGGTCTACTATATCAGCCAAACATTGGTTAGCTATGAGTTGAGCTACTCGCCCATAGAAAGAGTGTGTCTCTCTGTCATATTTGCAACACAGAAGCTGAGACACTATATCTCAAAAAGACAAGTAAAGTTGATTTCAAAGGTAGACCCACTAAAGTACCTATTAGCTAAAGCAACTCTAACATGCAAAATTGCTAAATGGGTAATGATTTTGAGTGAGTTTGACATAGAGTATGTAAACAGGAGATCCGTCAAAGGATAGATCATAGTAGACCAACTAGGCAAAGCACCAATAAAATATCACCAGCCTACCATAGTATACTTCCCAGATGAAAGTATATTGCTGAAAAAATAGACAAGCCATTGGATCTTATACTTTGATGGGTGCCACACTCAACATGGCTCTAGAGTAGGTATCCTATTTCTCACACCATAGGGAGATAGTATACCTAAAACATATAGAATTGATTTCCCATGTACAAATAATATCTCAGAGTATGAAGTGCTAATCACAAGACTCAAGATGGCTATTGAATGGAGGATAAAAGAACTGTAGGTCTATGGAGACTCTCAACTAGTAATCAAGCAAGTGAATGATGAGTATCAAAAAAAGATGACAAGCTAATGTTGTATAAAAGAATGGTTGATAGTTTCAAGGAATATTTTGTCACCATAACATTTGAACAGATTCCTTGGATCAGCAATAGAGCAGTCAATTCCATGGCAACAATAGGTTCACTTCTTGATATTTTGTAGAACATTCCTAAGTATGAATTCCTTGTAGAGAAATTACTCATACTAGCGTTCGATATCCCAAAATCAGAACTAGTGTGTGTTGTTGTTGGTCCTAATTCACCATGGTACCAAGACACATTCAATTACATCTAGCATGGTATCATACCACTTGGGAAGGCCCTAACAAAACCCGAAAAGCAACTTTACATGGGACTTCGGTCCACAATCCCTAGGAGATACCTTATATCATTGAAGTTTAGATGGTATGTTATTTACTCCTGATGTCTTAACATAGAAGAAGTGAAAACTTCCTTACAAGAGGTACACAAAGGGGTTTGTGGGTCCCACTCTAGTGGACCTAACCTTGTACAAAAATTACTGAGAAGATGATACTATTGGCCCTCCATGGAACAAGAGTGTATTCAGTATTCCCAAAAATATCGTCAGTGCTAACAACATAGTGACCTTGTTCATGCACCAACATAGGAGTTGAGACCCATCACAACACCATGGACTTTTCACAATGGGGATTAGACTTGGTAGGTAAGATTTATTTTTCTTCCTCTAACAAGCATAAGTTTATTATTACTGCAACTGAATATTTCATCAAATGGATAGAAGCAATTCCATTAACCTACATCATAGGAAAACAAATATCCAAGTTCATTCTGAATTATCTGATTTATAGGTATGGAATTCCCTAAATAATCATAATGGACAATGGAACCCCACTCAAGAATCAAGACGTCCAAGAGCTTTGTTCCAAGTTCTCTATCCATCACAGATTCTCCATGCCCTACTATCCCTAAGGAAACAGTCAAGATGAAGCATCTAATAAAACCATCTTGAAGATACTAAAGAAGAGTATTGGGTATCTAGATTAAATGAGTTGGAACTCCTAGATGAAAGGCATTTGAGCGCGTTAAACCATCTTCAAATTTATCAGAATTGACTCAAATGAAGCTATGATAAAAGGATCAAAGACATAAAATTTCAGGTTGGTGACCTGGTACTCAAAGAGAATCAAAAGGTACAACTAAATCAAGATGGAAAAGGTAAGCTTGAACCCAATTGGTTAAGCCCATTCATCATCACAACAAGCTATGGCTCTGGAGCTTATCAGTTGGCTACTCCTGAAGTAGAACCCTTAGGTGAATCGTTGAAAAACAACCATCTCAAGAGGTTCTATACTTGAAACATGTCAAAATACCCTAGGAAAAAGGGTAAAAATCCAAAAAAAAAGTAAAAATTTGAAAAGATAAAAAAATAAAAAAATAAAGAAAAATAGTAAAGAAAAATAAAACGTTCTTTAAGTCAAAACCACTTTGTGGTGCTTCTAGAATAGGTACTGTAGTGAAAACCTAGAAAATAGGCACTGCGTTTGAATAACACTTGCATCGTTATCTAATGGTGCTATATGAAATATCCACCCAATCATCCCATAATAAAACATGTGTCCAATTATGGCTTGGTGATTGATTACGTATTGAACCTTGTTGCACCATCTACGTCCATCTCTCCTAGAGAAGGTAGTATTGTCTTGAACTGGGGGAAACTTCTTGAAACTGGTCATGAATTAGATCCTTGAGCATCCCATCATGGTGAAAACAAACTATCAAAAATGAAAAACATCTAGAAAATAAACAAAATCAAAACAAAGTTGTAAAACATCAAAAATCACAAAAACATGTTATGCTTTGAGTCAACACCAGTCAAACTATGTGGTCTTTGTGTGTATAATGTAGGCAAGGCTTATCAATCACTGAGGCCTTAGGTCAGTCCTCTTAGGTGTCTATCATGCTTTATTTCAACTTAGTCAAAAATTCAAAATCCAAAAACATCCACAAAGCATAAAATATCAAAAACACGTTCTTATCAAACCAAGCGAACTACAAGCCTCTACGTGTACAACGTAGGAAAGGCTTATCTTTGATGAGCCCCCAAGGCCCTAGGTTAGTCCCCTTAAAACAACAAAAACAACATCAGAAAACTCAGAAAAAATAAAAAAAGTCCAACTCCATCATCACAATCCGCAATAAAATTTTCATCCAAAATAAACATGATCATCATCTTCACCCTTTGACAAAAAAAACAAATAAACAAATAGAGTGAGCACTAAAAGCTATAAATTTCAAGCAAACAATCACAAATCTTTGATTACAAACAAATGAAAACAAGGACAAATTTTAACTACCTATATTTTGACAATTCACCAACAACGTCCTAAGATATTCCTTAACAGATCCATTCCTACAATGGATAATAGCCTAAAACCTCAAAACAAATATGGAAAGTGATACTACAACATTGTTTTATCTTTTTATAGTCTTATCTTTATGATTTATTTTATTGAATCATTCCTAGGATCTCTTGAGGATGTCCATAAGGATTTAGAAAAGAAGGAATGGGGGCACTTGAGCATCATTTTTGGTTTTCTCTTTGTAAGATATTTTTGTAATACTACCATGGTTATTGAGTGTATGGAAGTTGTTTTAAGACAATTCATGTAGCGGGAACATGTTAGGTATTTTATACCTCTCTATGTAACTGGTACAAATTTTTTTAACACAACCCAACCATATATTTTAAACAATTTTTTCGTATTTCTGGTATGAACAAGAATATTCTGTGTATGTCAAGTCAAAGTACACACAATGGATACAAAGTCACCTTGGTTATTAATACCCCGGTGCATAGTGTCTTTTCGCTACATCAAAAAATATTGTTAAAGATATGAAGTTTCTATGAAAAGAAAAAGAAACTCATTAGGAACTAATAAAGTTAAAACTTCTATCCATCATCCAACATTTATTGTAACTAACAAACTCCATCCTGCATCACAACATCATTAGTCCCATATACACTCCGAATTCACAATTTTTTCAATACATATCATGATGAAAATAAGGCAGTAAAACATCATGTATCATGTATAAAGCATATATCCATCATATATCAACATTCATCATATACAAATAAAACATCATATGAAATAAAATATGATCAATCCATCAATCCACATCATATGCATACATCATAAAAGTACAAAAGCATGTATAAATCATACATCATTATCCATAATCATCACATAATGCATAGTGAAGCCGAATTGAAACATGTATATCTCATATATATCATCATAAAAAATGAGAATGTAAAGTACATCATCGTAATGAAACATGTGTGATAGGATAATACAAAAAAATGCATATATAAGAGGCCTTAGTTGGGCCGATGAATACATATATACAAAATCATGTCTGCAATATAGGTCTTTGAACAATGAATATCATAATGATTAAGAACAATAATACTACTCCTCAATCGAAGGCGATGAACTCTAAGGA
>VDFB02000013.1:261118754-261170063 GCA_007258455.2 Sequoia sempervirens | reverse complement strand
ATGGGGGATATGGCCCAGGAGTTGGCCAGGGTGAGCACGAGACTGGGGTAGTACAGGACTTTGTAGGAGTAGGCAGTGCCACCAGAGCGACGGGATCCGACTTTGTCATGGTCACAGTTGAGGACAGGTAGTGGTCATAGATCAAGAAGTGCTACTGGCAGCAAGAGTCATACCAGTGTCGGAGGGTCTACCTCGACAGGGCACACTTCAGGGCACAGGTCACATCATTCGCACTGGCATACTCCAAGTCACCATTCAGGGCACAGTCATGGGTCAACTGGTTCAATGCAGAGGTCAGGATAGGTACAGCCGCCAGTGGTTGATCCCTCTACTTCTGAGAGTTTGGTCGTAGTGACATCATAGATGTCCTATACTGTTGAGATGACACCTGCCTTCTCAGTTCCAACAATGGCACAGGCAGAGGTTGTGACAGGTCCACCTATTGCTTCAGAGCCAGTGACAGAGCTTTAGCCGCCACATTCTTCACCTCGAGGGGATGATGAGAGACTACCCTAGGGGCATTTTATTATTATGACACACTATGTATATTATTGAGCTCGTGAGCTCCATTTTTGGGATATCCCATGACTTTATCCTGTGACATTATACATTTTTGAGATGATACTATATGATGATGTAGTTTTGATGCGATCTACATGTGTTATGTGATGTTCTTTGATTTAATGCTTTATGATATGTATGATGTATAATGTTAGTTTATGATGCCATGTATGTCCTATGATGCTTATGTTGTGATACTGATGCCAACGATAATGCAATGCTTATTTATATGATATGATGATGATAATGATGTGCAAAATGTATTTTAGTAAAAGATGCAATGTTGATGATTATTTTAATGCAATGTTTTGTGATTATGTATATGATTTGGTGTTGTGGATGTTGTATGTATGGACCTAATCCAGTGTTTATATGATCATGTATGCACTTATGTTTTTGGATGTCATAGGATATCATCATGAGGTGGATGAGAGAAGACGATGAGGCTGATGAGAGAAGATGACCAAATCAAAGAAGAGAAGATGACCAAACTAATGAAAATGCATGTTAATTCCTAGACCAAATCCTTCAAAACTTTACCATAGGACATTAGTATTTATTGCTCTTAATCATCATTGGGCATACTATCGTAATGGCCAAGAAACACCATGATATGACATAGATCAAGGTGTGCAAGGTCATACCATCACGTAAGAGAGACAGTCACAGACAAGGATGATCATGATTCATACTAAGGGCATGATTGCCCCAGTCTTTTTGTCATAATCAACCACAAGCAGAAAAAGACCAGGACAAATCATGAAACGTCATTCCTTCTCTAAATCTTGTTTCCAAGACATCCTTGAGAAATTGGCAGCATGATTGTTGAAATACAAAACAAATAAAGCCCTTACCATGATATGTCATTTTTTTTCTAAATCCCTAAATTAGGACCTCGTTGAGAAACTAGTAGTCATGCGTGTTAATCGTCATGATATGTCACTGCTTCTCTAAATCCTGCTTAGTGAGATCTAGCTGAAAAACTAATAACATGATAAAAAACCAAAAGACAATTGTCAAGTGTTTGCCAAGTGCATCTGGATATCCATTGTTCTGATGTCAAAATGTCTGATTTAATAATGTCGAGATGTCGAAATGATTAAATTTTTGATGATCTTGAAAAATGTCGAGAATTGGTGAATTCAAGAAGGACACATCCTGAAAATGCCAATGTCAAGAGGATTTGATCCCTAATAGTCACAAGGGATCCCTCTAAATGATGATGATGCCTAGGAAGGACACATCCTAAGGCATAAATGACAGAGTTGGTTCTTTAGAAGGACACATCTGAAGAATACTGATGTCACGAAGAGTGATCTTTAGATGTCAAGAAGATCGCTCAAAATGTCAAATGACGATGACGACGCCTAGGAAGGACACATCCTAAGGCGTAAATGATAGAGGTTATCGTTCAGAAGGACTCATCTGAAGACTAACCAAAATTTGACAGTTTGACCGAGTTTGACTTGTGTTTGACTATATGCTGATATTGTCATGATAATATGAGTGATGTACTGATGAGATTGCCATGTTGAATAAATGATTGTTTTACTTTGTTTTAGTAGTTTTCCCATCTGGAAAAAAAATGATCGAAGACTTTTGACGTGTGTGCCAGTGTGATGCCATGAACCCTAATGAACTGACCTAGTGCGGCCTCGGGGGCTCATCGATAGATGGCCTTGCCTACGTCATACACTCAGAGACCTCGTAGTTTGACACGACCAATGACTTTGTCTTGATGACCAAAGATTGTGTCATGATTTTATTTTGACAAACCTAAAAGGACTGACCTAATGTCTCGGGGACTCAAATGTGAGTCTTGCCTACATAGTGAATGTGCGAAGACAACGTAGTTCGACAATGACATGGACCGATTGACTTGATTGACTTTGAAAAGAGATGACACTACGTTTGTGTTTGTTGAGTGGTCTGAGGTTTTGTTTGTGGTTTTCTTCAGGACGTTTTATGATTTTTAGGTCTTCTTTAAGGACATTTTGTGATGTTTTTTGGTCTTTTTTCAAGACATTTTTCTAATGTTTGTCTTTTTTTAGGACTTTTTGCTAATATTTTTGTGATCATATGCGACATCCACTGCAGTTGCATGATAGGCATTTTTCCCCCAGTCAGGTCTAAGACTTAGCCGTTTGTAGGGAATATGGACGGGATGCTGCTGGTTTACTAGATGGACGATCGTCAAGACTTGATGCCAATAATTTATCCACTATGATAGGTAGGGCAGGATGTGGTGGCGATTTGCGGAATAATGGAAAAAATACCTTTCATCCTAGGCCAATTTAGACAAAGTGATAGTAGATGGCAGAGCAATGATTGATTACGCATGGCGCCTGTTTGCCAGGTTTTCACCATGGTACCTGTCCAAAGTGCCTGTTTGCTAGGTTTTCACTATTGAATGAATCATTTTTCTCTTTACTATTTTCTTGAATTTTTGATTTTTTTTGGTGTCACCAAGACACTTGTTTGCCAGGTTTTCATTAGGGTGACAATTTTTTAATTTTTCATTTTTTTTGTATTTTATGGTTTGCAGCTCCATCCTCTGATGCTATGCATAGAACCTTCAGAGATGTAAACTGTTGATGGGATATGTCAATTGTTCTCCATCTGGAGTTTCCAGTTGATAAGCTCCAGAACCAAAAGAAGATATGATAATGTATGGACCCAGCCAGTTTGGTTCAAATTTTCCTGGCTTTTCTCTTTCTGCTTGGTTCTTGGGGTTCTGCATGAGAACTAGGTCGCCAATGTCAAACTTTCTGACCATAACCTTTTTATTGTAGCTGCGACAAAGATGATTATGATATGCTTGGAGATGGTTCAGTGAATTTTTTCGTCTTTCTTCCAGCATTTCCAGCTCGTGCAAGCGTGATTTTCGATACTCCTCTTCATTAGTTAGACCCTTCAAGGAGACTCACAGCGAAAGAATTTTGACCTCAATGGGTAAGATGGCCTCAGCGCCAAAGACTAGGGTGAATAGGGTGGCCCTTGTAGGTGTACGAATACTAGTTCGGTAAGCCCACAGAGCAGGGTTGAGTTGTATGTGCCAGTCGCGGCCAGTGTCATTGACAGTCTTTTTTAGGATCTTGACAATGGTTTTATTGGATGCCTCAGCTTGATCGTTTCCTTGGGGGTAGTATGGAGATGAAAAGTGGTGTTGGATATGGAATCGCTCACATAACTCACGTACATCTTGGTTTTTAAACGGACGTCCGTTGTCAGTGATGATGGACTGCGGAAGGCCATATCGATAAATTATGTATTTAAGGATTAACTTCGATATTTGTTTGTCGGTAATATATGTCAATGGGATGGCTTCAATCCACTTTGTGAAATACTCAGTGGCAATAATAATGAATTTGTGGTCATTGGATGAGGTTGGATGAATCTTACCCATGAGTTCGAGTCCCCATTGAGCGAAGGGCCATGGAGAAGTGATTGGCCGAAGTTCTTGTGCTAGAGCATGGACCAAATCACTGTGAATTTGACATTTGCGACAAGTCCTGACATATTCAATTGCATCCTTTTCCATGGTCGGCCAATAATACCCAAGTCTCGTTACTTTCTTAGCTAGAGTAGGACCACTTGAATGAGATCCACATATACCGTCGTGCACTTCGTGTAAGGTCGTATGTGCTTCGTCGGTGTCGAGACATCTAAGGAGGGTATCGTCAAAACTATGGCGGTAAAGGGTGTCACTAACAATGGCATACCTTGCAGATTTCCTAATGAAGGACTTCCTTTGGTTATTAGACAGGTTCAGTGGAAGGGTTTGAGACTTTAGGTAGTCATAAATGTCCTAATACTAGGGAGAGTTGGGACTAACAAGTTCACAAACCATTTCTGATTCTAGGATATCATACGCCGGTATCAAAAGCTACTCTACTAAGAACTCAAATTGTGACACATTTTTAGGGATGTCCAAGAGAGAACTAATAGTAGCCATTGCATTAGCTGCTTTATTCTATGCCCTGGGGATTTGTTCAAAAGAAATCAATTGGAAGTATGTCAGGAAACTGTCCACCATCCTCTTGTAGGGAAGCAACTTCTCATCTTTTGTTTCGTAGTCACCATTCACTTGGTTGATCACGAGCTGGGAATCCCCGAATACAAGCAACGTCTGAATTTTCCATTTGATTGCCAACTTGAGACCTGTAACTACTGCTTCATATTTGGAAATGTTATTTGTACAAGGGAAGGTGATCCAGAATGACTTAGGAATTGAATCCCCCTGTGGTGTGATGAACAAGATTCCAGCACCTGAGCCATGACCATTGTGAGACCCATCAAAATATAGCTTCCATGGTGCTGTCGGTTCCGCATGAAAAATGGACTCATCAGAAAAATTAGTTATTAATGGATGAGTGACTTGAATTGGTGAATCCGCCAGTTGATCTGATATTACCTTTCCCTTTATTTCCTTACGCTCGACATATTGTATGTCATACTCACTTAGTATCATGACCCATTTTGCCAATTGGCATGTTAATGCCGCTTGACTTAAGAGATACTTCAGTGGATCAATCTTGGCGACCAACTGTGTCTGGTGACTGAGCATATAGTGTCTCAGTTTTTGGGAGGCAAATACAACAAGGCATGCACGTTCAATGTGTGGCTGATGTAATAGATTGCTCTTTCTTTTCCCTCATGATCATTTTGGCCCAGCAATGCCCCCATTGCTGAACTAGTAGTTGAGATGTATAGAATCAATGGCTTTCCATGAATAGGAGGCATGAGGACTGGTGTTGATAGCAGGTAATCTTTGATTTGCTGGAAGGCCTCTTAACATTTATCTGTCCATACAAAGGGGACCCCTTTGCGCAACAGATACTGGAATGGGTGGCACTTATCTGCCAATTGTGCTATGAAACGCCAAATAGATTGTACTCTACCTTGCAGAGTTCTCAATTCACTGATTCCTCTGGGCGGAGGCATGTCTATGATTGCTTTGACCTTTGCTGGATCAACCTCTATGCCTCTTCAGAAAACTATGTACCCCAAGAGTTTACCTAATGTGACCCCAAAAACACGCTTCTTAGGGTTTAATCAAACTTTGTACTCTTCAAGTCTCTTGAAAATTGTGTCGAGTACCTTCAAATGATCTTTCCTTGTTGTTGATTTGGCCAAGAGGTCATCTACATAATCCTCCATTATTTTGTGCATCATGTCATGGAAGATCGTGGTCATAGCCCTTTGATATGTGGCACCTGCATTTTTGAGACCAAAGGGCATGACGTTCCAATAGTATGTACCCCATGGGCAAGTAAATGTCATTTTGTGTTGATCCTCAGGAGTAATGCGGATTTGATTATAGCTGGAGAAACCATCCATGAGGGATAGCATCTCATATCCTGCTGTAAGGTCCACTATGATGTCAATGTTTGGCAAGGGAAAGTCATCCTTTGGACATGCTTTATTTAGGTCTCGGAAGTCTGTACATACACGGATCAACCCATTTGGCTTTGTGACTAGGACCAGATTAAAAATCCATTCAGCGTAGTCAATAGACCTTACGAATCCAGCATCTAACAATTTCTTTAACTCGGCCTTGACCAATAGGGCAACTTGGGGATGCATTTTTCCCAACTTCTGTTTGACTGGTTTAGCATTAGGTAATAGTGGCAGATGATGCAGAACTAGTTCTAGGTCCAATCCTGGCATGTTAGCATAGGACCACGCGAAATTGATTTTTTGTTCTGCAAAGAATTTATGAAATTCTGGTTTCTCTTCGTCGGTCAATGATGTAGCAAATAGGACCATCTTGGGGTCTTCTATAGTTGAAATGTTATCCTCTATTTTGTCCTCAATAAGCATAGCCGATTTCTCCTGTTGCACGGGGAGAAAGTCCAGTCCTCCATCTTTGGGCGCCTCAGAGAGGTTTTCACCCGTAGATACGTCCTTTATTTTTACTATTTTATCATCAAGAGGCGCCTTTCGGTTTTCACCTAGAGACGTTTCATTTTTTACTTTATTTTTACTTTTACTTTTGCGAGTAGAGGACGGAGCAGTCTCGCCAAAGTATGCTGTGCAATCTAAATCAATGGCGAATCCTGATTTGTGGTCCCCACTGGGTATGCCTTCTCCTAATCCCATGAATTCGGCAATTGCCTCATCATTCTAAAATGTGTCCAGAACTAGCAGTCCTTGTTGGTCCTAATCGACTAGCTCAGGGTAAACTAAGGAGATGCCATCGTCAATGCTGGTAAATTGTGGTGAGGATGCGGATAGCATGTAGACAAACTCTGTGATGTTGTATATGAGATTATCATCATCCAACTCAACATCAGACTCTATCCAATATTCTGCTTCACTAGTGTCATATTTGTTGTCAAAATAAGGAGTGAAGGTTTTAGAGTCCTGATTGTCAATGTCATCTGATACTTCGGATGGATTGGATTGATGGCGTTCAGATGATGGTTGTTGTGTGTCATGAGAAGTGGTAATGGGATTTTGACTATTTGATGCCTATTCAATTTTGAATGTTTTACAAAATCGTTGGTCAGAGGTCAATTCCCTTGGTTCGACAAACAAATCATCAAGACAACAGTCAGTTAGGGATCGTTCTGAGCCAAATTCCCATTCATGGGAATCAATTTCGGGAAGGGTTTCCCTAGTAGTCTCGACACTATCCGAAGCATGTACTCACTCATTTGAAAGCCCAGAGGTATGTCGATCGTCATTATCAGGTGATCCAAACCCTAATCCAAGATACTTCAGAATTTGAAAAGGTTCTATGGGTTCCCTTCGACCAGTTTTATTTTTTCCTAGGCCACTAGTATCGTTGTAGCCTTTAGCCTTCATAATGTTGTAACCTTTGCCATATCTTTGAACTGGTAACGGAGGTAATGTAACAGTATCCTTGTAGATCCATCCTATAATGTCAGCAAGGTCTTCATCACTCATGTCTCCCCACTTGATAAAAACTATGTTCGGTGGGACTTTGAAAGTTTCCTGAGTTTCCATTCTGAAACATGGCCGACCATATTCCTTTGGAGACCTGGGCATTGTTGTTATGATGTATGTCATGTGCAGTTTGAATTCTCCTCAGCCTTAGGGATAATGGAAGGTAGTGGTGTGGCAGAATACGTAGATGGAGCGGATGTGGAAGATGACGTGAGTGTAGATGGGTCAATGTACTTGGATGATGAGGAGTCAGGTGCTTCTCGGTTAATAGGTACTCGATTTTCAAAGATCCCCCTTAGGTTGGTACAATATTGGAAAGGGTCAGGGTCTCCGTATATGGTTACTTCTGTGCCATCAAATGGAAATTTTAGGCATTGGTGGTATGTAGACGGGATGACTTTTAAGGTGTGAATCCATGGATGACCAAGTAAGATGTTATATGGTAGTTCCAAATCCAGGACCTGGCAGGTTGTGTTTACAATGACTGGTCCCACTCTAATAGGGAGAGAGATAACGCCCCATGAAGAGCGTTCCTCATCATCGTATGCTTTGATCACTATACTTTTTGTTGGGTCCACGCACGCATCAGAGAACCCTAGAGCCTTAACCAGTTTGACGAAGCATATATTGAATCCTGCTCCGCCATCTACTCAAACCCATCTAACTTTGTGCTTGTGGACAAAAGTTTCTATGTGCAACACATCATTATGGTTGGTTTTATGTGATGAGTAATCTTGATCCGAGAAGGTGACATGGTGCGGCATAGTGAGATATCCCACCATAGTTTCAAACTGATTGACATCAATGTCCTTGGGGACTGATGACTCTAGGAGAGTTTTATCTAGGATCTTTTTGTGTGTGGGAGAGATACGAAGCAGCTCGAGTATAGAGATTTTTTCGGGAGTCTTTCCTAGTTGGTCGATGAGGTTGAACTAACTTTTGGGTTTCCATTGCTGTGTGGTTGGGACAGGTTTTGGCTGTTTAGCAGATGGAGTAGGTTGTGACTATTTAGCAGATGGAGCAGGTTGTGATTGTTTAGTAGATGGGCCTGGTATGGCGATTTTGGCTTGTCTAATAGGAGGTGGACCAGCTATAGTGACCTTTCCACTTCGAGTAGTAGCATTACATTGGGGTTCTCTCTTGATCGTAATGGTATTAATGTACTCATCGTCAATTTGGACATTATTTATAATTGGTCCACTAGAATAATCGTACTTGGCTCGGGTGAAGTTAGCTTGATTTTGTGGACCTGAAGTGGAAGCATTATGAGAACCATTGTCTTGCAGTGGGTTCTTATGGATAGTATGATTTGAATTGGAGGTGAATTGTGATCCACCTACTTTGATGGTGCGACTTTCAATAAGATCTTGTATTTTTTTTTCAATTGTCGATAGTTAGAGGTTGTATGCCCTTTTGCTCGATGGTATTTGCAAAGTGCATTGTCATTCCACCATACTGGTTTGAATTGTCTTGGGTCATACGGTTTTGTTTCCAGAAGTATGATGACCCCATGCTGGAGGAATTTCCTAAGGACTTCTTCAATGGGTTCACCCAAATGAGTGTATGTGTGACCCCTAGGAAATTGTCTCATCTGACTGTATTGTCCCTGATTGTTTTGACCACTTTGGTTGTTTGAAGGAGTATTGGGAGGAGGTGTCAATGTCGTTGTTGGTCTGTTTTGTTGTTGAACCCCTTTCAGGGCCAATATAGGACCTACAGTGTTTGCAGTCTTGGTGTCAACAACACCGTCATTTGTAACGTGCTTATTTTTAACCCAATATTTGTTTTTGTCAGTGGGTGGATTGACGTTTGTGTTTTTGGAACCATATCTTAGTTCTCCCTTTGTGATAAGGGCTTTCTCAATCTAGACCCCCTTTTCAACTAATTATGTGAAGTTTGTGCAACAATGTATTTGCAATGCAAATTTTAGGGGCCTTAGAAGTGTTTGGACAAACATATCAACTTTTTCCCTTTCGGGGATGTCAATGTGACATCAGCTAGCAAGGCTTCTCCATTTTTGGAAGAACGGGATAAATGTCTCACCAGAATCCTCTTACGTGAGATTGCACAAGCTAGTGATAGAGGTATCCATGTCAATGTTGTATGCATAATTTCTTATGAATTTTTGTTTAAGCTCATCCCATGTCTGGATATCCTTTTGAGTTGAAAACCATTCAAGGGCTTGACCTGCCAGACTTTTAGAAAAAAGTCTCATTAGATATGTTTGTTCGTAGGCGATGTCCATACAATTGGTTGCAAATTCGTGAACATGCTCAATGGGGTTTGTCTTGCCTCTATATTTTTTGAAGTTGGGTGACACATATCCTGGCAGAAATGGAGGCATGTATAAACTCGTGTCGAATGGGTATACATTTAGGTCATATGATACTTCTGATTTCTTGCCTGAAATGTACGTGTTTTGGATAGTTTTCTCCATATCCCCGATTCTTGTTTGGAGGGCATCCACAACAGGGTCATTTGTGTTTCCGTACGTTGGATTGCCTGGTACACCATGTGTTCCTATTTGTTAGGTGTGAATATTGGTGTATTGTGGCGGTGTGGATTGTTGTGGTATGTATGATGTGTGCGGATTGACATGTTGTTGGTATTGGAAGTTATGATTGGGTGGATGTTGGTGTTGAAGGTTACAATTAGGTGTATGTTGATATTGAAAGTTGTGATTGGGTGCATGTTGATGAGTATGAACGTTAGATGAGTAGGTTGGGATGTGTCCCCCAGCCATGTGTGTTTTTATTTGGGGGATATGATGACCATGAGTGTCAATGATGTCATGGGTTGCGTTACTTGGCCACCTTGTGCGAATTGTTGATTTTGCCTAAGGGGATTATTTTTGTTTGTACCTTGGGAGGCAATGAAATTTGACTGTGTTGTCATGTTAACGTTTTGTTGTCCTTGGATAAAAATACGTCTTGTGCCTCCTCCTGAAGGATTTTGTGAAATACCACTCGACGGATATGACGAAGTTGTGTTCATGGTAGTAGATGGAGCTGTCAAGGGGGGATTGTTGTGACTTGATGATGCCCCCGTGGCATTTACTGTCGTGGCATTAACTGTCATGATATTTGTGGTGTTGGGGATGTTGGGGGTGTTTGGGACATTGGGAGTGGTATGCACTATCGTTGTGGTCCCAAAGGAAGTATTGCTCGTAGTATTTGGAAGCTGACCACTATGTGACATGTTATGTGCGTTGTTGGCATTAGGGTCAGGAGGTGTCAAATTTATCGTGTTAACGTCAAATCCTTGTGGTAACTTAGCTCCTTCACTCAAGAGCATAGCTAAGAATTTGTCTCTGTCATGACGAACCATTGTTTCAACAAGCTGACAGGCCTCTGGGTCTTGTGCCAGTGCCTCTAAGTTTTCCTCAAGTAGTTGACCATTTTCATCTTTTTGCAAGAATGGTTCGAATGGACTGTTTGATGAGGATTGCGCTGTCATTGGAGGTTGATTGTCTAAATTGGAAAATGGATCGTAAAAGGTCCAGTTTGGGTCATGTGTGGGGTCTTGTCAAAAGTTTTCCATTTGTCTCTCTTGTTTTTGGAGTCTAGTTTCCACCATAAATGAGATTGCTCAAATGGGAATGACAACTAAATGAAAGTATGACACTACGTGAAGTCTAAGTTCAAAATGACGACTAGAATGACTAATGTTTTTGGATTTTCGTGAAATAGGATATGTAATGTGCAATTTAGGACAAGGGTATCTAAGCACTTCTAAGCTCGAACTTTGTTTTCGATTTTGATTGCCAAAGGAATTTGTTGAAAATGACAAGGTGACAAGGTCTAAATGACTAGTGAGTTTTCCTAACTAGACTTATGAGTTGGAAAAATCTCACAAAAGAGGACAATGACTAAAAAGGGGGTTTGATAACTTAGTCCAAGAGGTCCTAATTTTGAAAACAATGAATTTGAAAAGTGTGCTTAAAATTTTCCTAATCCTAAGTATGCAAAATGTGAACCTAGGGGTAACCTAGTGGCAAATGTATGCAACTAAAAAGAATAAAGTATGAAACCTATGGTGACGAATGCAAACTAATGGTCAAGACTTTGAGCAATTTCAAGTTTGGTTTCTGATAGAATCTCCCTGGAAATAATGGTTGAAAAATGGTTGACAAATGGTTGACAATTTGAAGACCTCAGGTGTTGAATGTGAAGTTTTAAATTTTGATAGGCAAATGCATCGTTTGAAGCTGCGAATGCGTCACAGTTTAGCAAATGCGGTTCATTTTTTTGATTGCGGCTTTTGAACTGTCAGATGCAACTTGATTTAGCATATGCTTTTAAGTGTTCAAATGCGTCGTGACACCTACAGATGCGACGTTCTAAGTATCAAATTTAGTTTAACAGGTTAGTTGTGTTGCAAAAAATCAGTTGCGGTTCGATAGATGCGACTCAATTTAATTTCAAAATGATTTTCTTGTCATTTTGATGGAAATTTTGATCTGTTTGGAGAATGTTTTGTTTTTAACTATGATAGAACTAGAAGACACTAGACAAACACAATGTTTTGAATGTAACCAAACACACATCAGATAAGCACAATCCTAGGTTAGGCCATGATAATATTCGCTAGATTCCATGCGGGTTTCCCCAGCCGCATATCTGTAGTGTGTGAATTCAGAAGCTTGGCTGCAGGGGCTCCCCCTTATAGTGCACTCTCTTCTTAGGCCAACCAAGCTTCCAACCCCCATGAAACTCCCATGGTGAGTTGATCACCTCTACTACAAACTGTGAAAGTGTGGATGCCTTCACACCGACCGGTGCTGCGCTAGCAAATAGAAGGATTTTGGCTTTCTATACAAGAGTTTTTAGTTAGGGACCCCCGTTCGAGTGGCCATACATGGGGCAAGAGATTAATCACCATTAAGGTGGCACTCCAACCTGAAGAGGTTAAGCTCAATAGGGTTTAAGGGAGTACAACTCTGTCCGTATGACACATCCGCATAAACAACCTTAGGTTTTCCCTTAAGGTTTACATTTATATACCGGTCGGGGGTAGCTCGGCTTTAGCTCTGTTGCTGGTTTGAGTCACGTTGGGGTGATGAAATCCCCAGTCAGGCCCAATTTCTAGAGTTGGTAACCATTTCTCTTACACCCAAGATCGCCCGAAGGCACGAGGGGAGAGGATACTCTGATATACCAAGTCAAGGTAATAACAGATAAGAATGGTTCTGGTTTTTTGATCACGAGGTTTTCACCAAGTGAGAGCATACTCACCTACCATTCTGCAAACACAATCAATCAAAGAAGACATGAATGTTCTTTTTATGTGCACCAAAGTTAAATGTTTGCTAATCTAAAAAACAAGCACAATGTTTGTTTTATTCTGTCTTCAACATTCGAATCTGCAGACAAAATATTAGTAGTTTCCTTTATGCAATGATCTTCGACAACTGAATAGTAACCGCCACACGCTACAAACGAATATTAGTAACACAAAACCCTAAGCTAGCCAACATGCAAGAATGAGAAACTAGGAAATCAGAAGACTAGAAAACCAGAAAAGAAACTAGAAACCAGAAAAACCTTAAAATCCAAAAATTAGAATGTCAAAAATGAAAGAAATTTTTTTAACCAGTCGAATGCGGCTTGACAGAGCAGATGCGTTGTTCTGGACTTCAAATGCGGCTCGATAGATCAGATGCGTTGTTCCAGATGTCAGTTGCGGCTTATCAGGGTGATTGTGGCTCTTCTATCAGCGTATGCATCGTGACGCATCAAATGCGTCACGATGTTTTTAAAAAAATAGTTGCGTCGATCCATACTTGTACCTGCAAAATAGCAGAAAACACAAAAAAAATGTACGGAAAACCAGAAAAATAGAGTCGGGTTCACCAATGTAATCAAGGGATTTATTTTAGGTTTGATTAGGAGTGTTAGCAACAAACAATAAATGATAACGAAACCCAAAGATCTTACAAAACACAAAGGAAGTCAAATACAAAACGATTATACCCGATCGCCGAGACTTCCATGATTCAGTTTTGTAATACCTTCTTACTTGCTGGATGATGTTGCCCTCATATTGGATGTACGAGCAAATCTACAAATGCCTAAGTCCTACACCAAGCTTTGAAGGATTTATGCTATGTCTAAATGTCTATGCCTAAAAGCCTATGATTGACAATGCCTAAACATACTAAGATTTGATCAAATAATGACAATAATTAAAATGAGAAGCCTAAATGTGCAAGTGAATAAATTCCTATAATATGTCTATGCAAAATCTCTGCGTGTTCGTGTGTAATTGAAAAGTGAGAGGAAAATGACATTTTATAGAAAATGTCATTTTGAGTGGATGGACAAGATTAATTGATGATGAGAACCTAAAATGAGAGGTCCAGATTAAATCTGAGAATCCCTAAGTAGGGTTAGGGAAAAACCCTTAATCGAACGGTAAAAATAATATCTTAGATAATTGGATCGATGGTGGAGAATAAATGAGGAAATTAATTAAAGAAATAAAGACTTTCAAAAAATCAAGAAGATAAGATTGCCTAATTTGCGAGATTCAAAAAATCAAGAAGATAAGATTTGGACTGAAGATCAAATTTGGAAAATCAAGAATCTACCTGATTACTTGATTTTTGGAAGATTAGTTACTATTTTGAATTAAATTAATTCAAAATAATGATTTTGTGAGATAATAAATAATCTTTTTCGGATTATTTATCAAAATGGACTGACAATTCAGATTGTGATGACATTTTAAATAATTTAATTTATTTAAAATGAGAAGAATATTAATTGGCAATTAAATAATTAAATTTAATTATTTAATTTAGCAGATAAGACTGATTAATTAAATAAATTAATCAATTTATTTAATTAAGATGATTAGTGACATATTAAATAAATAAATGTAACTCATTTATTCAATAATCAGGAAGAATTAAATGCAGGCAGGGAAATTAAATAAATTAAGAAATTTATTTAATTAAGGGAAGACTTAGACAATTAATGACGTATTTAATAAATAAATAAAATTTATTTATTTAATAATCATGAAGAATAATGACATGAATTAATTAAATAATTATGAATTATTTAATCAATAGTCGAATGTGGACCAAGGACATAATTAAATGTCATAATTATGCTAGGATGAAAGTGGTAAAAATGAAGCTTGCAGGCCTAGGTCATTTTTAGGTGTCTACACTTGAATTACCCATTTTGTATTGAGTTTTCCTTTTATCTTAGTGCTTCTCTTTTTCTTATTTCTTTTGCAGGCCTTGCTTGTGAAAATTATTTTCAAAAACCTCCTCAATACAAAGATTTTAATAGTCTGAGATGTGGGTTGAGAACTACAATGGATCCCATGACAGTTTTGGGGAAACAAAATTTTCACTTGAATCGAAGATATAATCACCCTAAGATGAATAGGCACTTTATAGTTGGATGTTTTATCTATTTTGTGATAGATTTCAATGATAGTTCAGGAGGTTATCTACAATATACGTTACTCCTAATAACCTTCAGACTTATGCTAAAATGACCATAAGGCATGAGCTTTAGAACAAAATCTTTCAACACATATGCCCAAAAATGCCTCAACCAATTTCTCTCCTAGTGCCCACAACATTCTTTGAATAACAACCCCAATGTTTTAAGATAGAAAGAAAAGAGAATCCTAAAAGAAGACAAAAACAAACACAAAACAATAAAGGAAACAAAAAGAAAGAAAGAAAGAAAAAAACAAACAACAAAAAGGAAGCAAAGAACTAGTAATTACACAAAATACATATATACAATCAATTCAGAAACTCAAACCTTTACGATCCGAAGTAATGCTTGAGAAACTGCCCATTGACTGGCAATGGAATAGGTTCTCCCATCAAGGTGCTCAAACAAAAAGAGTTCTCACCCAAGATCTTGGCTACTTGATATAGACTTAGCCAGAGTCTATCAAATTTTTGATGATCACCCTTTTTCTCCTTAGCCTTGTCCCACAACAACACCAGGTCTAAGATTCTGAATGCCTTAATCTTAGCTCTTTTGTCAAACCAACGTTTGACAATAGCCTAATGCTTGAAAAATTGTTGTAGAGCAGCATCTCTCTATTCTTCCATGTTTAGAAGGTTGTTTAGTCTTACCTCAATCCGGTCATCTCTTGTATAAAACTCCTGCATGAACTTAAGAAAAGGTATCTATAAGTGTATGGGGAAAACTGGATCTTGGCCATAAAATAGTTTAAAAGGGGAACTTCCTAGAGCAACCTTAATACGAGTTCGATCTGCCCATAAGGAAAATCTTAACTTGGTATGCCAGTCTCTAGGATTACTTTCAAGTAATTTCTTTATTACTTCTAACAAATTCTTATTAGTAGATTCCGCTACACCATTTCCCTGAGGATAGTAGTTAGAGGAATACTTCAAGATAATTTTATGCTCATAAGCCCATTGTATAAATTCAGCAAATGAAAAGGTAGGGCCATTGTCACATACTAGGGAAAACGACACTCCAAACCTCGTAACAATGTTTTCAGTGAGAAATTTGATAACCACGTCAGTGGTGCTATTCGTGCATGGTTGAGCCTTAGTCCAATGGGTGCAATAGTCTATAGCAATTAGGATGAATTTTTTTCCTACAAAAGAATTAGGATTAATTACCCCAACAAAATCCAGTACCCATTGGGCAAATGGTTTTACCTCATATACTGGTTGTAGAGGCATTGTTGGATTACGCTCCTTTGATGAAGAAGTATGACATGTATGACATGTCCTAACATGTTGATGTGCATCCCTGAACACATGGGGCCAATAATATCCTGACCTAAGGATTTGATGAGCTAAAGAATCTGCTGATCCGTGTCCTGTGCCATGTCTACCATGGAATTCAGCCATGGCATGTTTAGCTTCTTGTTGATCTAGACATCACAGGTACACCCCCTCATAATTTCTTCTATATAGAGCTCCTCCCTTGAGCATGTAATGAGCACTCTTCATCCTCAGTTCCCTTCTCTGGGTAGCATTCATCCCTTCTGGGCATCTATTATTTAGAAGGAAGAAGATCAAGTCAGTATACCATGGGTCCTTGGTAAATGAGTGCACAATATATTACTAATAGGTAATATTCTTGTCAACCTCTGCCATGGCCTTTGATAAACCTTGTCCTCAGACAAGTTTCATTGGATTGATCTCTAAATCATAATCTTGTAGGATAGCCATCCATTTTCCTCTTCTTTCCCCCAATTCACTTTGTATAAGGAGAGACTTAATCACTGGATCAAGAACTATAGCAATAACTTAGCTTCTCAAAATGTAATGCCTGAAATTTTTTACTACTCATACCAATGCAAAGGCCTATTTTCCCAAGGGTGGGTACCTGACTTCTGCATTCTTGAATGGCGATCTCATGAAATCAATTGGTCTTTCATCTCCTTCACCTCTGCATTGTGTTAGGACTGATGCACATGAATGATCATATGCAAATGAATAAATATAAAAGGGCTTTAGGTAATATGGGTTGGTCAAGACCAGTGCCTCAGATATTGATTGCTTGATCTACAAAAATGCAGATTTAGCCTCATTGCTCCATTCAATTTTAGCATCTTTCTTCATCATCTCATTGAGAGGTTTGACAATTTTTGCAAACCCTGTTATGAACTTCCTTACGAAATTAATCCTCCCGAAGAAGGACCTCATCTCCTTTTTACTGCCTGGCATCATCAATTTCAAAATAGCCTCAACTCTGTCGGGATCTATGGATATCCCCTTTTCTGATATCACATGCCCTAAAAGTTTCCCTTTAGAAACTCCAAAGACACACTTCTTAGGATTTAGAGATACTCCATAGCTGATACATCTCTTAAGGACCTTTGTTAAATCAGCAGCATGATCCTTTCTTTTCTTGGAAAATATTGTCAAGTCATCTACATATATATAATAATACATTTACCTATCAAATCCTTAAAAGCCACATCCATTACACGCTGAAAGGTAGCTCCAGCATTAATGAGGCCAAATGACATGCATCTATAGGCAAATGTTCCCCATTTTGTAGTAAAGGTAGTCTTCATCCTGTCCTCATGACTGACAAGCACTTGGTTATACCCAGAATAGCCATCTAAGAATGACATCATCTGGGATCCATTAACAGTTTGTAATACCTCATCAAGAGAAGGAAGTGGATAGTTATCCTTCTCTAAGGCCTTGTTCAGATTCCTGAAATCAACACACAACCTGATCTCCCCACTTTTCTTACATACTGGAACTAGATTGGTCCTTCTGAATTAAGGTGTTAAAATAAGATATTGCGGCAATTTCCTCCAATCCATAGAATAAACTATGCTACTGCATACATCCATAATGCTAATCCAGATACCATCAATAATCACTAAACTTACTTCAAACAAATCACCCACTCATCATCCAAAGCACAGATCAAATGAATACCATAACTATTTAATGCATAGATAATCCAATGATATGATGTTGAATCCAATTCCTTCTATTAACTTTCATCAAATAAGGAACAATTAAGCACAAAAAATTCACTGGTGTATGGATTGATCGTGTACCATTAACCTTATCAAAGTAGATCTAAACTTTAAAATCATAACATGAAAACATATGAAAACTATAAAATGACCAAGTTTTACTGAACTTCAGAGTATCTTTCTAAAACATTGAAATCCTAGATCTAGTTTCTATCTTTTATCCTCAGGTGGCTGATCTTTCTTCAATTAGTTGACCTTTACAAAGTATATTCTAAAAGTACATATAGGGTGCCGCATGCACGAATTTCTCAATTATCAATCAAGATCCACAATTTATGGAGTCAGAACTGAACACAGAAGTGGACTCAAGAACCCCTGCTTTCAAGGCTAATCACTCTATTGTACAAAAAAGGAAATCTGATACCCCAAGAAGGAAGTGAAACCCACATATCAGACTCAAAGTTGAACTTATGTCAAAATCCACAAAAAGAGGAGAAGAGCAGATGGAGTATGATGCAAAGAGTTAGTCACTTTTGCACTGAATTCTCAAGGATGTACTCATCATAACTAGCTTGAATATCTATTGAAGAGTACCTAAATCTGGCCCATCCAACCAGTCACCTTCAAATTTTATTCTTTAAAATTCTGTAGAAACCAACTTTTGCATCCCCTTTAATTTGATTAGCTCTTTTCTAGCAGCTCTTACCTCCTCCCGGATATCCATAAATTGATCTAGCAATAAACTCTCCCCATCATCTCCCTTTTGCATGATTTCTTCAAACCTACTCCTCCATCTCTCCCTTAGTTTAACCAACAACAGGTCTTCTTTATTGGAGGAATCTAAGTTGATCAAAATGGCCACAACCGCCTCTAACTCAATCATCTGTTGATTCAAGTCTTTACTCATTTTTCGGACTTCTTGATGTCCATGCATAGCCCTAGACTTGTATCTTATGATTCTTACAGTCTTTTCCAAAAAATCTTCATTACCAAGCTCAAGAATTTAATATTCTATCAAGGTGGATTTGGGCACTTTTCTGATGTCTTCAAGCCTTTTAACATATTACTTGTATTCATCATCTTGCTTATCTAGATCCTTAGCCTGCTGGTCTAGATATTCTACCAATTCAAGAGTAGCCTTATGAATCTTAAAGCCTTTAAAAAGAACATCATCAACCTCCTGGTTGAGCTTATCCAAACACTTATCCATCATCCCCACCTTGCTTTTCATCTAAATCAAATCATCTACTTCCCTCTTTGTTAACAAAACCAGGGATTCAGGAAGAGCAGCCTGTTGAGAAATGGGACTAGAAATATCTATTAAGAAACCATGGAGCTGATCCAATTGAGCCTTAAGCTCATCCTTTATTTTCTTATCTTTAATCATCTAGGTTTTGGTTGAAGAAGCAACAATATCAATCAAACTTGTCTATTGGTTTCTAGTAGGCTTTCCCAAATTTACTGCCCCCAACTGATAATCAGTGATTTGCATATCATCACGGCTCTTCTCCATTACAGGTATGGTGCATTCAGCAATGATCTCTCTAGCATCAGTGAGCCTAGTGGAGTGAAGAACCCAGACCTTCTTCTAAGGTTTCTCTTTCCCAATTTCTTTCATCATTTCTTCCCAATTCAATGGATGTGGTTGAACAACTTTTTTTTTCTCTATGTCTAGTTTTAGCCAAGTAGGAGCAATAGGAGTAGTGGCTGCCTGGGCTGGAGAGGAAGCACCAGTATCGGAAGACAAAGGTTGCAACAATGTAAGCCTTAGCTGAGAATCAACCTCTTGCACATTTTTTGATCACTTTGCTCCCTTTCCTATGCTAATTTTTTTGCTTCCTCTTTATCCTTTTGCTCTTGCACCCTTTTAGACTCTAGCTCCTTCTTTAAGCATTCCTCTTCTATTGTCTTCTTTTCTAACATTTCATCTCGCTGCCTTTTCAATTCTTCAACATAGTTCCATGCCTCCTTGGACTTCTTTTCATGTTCAACAATCTCAGCAACCTCCTTTTCCCTTTTCAAACGTTCTTGCTCTTCCCTTTTTCTATAGGACTCCTCTTGTTCCTTGAGTTTAGCTTCAATAGATTTTTTTTCTCTTCTTTGCTGAGCCTTTTCTTCTTCAAGATCATGAATTTTCTATTGCATTGTCAACCTATCCCTTTCTTCTTGAATTTTGAGCTCTTGCTCCTTTTGTTGTTGTTGTTGAGCTAACTCATTGGCCTTCACCTTATCTTTGAACTCCTTCTACTTGACTGTCATCTCACATTGTGCCTTGGCCTCCTCTTCCTGTTGCTTAGCTAATGCATTAGCTTGTGCCTTAGCATCAACTTCCCTTTTAGAATCCTAAAATAGTTTCCATTGATCTTCTTCAATCAATATGTGCTCAGTCCCTACATCATCTGTCATATCCAAAGATGTCAAAGTTGGATGCTCTTTATCAGATGTAGTCTTTTCTGAATCTGTTTCAATATTATGTACCTCAACTTCACCCTCCATTCGCTTTAAGACCTTTGATTCATCATGGAGAGCTCCCTTTGGTGGTTCCTAACCCAATTCTTGTGCATCAAAGGGATGAATAGGTGCTTCCCCTACAACAGATGCAAAAGCACCCACCTCCATAGTTGTTTCATCTTCACGTACCTCTAGAAGGTCTTGAGGAACCACCTCCTCTTCTTGTGCACTAGAAGGCATAAACTCTAAAGGTTCCTTAGGTGCTATCCTTCTCTTTTCCCTTTTATATCCTAGGGTGGTACCTGCAACCTTCCTCTTCTTAGATGATGTAGCCTTAGTCTGATTAGCTATCAAACTCACCCATTGAATACTCCTATCGAGCACTAGTTTTGCAATCTATATTATGTCAATTGTCTCATCCACATTCCAATCTATTGGATCGAGAGCATTAGTTCCAATCTTGTTTGCATCATACCCAGGATCCAAAACTATCCCATCATCGGATAATGTGTCGAGAATGTCTTCTTTTATCCCAAACTCAATCATAAGTGGGATATGTATCCTTTCATAATTCCTCTTCCAAAGATCATACTCATCTTGTAAGTCCTCCCAAAAATCCTCCAATAGATTAAAATGCTTCTCAAAGACACTGGGAAGCAAAGCCCTCATCTTGTGTTTGGGGTCATAGTATTTCCTTGCCGTGTACAAGCCCAACTTCAAATAAACTAACTCATCACAAATAGTCTTAGCTGCCTGAATGTGTGGACAAAAAAAGGACCCAGCTTCATTGGAAACTTATGGCACCCAGTCTTGTGCTTGTTGCTAAACTGGAAATTCATAGCCAAGGCTTGATAAATAAACTCCATTAGGATGATTCTATCACCACAATACCTAGGTAGCAAATGGGGATGACCATCAAAGCCTGCTAACCTAAAATAGGTGAATGTGGGGTACTGGATAAACCAATGCCCTCATTCATTCACAAAATCCATTTCCTCCCTACTAAGTCTATACCCAACATCACCATTAAGCTTGTTAATTATGACATAAAGAAAGGCATCATTAACCCTTCTATAATGTTTCTCTGATGCCTATAAGGTGAGTTGGTTATAATACTCCCATACTCTCTTTTGTCCTTGGGCTTCCCCCAATATACCTACTGTCTAAAGTGCAGGAAAAATCCCCACTCAGCTAACTGCATAAACCACATAGGAGGTCATAAAGAAATGTTTGGTTTCTCTCACCTTTATCATCTGATTATGAATGTTGTCTAATACTATCATTGACTATTCAAATTTTTGCCTCCCATCCAAAATAGTTTGAATGAAAGGAAACATCCAGTATTTAAATAGTGAAACATCCCTTTTTCCAAACACCCTAGAGAGGAACATGATTATATATCCAATTTCTTTACTAAAGTCCACCCTCTTAGGCTGGTCTGGAAGCTTGGTCAGAGACTTCTTCTCCACCCTCATTCAAGTCTTATTCATGTGAAACCTATTCCTCTCCTTATTATCACTGTAAAGCTTTAAAGCCTCCACTTCATTTAATTGCTTAGGATTCTAGGGATTAGGTATATGAAATAGGAATTTGATCATTTGAGGCATGAAGTCAATAATGATGTTACCTTTGACATCCACACACTACCTAGTAGCAGGGGTATATGCACCAACTGCTGCAAGAATCAACTCCGGACATTGAATAGATAGGGGGAAGAGTGCAACATGTGCCAGTCCCAACTGAACAATCCTTTCTATCCTTCCTATGATCTGCTCTTCAGTGATTGTCTCCTCATGCAACTCTTCATAATTGAAAGGACCCAAACTGGTGTCAGTAATATTAGTCCAGTCGGAGTCAATTTTGCTAGCTGTGAGGACGGCCTCCCTATGCTTACATCTCAAGGTATATGGGAGCTGCTCCACTTTGATCTTCTTTGGCCTAACTCCTTGCCATGAAGTTTCACCTAGCTGGCTCCTTTGAGAGACCTCGTCTGATGTTCCTGACATCTCTTAATACCTGCAACAATTTCCTGTATTATATGAACAAAACATCTAAGTTAGTGAATCATATAATCACTACTGCATCCTCCTAAGTTAACATTTGGTCAAACTATTCCTTTATCGGAGGCAGAACCGTAGAAGCATTAGGCATAGACAATGTTTCATATCATGTGGCAGGGCTAGGATTAGAACTAGTTATGGAGCAAAACAGGTTTGGAAGTGGGACCAGAATGGGAACAGAACCAGAACATAGTCGAAGATGGGACCGGAGTGGGAACAAAACTGGAAACAAAAGTTAGCTACCAAGTTCAACTTCCTCTCCGGATCCATTTCTGACCAGGGTAAAGATAAGTAACATAATAATTAATGGCAGTGGAATAATTCTAGCAAATGAAGAGTATTCAAAATAAGGCAGTCATATGAACCATAAACCCTAGGTCACATGGGCCTGAAAGGAAAAATAGAAATGGCTCAGCTTAAACCTCAAACAACTCCTCTGTAAAAAAGTCATTAAAACCATGAATAGGTTATATTGTAAAACCCTAATTCGCTCGATACCCTATTTTCAAAAACTAAGGAACAATGAGAAACTGGTACGAATATCCCAAGACCGACGTGAGAGAACCAGAACAGGGACCCAAAAATGAAATTATTACCCAATAAAGGAAACCCCTTCAAAATTGAAACCCTAGTCAAAACTAGAGCACAACAAAATGAACTTGTCACGAAAGTGACAACAGAACAAACAACAAAGAAAAACAACAAATGGAAAAGAAAACCCAACGAAACAGAACGGAACAGAAAAAGAAAGAAACAGCAAACAGAAACAAACACCAACCAAGCGATGAAATTCACAAAATAAACCCTCCTGCGAATACGCTAAAATGACAAAAGCGAAAGAACAAACGAGAGAAAGAAAAACAAAAGAAACCTACCTCAAAACGCTGCTTAGGATTGACCAGAAATTTGCCAAGATTCGCTCTGCAATTCACCCCCGCGATCAAATCAATTCTCTCGAGACTTTCCTAGCTGTAATTTGCTTAAACACTTTGCATAATATTAATAATGAGGTAGTTTAAGCATAATTAAACCTTTAATCAATAATTCGCATGTGCCAATAGGCTGCATTTAATGCCATAAATGCGGTAGATCGGGGACGGAGCCAACGTCGTGAACATACAGTCAAGTCAAGTCAATGGAACATCAAAAGGTAAGGCAAACACAGAGCTGGGTCGAAAACAAGATAGAGAAACTACACAAAGTTCCATATTTCATTTCCAACCCTGGATCTGGTCCTGACAAAAAGACCGACCGAAAACAACAAATGAAGATGGGGGCGGAGACAAAACCGAAATGGAACTTCACAAAGTTCAAAGTTTGATTCCAAGTCCGGATCCAGTCCTGTCCAAAAAGCAAAGAACAACACAAGAACAAGGGAAGCAAGACTGGAGTGAACACCAGACTTGGCCCAAACAACAAAGAAAGCAAGAAAGAAAAAGAATGGAAGCAGAGTCAGGACAGGAACAAAAAAATGGAAACTTGAAACTTCCCATGTGAGTTCCAATACCAGTTCTGATCCTGCGCGAGAAAACAAAAAAAGCACAAGGAAATGACCAACAAACATGAGGACAGACCAACCCAAGTGTTAGTAAAAAACAACCAACAAAAGAAAGGAAAAACAAAAGACAAGGCAGAGTCAGAGTTAGAACTTTATCCGAACTAGAAACCTTGTGAGAGTTCCATGTTTGGATTTGGTTCCAGACCCACCTCCGACAGAAAAAAGGACATACTTAGGAGAAAAAACAAAGAAATCCTAAGACCCAACCAAACAACCAAAGAAAATCAAAACAAAAGAAAAAGGGGGACCCATTTTGTTCAAAAATAAAATAAAATGGCATGGTTATGCAAGGTATAACAAGTCCATCATCCATTTGAAAAATTCAACACGTTATCCTACTTTTAGAAGTCCAAATCAAAACAAAAAACTTGGATCATTCTTTCACTCAAACTTCTAAGTTATGAACATTTGCTTGAATCTCAAGGCTAGTTCAAGTAAATTTCCCACAACATATCCTCTAGAAAAAGAAGTGAAATATCGATCCAAGTCTTTCAACATTTTGAGTTCCAAAAATAGCATCATCCCAAAACATCGCTCAAACCTTAGGGTCTTGAGAATCACAAAAACCATATCAAAACACCAACACTTTCATCTTTCACTTTATGACCATTTGGCGTCCAATTTCTCCAGTTTAACAACCAAACCTTACAACACCTATCATACAACCAAAATTTGAGCATATTGAGGGTGAACAAATAGATATTATTAGTAGTTTGAGGAGCTTCATATTTGAGACAAAAGAAACACCAAACCAGTGGAGATACACAACAAATATCCTAGAGAAATAAGATCGAAAAGCTGATCTTGTGGCCGAAAGGCCCGTATTACTACCTCCTGCATGACAATAGAAAAAATTAACTCCCAAAAACATTTGTAAGACAAAAAATCCCAAAAACAAACACAATTTCATTTCCTTAAAAATAGAAAAACCCAAAAACAAAGCATTATTTTATTCCATAGTTAGAAATCACCAAATCTTCACAAAATCTTGGCACTTGTTTATGACAACGACATCACAACATAGAAAAAACATGGAGTCCAACAAAAGTAGCACTAGCATACCCCCAAAAAACACCACCAACAATGGAAGTGACCCATGGGGTTATAGACCCAGTGACCTTGTAACTCCTCAAAAGGAACCAACATTCAAAGCAACATCGAACCAATCACCTAGTGAGGAAGAGGTAATTCACAGACAACAAGAAGCAATGGATAGAGAAAATAAAAATCCCAAGGATATGGTCATAGAAGAAGTGAATAGTGAGGAATAAATAAATGATGAAGAATTCTTTCAAAATTCTAACAATCCCAAGGTGCTCAAATTGATGGAAAAACGTCTAAGAAAGGATCTGAATACTTATTTCTTCAAATTAGCACAAAGTGGTGCTAAGTTGCATATAGAATTTAATGTAGAAGGTATTAAATATCTCACCTCATTGCTTTGTGAGATAACTTAGTAGTGAGAGAAATACCGAAACCATTGGAGATTCCAAACATGCCACCAGTCTTCTCACAAGAAAAATATCAATCAACAAACAACCGTTTGTTTAGGAAACTGTCCCAAATTGAACAAGTGGTGGTGGCCCAAAAATAACAAGGAGGTCCATCTCAATACATTCCACAAGGTAACAACCCACCAATAGGAAAATATATGACCCAAAACACTTCATATATTGACCCTTCCCAAAATGTACAAAATCAACAAGGGAAATTTCCACAATAGTACCATCAACAAGGTGGATCATATGGTCCCCTTCCCAATCAACAATACCAACAACAAGGTGTTCCATAGGGTACCCTTTCCAATCAATAAGGTGGGCCATATGGTCCCCTTCACAATCAATAGTACCAAAAACAAGGTTTAGCACATGGTACCCTTCCCAATTCATCCCATCAACAAGGTGTCCCACCAACGCATTATCAGGGTAACCTTCAAAATAGTTCATCCCAACAACAAGGTGTGCCACAGGGTACCCTTCCCAATTCATCCCATCAATAAGGTATCCCACTAACACACCACTAGGGTAACCTTCAATATAGCTTGTCCCATCAACAAGGTGTATCACCAATGCATTATCAAGGTACCCCTCCTCAACAACAACAAGGAGTCAACCCTCCTTACATCCAACAAGGAGCTAACCCTCCTTCCATCCAACAAGGAGCTAACCCTCCTTCCATCCAACAAGGAGCTAACCCTCCTTACATTCAACAAGGAGCTAACCCTCCTTACATTTCACAAGGAGCTAACCCTCCTTCCATCCAACAAAGAGCTAACCCTCCTTACGTCCAACAAGGAGCTAACCCTCCTTATGTCCAACAAGGGGATAACCCTCCTTCCATCCAATAAGAAGCTAACCCTCCTTACATTCAATAAGGAGCTAACCCTCCTTACATCCAACATGGAGCTAACCCTCCTTATGTTTAATAAAGAGCTAGCCCTCCTTACATCCAACAAGGAGCTAACCCTCCTTACATTCAACAAGGAGCTAACCCTCCTTCCATCCAACAAGGAGCTAACCCTCCTTACATTCAACAAGGAGCTATCGCTCCTTCTATCCAACAAAGAACTATCTCTCCTTACATACAAGGAGCTAACTCTCCTTATGTCCAATAAGGAGCTAAACCTCCTTCCATCCAACAAGGAGCTAACCCTCCTTATGTCCAACAGGGATCTAACCCTCCTTACATCCAACAAAGAGCTAACCCTCCTTACATTCAACAAAGTACCTAACCCTATTTTCACACAACAAGGACCTAACCCTTCTTTCACACAACAAGGATTTAGCCCTCCTTCCACCCAACATGGGTACCAAGGTCTTGTACCTCCACAATACCCAACCTATGACCAAAACATGTTAGGAAAACAAGGTTACTACACACAAGATCCACAAACAAACTTACCAAAAATAGAGGTAGACATGCAACTACAAGCCATGAATAAAATAATATTAGGCATGCAAATAGGAAAACCAAAGAAGACTTATACCCTTTAGGATATATGTCCATTTCCTTTTGATCATTCCATTACTATGCTTCCCTTTCCAAAAAAAATTGAAATACAAAAGTTTGACAAGTAGAAAGGAAAGGGAGATCTAGTAGAACACGTACGAGATTTCTTAGTATCTTGTATGGAAGTGCAAAAAAATGATTCTTACCTAATGAGGCTCTTTCCACATAGTCTTACTGGTCATGCTATGGAGTGGTTCGCCCATCTACCATTAGGAATTAAAAGTTTTGATGAACTGACTACCAAATTTGTAAACCACTTCTCATTCAATATAGAATAGGAAGTCACCATCATAGATCTATACAAGATTAAATAGAGTCAAGGAGAATCCTTTACCTCCTACTTAAAATATGGAAACATAAAGGTAGTAGGTGCAAGTAGCCTATTCTTGAGAAAGAACTAGTAGACATATTTGTTTCCAATGTCCAAGTAGAAGTTAACTACCAACTCATCATGTTGTGTCTCACAAACTGCGAAGAAACTATTGAGAAGGGAATACACATGGAAAGGGCTCTCATAGCAATGGGAGTGATTAATCTAAACAACCCAAGAGACAAATCTTCTAATTCAAATGAGAAACCTAAGATTTTGGCCAAGAAAAAAAATGTTAGCAACGATCTGGGGTAGTGGATGCTAGAGTTGTATGGAATGGGAAAAATCCTAATGGACCACAAAACAAACCTCAAGTTGTACAAACAAGGTACACTCCTAATAATGTATAAAACAATCAAATTACCTATCCCCAAAATAATAAGGCGGTCAACCAACAGACAAATCAAGGAGGGAAACAAAGGAAATATGATCGACCAAGGAGGAAATTCACCACCTTAGGAGAACTACTTGAGAAAATCATGTGCAAACTAGTGAAACAAAACCTCATCAAGGTTAATGATTGCACAAACTATGAAGAGCCAAGCTTCAAAACACCATGGTAAAACGAGAAGGAATTATGCAAGTTTCACAAAATCAAAGGACATACAACAAATAATTGCATGAAACTCAAGCATATAATACAAGACTTGATCGACAAGGGAGAAGTGGATATCGAACATTGTCCTAGAAAAAAATACCTATAGATATACACAAATCCAATTCCAAACCATGCTAAGAATAATGACAAAGGAAAGGAACAAGACTCTCATAATGCTAACTACACTTATGGTGACATAGTTCTAGGTACCCTCTCTCAAGTAGATGACACAAGTGTAAATGTGTTGACTATACGAGGTAGAGACACCGAATGTAACATAAATACCTTTCGAGGGAAAGTCAAAATACAAGAAGCCCCACCTAAACTTGCAACTAAGTCATCAAATGACTACAATATTGTGGAACAACTAAAGAAGACTCCCAATTTGATCTCAATCCTAGAACTATTAAAATTATCACCCGCACATAGTAAGATACTAGAGAAAGCATTGGAAGCATTGGTTCCTAATGACCTTAATCTAGATTAGTTTCAATCCATGGTTGGAAAAATCATGACTAATCACCATTTAGTATTTTATGAGAAAGACCTTCCACAAAAGTCATTCCACAACCAAGCTCTCTACATAGAGGTTGGTTTCCACAAACATATGGTCAAAAGAGTGTTTATAGATAACGGTGTAGGTCTAAACATTTGTACCTTAAAATTTGTTAAACAACTAGGATATTCTGATGATGTAATTGAAAAGGTAAAAAACATTACTATAAGGGCCTATGATGACCTTGAAAGGAATTCAGAAGGAACCATTAGGCTTATTGTGTAGACATGACTGACAACCATAGAAACATGTCATGTACTGGACCTTGAGTTACCATATAACCTTCTTCTAGGGCACCCTTGGATTCATGCACTACAAGTGGTTCCTTCAACATTTCACTAATGTTTAAGGTTTCCTCATGAAGGAAAGGAGGTTACATTATATGCTAATCTTGAACCCTTCCATTTTTGTGCAAAATTGGAGGAGAAGTATAAAAAAATCTAGCGTATACCCAACAATGATATATCATTTCATTCATTCTCATATGTTGACCCTTCCACACTACCATCAACCTCAATTAAACCAACATCAAGTGAGCAACCGAAAACTAAAACCAAGGTTCAAGTACTTGACAAGGGTAATGGAAATTATCACTTCAATCAAGCATTTTGCATTGGAGTGCTTCCACCAACACCCAAGGTTTATGGAGGCCCTAAGGAGATAAAATATGTTCAAACAGTAAAAATGATAGCCAAACCCATAATTTTCACCAAGTGGGGAGATAGTAAGGATGAAGAGATATAAGAATACTTGTCATCCATGATCTACAAAGAGGAACAAAAGGAACCAAAACAACCACAACCACTTCTAATTTATCCTAGCAGTAAAGGCTATCAGTTGGCTAAACAAATGGGATACACTAAATGGGTGGCCTTGGGCTACATAAACAAGGTAGGTGCGAGCCCATTATAGTGGAACAAAGTAAAAAGAACATGGGACTAGGTTGTGGTTCTATAGAAGTGGTTACTTTGAAAACTGGACATACCTTTTTTAAGAAGGGAGCTCCTTCTACTAGCGTTAAGACATTGGATATATATCATTGTATAAACTTCAATTTACCAATTGAAGAACTATTTGACAACTTTGAAATAGGTATAGTCCCTACCCAACTTAAACAAACTATATCTAAAGACCATACTTATGAAATAAACTCTAACATGTATGAGTGGGATGCCACTGAATGCGGTTCATTCGCTTCTAGTGATAATGACCTAGATACCTAATGGGAAAATGATGCCACTGCTATATTAACCATCTCAATAAGTTATGTAAACTTTATAGATAACAATGATAGCCTACCCCTCTACTACCCACAGTTGATAGATTGGGACAAAACACAACATACACCTGTTTTGGATCAATTCCAGAATGATGAAGCAATCGTGGAGTTTATGGGACTTCAAACTTATATACTAGCAAGAGATCATAAAGTAGGGTTCATCATGGAATTCAAATAGGAAGCATATTTTGGTGGGGATCTTGTGTCCTCTAGTCTCAAAATTGAAAAGGACAATATCAAAATGTGATCCCCTAGAGAAAACCATAATGTGGCTCTATTGGATCCTTAAAAGAAGAAAATAAAGGATGAATCTAAAGGTGAAAACATATTTAAGGCACCTGGAGATGGAGGATTCAATCTCTCTATATTTGAATATCAAGAGAATTCAATACTCCTAGTATAAGAAGAAGAATCCATAAATGTTGGCACAATAGAGAACCCAAAGATCACATACCATGCAGCGTCACTTGACCTTGAAGAGAGAGTGAACTTCACAATGTTCATCAACGATAAAAAGATAAACTTTATGTGGATATATGCAAACATGCTAGGACTAGATCCAACATTAGTTGTACATCATTTGGCCATATTTCTTGGAGCTAAACCTATCAAGTAGAAACTAAGGAAAATGCATCTTCAAATAGCATTGTTAGTAAAAGTAGAAGTGAAGAAATTACTAGATGTGGGTTTCATCAGATCAATTGATTATCTTGAATGGGTATTGAATCTAGTACCAGTGTCAAAGCCAACTAGGGGCATAAGGATCTGCATGGAATTCTAAGACCTGAATAAAGCTATCCCAAAAGATGACTTCCCTCTACCAAGCATTGATATGATCGTAGATATAACAACAGGACATGAAATTTTGTCGCTAATGGATGGATTCTCTACGTATAATCAAATAAAAATATCCCCTGATGATCAACATAAAACTACATTCACTTGTGCTTGGGGGACCTTCTATTGGAATTTCATGCCATTTGGTCTAAAAAATGTAGGGCCAAACTATTAGTGATTGATGACTATGATCTTCCATGATATGCTGCATACAACTATGGAAGACTATGTGGATGACATACTAGCTAAGTCCATTAAAAGAGAAGGCCACTTGATCAACCTTGCAAAAGTGTTTGATAGGATAGAACAGTATAACTTGAGACTCAACCAAAAAAGTGTGTATTTAGAGTAACATTTGGAAAGCTACTAGGATACATAATATCAAGAAGGGGCATTGAAGTAGATCTTATGAAACTAAAAGCCATACAAGAGATGCCTCCACCAAAGACATTGAAGTAGCTGAGAAGTTTACAAGGGAAGATACAATCTATTAGGCAATTCATCATGCAACTGGTAGACACGTGTCATCTGTTCACCCATCTGTTACACAAAGATATCACATTCAAGTGGGATGGGAGATGTGATCAGGCATTCCAACAAGTAAACGAGTATTTACTTACTCCTCCAGTCTTGATGCCACCTATTCCAAAAAAATAAATGATACTCTATGTGTCTACAACAAAAGCAACATTGGGAGATCTACTAGCACAACTAGATAATAATAACAAAGAAATAGTGGTCTACTACATCAGCCAAACACTGGTAGGCTATGAATTGAACTACTCACCCATAGAAAGAGTGGTCTACTATATCAGCCAAACATTGGTTAGCTATGAGTTGAGCTACTCGCCCATAGAAAGAGTGTGTCTCTCTGTCATATTTGCAACACAGAAGCTGAGACACTATATCTCAAAAAGACAAGTAAAGTTGATTTCAAAGGTAGACCCACTAAAGTACCTATTAGCTAAAGCAACTCTAACATGCAAAATTGCTAAATGGGTAATGATTTTGAGTGAGTTTGACATAGAGTATGTAAACAGGAGATCCGTCAAAGGATAGATCATAGTAGACCAACTAGGCAAAGCACCAATAAAATATCACCAGCCTACCATAGTATACTTCCCAGATGAAAGTATATTGCTGAAAAAATAGACAAGCCATTGGATCTTATACTTTGATGGGTGCCACACTCAACATGGCTCTAGAGTAGGTATCCTATTTCTCACACCATAGGGAGATAGTATACCTAAAACATATAGAATTGATTTCCCATGTACAAATAATATCTCAGAGTATGAAGTGCTAATCACAAGACTCAAGATGGCTATTGAATGGAGGATAAAAGAACTGTAGGTCTATGGAGACTCTCAACTAGTAATCAAGCAAGTGAATGATGAGTATCAAAAAAAGATGACAAGCTAATGTTGTATAAAAGAATGGTTGATAGTTTCAAGGAATATTTTGTCACCATAACATTTGAACAGATTCCTTGGATCAGCAATAGAGCAGTCAATTCCATGGCAACAATAGGTTCACTTCTTGATATTTTGTAGAACATTCCTAAGTATGAATTCCTTGTAGAGAAATTACTCATACTAGCGTTCGATATCCCAAAATCAGAACTAGTGTGTGTTGTTGTTGGTCCTAATTCACCATGGTACCAAGACACATTCAATTACATCTAGCATGGTATCATACCACTTGACCTAACAGAAACCCAAAAGAAGACCTTTACCCGTAGGACTTCCTGATTCACAATCCATGATGGGTCAATTGCATCGCATTATCACACTTGCGTCACAAAATTTTGCAATTGCATCACATCATGGCGAATGTGACATGCCTTGGTAGTTGCGTTGCTCAAAACAGCGACTGTGTCACAAAATGGCGATTGCGGCATTCCAATAGTCAAATGCAACTCGATAAGTCACATGCATCGCACGAATTTTTAAATGCGGTGCAAACTGTCGGTCCACCTTTTTATTGTTGCACTTGCATCGTGACACATCAAATGCGTCGAACGCGAAGGCGATTGCGGCTTATGTGAACGCATATGCATTGCGGTGCATTCGTTGTTTGCCCTAGAAACTAGCATTTGACACGCAAAACAAAAAAATGACAAAGCAAGGCAAGGGTTTTTACCACTAGCTCTGAGCCCTCTGGCCATCTGAAGGTCTGCACAATCTCTCCATAATGCTCTGACACTAGAATCGCCATCATCGCTGTTATGCCTTTCGCTCTGAGCTCTCAAATTTTGCGAGGTAAATAGTAGAAGTGAATTGACTTTTACCCCTTTGTCAACCTATTTATAAGGTCAAAATAACATTTTTTTTCAAGTGGGTTATTCCTGGAGGCTCATTTGACCACCTTTGAATTCCCCGTTGACTGTCTTCAACATCTCCTAATCTGAAACTGACTGCGCCATTGTTTTTCTGGTCGTCAAATTGATTTATCGGGACCCTTTACAAATTTTTCTGTCGCTGACCCAAAATTTGAAAAATTTCCCGAGGGGGCAATGATACTCCGTACCTTCATTGGGGCATATTCTTGACTTATTTTCTTTGTCACAATGTGACATGCTACATCATGACAAAGAGGGGCAAAATGTAGACACCTAAAAATGACCTAGGCCTACAAGCTTCATTTTTACCACTTTCATCCTAGCATAATTATGACATTTAATTATGTCCTTGGTCCACATTCGACTATTGATTAAATAATTCATGTCATTTATTCTTCATGATTATTAAATAAATAAATTTTATTTATCTATTAAATATGCCATTAATTGTCTAAGTCTTCCCTTAATTAAATAAATTTCTTAATTTATTTAATTTCCCTGCCTGCATTTAATTCTTCTTGATTATTGAATAAATGAATTACATTTATTTATTTAATATGTCACTAATCGTCTTAATTAAATAAATTGATTAATTTATTTAATTAATCAGTCTTATCTGCTAAATTAAATAATTAAATTTAATTATTTAATTGCCAATTAATATTCTTCTCATTTTAAATAAATTAAATTATTTAAAATGTCATCACAATCTGAACTGTCAGTCCATTTTGATAAATAATCTGAAAAAGATTATTTATTATCTCGCAAAATCATTATTTTGAATTAATTTAATTCAAAATAGTAACTAATCTTCCAAAAATCAAGTAATCGGGCAGATTCTTGATTTTCCAAATTTGATCTTCAGTCCAAATCTTATCTTCTTAATTTTTTGAAAATCTTTATTTCTTTAATTAATTTCCTCATTTATTCTCCACCGTCGATCTGATTATCTGAGATATTATTCTGACCGTTCAATTAAGGATTTTTCCCTAACCCTACTTAGGGATTCTCAAATTTAATCTGGACCTCTCATTTTAGGTTCTCATCATCAATTAATCTCGTCTGTCCACTCAAAATGACATTTTCTATAAAATGTCATTTTCCTCTCACTTTTCGATTACACATGAACACGCTGACATTTTGCATAGACATATTATAGGCATTTAATCACTTGCACATTTAGGCTTCTCATTTTAATTATTTTTATTATTTGATCAAATCTTAGTATGTTTAGGCATTGTCAATCATAGGCTTTTAGGCATAGACATTTAGACATAGAATAAATCCTTCAAAGCTTGGTGTAGGACTTAGGCATTTGCAGATTTGCTTGTACGTCCAATATGAGGGCAACATCATCCAGCAAGTAAAAAGGTATTACAAAACTGAATCATGGAAGTCTCGGTGATCAGGTATAATCATTTTGTATTTTACTTCCTTTGTGTTTTGTAAGATCTTTGGGTTTCGTTATCATTTATTGTTTGTTGCTAACACTCCTAATCAAACCTAAAATAAATCCCTTGATTACATCAAGTATCTCTATCGGGGCTATGGATGCCTGATTGGTAGTAGAGCAATTCTTTGAGAGAACTAGAGGTATCTCCGTCGGGGCTATGGACACCTAATTGGTAGCGAAGCAATACCCAGGATTTCATTGCACAATAGTTGAAGGAATCAACCCATGTAGCTTGGATCATAGATATAGTTGTTTAGGTGTGGAGAAAGCTCAAATAATGAAGAATGCACCATAAGCATGCACACACTCAAATTCAAGCAGTAGTTTATGTTGGTTCTACATCTGAGATTCTAGCTCAACTTTACTTAAATATTCTGATCACACTTAAGTTAACATGTCTCATGAATTGTAAGTTTTGGGGTGATTGAATTCTTCAATATCTTAAAAATGGGTAAACCATTTTTCCCAACCGAGTCGCCATTTGTTATGCCTTGCATAACCACCCCATTTTATTTTATTTTGGAACAAAATGGGTCCCCCTTTTTCTTTTGTTTTGGTTGTCTTTGGTTGTTTGGTTGGGTCTTAGGAGTTCTTTTTTTTTGCTCCTAAGTTTGTCTTTTGTTCTATCGGAGGTGGGTCTGAAACCAAATCCAAACATGGAACTCTCACAAGGTTTCTAGTTCGAATAAAGTTCTGATTCTGACTTCGCCTTGTCTTTTGTTTTTCCTTTGCTTTGTTGGTTTTTTTTACTAACACTTGGGTTGGTCCGTCCTCCTATTTGTTGGTCATTTCCTTGTGTTTTGTTTTTTTTCTTGCACAATATCGGAACCGGGATTGGAACTCACATGCGTAGTTTCAAGTTTCCATTTTTTTGTTCCCATCCCAACTCTGCTTCCGTTCTTTTTCTTTCTCACTTTCTTTGTTGTTTGGGCCAGGTCTGGTGTTCGCTCTGGTCCCACTTCCCTTGTTCTTGTGTTGTTCTTTTCTTTTTGGTCAGGACCGGATCTGGACTTGGAATCAAAATATGAACTTTGTGAAGTTCCATTTTGGTTTTGTCTCCGCCCCCATCTTCGTTTGTTGTTTTCACTCAGTCATTTTGTCGGGACCAGATCTGGGGTTGGAAATGAAATATGGAACTTTGTCTAGATTCTCTATCTTGTTTCTGACCTAGCTCTGCATCCATCTTACCTTTTGATGTTCCGTTGACTTGACTTGACTGTTTGTTTGCGCCATTGGCTCCGTCCCCAATCTACTGCATTTATGGCATTAAATGCAGCTTGTTGGCACACGCGAATTATTGATTAAAGGTTTAATTATGCTTAAACTGCCTCGTTGTTATTATTATATGAATTTTTTAAGCAAATTACAACCAGGAAAGTCTCGAGAGAATTGATTTGATCGCGGGGTCGAATTGTGGAGCGAATCTTGGAGAATTTTTGGTCAATCCTAAGGAGCGTTTTGAGGTAGGTTTCTTTTGTTTTTCTTTCTCCCATTTGTTCTTTCGCTTGTGTCATTTTACGGTATTCGCAAGAGGGTTTATTCTATGAATTTGGTCACTTGGTTGGTGTTTGTATCTATTCTTTTTGTTTCTTTTTGCCTGTTTCTTTCTTTTTCTATTTTGTTCTGTTTCGCTGGGTTTGCTTTTCCGTTCGTCGTTTTGCTTTGTTGTTTGTTTTGTTGTCACTTTCGTGACAGGTCCATTTTTTCATGCTCTGGTTTTGACTAGGGTTTTGATTTTGAAGGGGTTTCCTTGCTTGGGTAATGAATTTAATTTTTGGGACCCTATTCTGGTTCTCTCATGTTGGTCTTGGGATATTCGTACCGGTTTCTTGTTGTGCCCTAGTTTTTGCAAATAGGGTATCAAGCGAATTAGGGTTTTACAATATAACTTGTTCATGGTTTTAATGACTTATGTGCAGAGGAGTTGTTGGAGGTTTAAGCTGAGCCATTTCTATTTTTCCTTTGGGGCCCATGTAACCTAGGGTTTAGGGTTCATATGACCGCCTTGATTTGAATACTCTTCATTTATGAGAATTATTCCACTGCCATTCCTTATTATGTTACTTATCTTTACCCTAGCTGGAAGTGGATCTGGAGAGGAAGTTGAACTTGGTAGCTAACTTTTGTTTTTGGCTCTACTCCCGCTCTGGTCCCATCTCTGACTATGTTCTAGTTCTGTTCCCATTCTGATCCCGCTTCTGACCCTTTTTTGCACCATAACCAATTCCTATCCCGCCCTCGCCACATGATATGAAACTTTGTCTATGCCTGATGCTTCTATGGTTCCACCTCTGATAAATGCATAGTTTGACCAAATGTTATCTTAAGAGGATGGAGCAATGATTATATGATTCACTAACTTAGATTTTTTGTTCATCTAATATAGGAAATTGTTGCAGGTATTAAGAGATGTCAGGAACATCAGATGAGGCCTCTCAAAGGAGCCAGCCACGTGAAACTTCATGGCAAGGAGTTAGGCCAAAGAAGATCAAAGTGGAGCAGCTCCCATATACCTTGAGATGTAAGCATAGGGAGGCCATCCTCACAGCTAGCAAAATTGACTCCGACTAGATTGATATTACTGACACCAATTTGGGTCCTTTCAATTATGAAGAGTTGCATGAGGATACATTCACTGAAGAGCAGATCACAAGAAGGACAGAAAGGATTTTTCAGTTGGGATTGACACATGTTGCACTCTTCCCCCTATCTATTCAATGTCCAGAGTTGATTCTTGCAGCAACTGGAGCATATAACCCTGCTCCTAGGCAGTGTGTGGATATAAAAGGTAATGTCATTCTTGACTTCATGACTCAAATGATCAAATTCCTATTTCATATACTTGATCCCAAGAATCCTAAGCAATTTAATGAAGTAGAGGCTTTAAAGCTTTACAGTGATAATAAGGAGAGGAATAGGTTTCACATGAATAAGACTTAGATGAGGGTGGAGAAGAAGTCTCTGACCAAGATTCCAGACCAGCCTAAGAGGGCGGACTATAGTAAAGAAATTGGAGATATAATCATGTTCCTCTCTAGGGTGTTTGGAAAAAGGGATGCTTCACTATTTAAAGAATGGATGTTTCCTTTCATTCAAACTATTTTGGATGGGAGGCAACAATTTGACTAGTCAATGATAGTATCAGACAACATTCACAATCAAATGATAAAGGTGAAAGAAACCAAGTGTTTCTTTATGACCTATGTGGTTTATGCAGCTACCTGAGTGGGGATTTTTCCTGGACTTCAGATAGTAGTAATATTAGGGGAAGCCCAAGGACATAAGAGAGTATGGGAGTATTATAACCAACTCACCTTAAAGGCATCAGAGTAACATTATAGAAGGGTTAATGATGCCTTTCTTTATGTCATAATTAACAAGCTTAATGGTGATGTTGGGTATAGACATAGCAGGGAGGCAATGGATTTTGTGAATGAATGGGGGCATTGGTTTATCCAGTACCCCACATTCACCTATTTTAGGTTAGCAGGCTTTGATGGTCATCCCCATTTGCTACCTAGGTGTTGTGGTGATAGAATCATCCTAATGGAGTTTATTTATCAAGCCTTGGCTATGAATTTCCATTTTAGCAACAATCACAAGACTGGGTGCCATAAGTTTCCAATGAATTTGGGGACCTTTTGTTGTCCACACATTCAGGTAGCTAAAATTGTTTGTGATGAGTTAGTTTATTTGAAGTTGGGCTTGTACACGGCCAAGAAATACTATGACCCCAAACACAAGATGAGGGATTTGCTTCCCAGTGTCTTTGAGAAGCATTTTAATCTATTGGAGGATTTTTGGGAGGACTTACAAGATGAGTATGATCTTAGGAAGAGGAATTATGAAAGGATACCTATCCCACTTATGATTAAGTTTGGGATAAAAGAAGACATTCTTGACACATTATCCGATGATGGGATAGTTTTGGATCCTGGGTATGATGCAAACAAGATTGGAACTAGGGATCTTGATCCAATAGTTTGGAATACAAATGAAACAATTGACATAATGTAGATTGCAAGACTAGTGCTTGATAGGAGTATTCAATGGGTGAGTTTGATAGCTAATCAGACTGAGCCTACATCATCTAAGAAGAGGAAGGTTGCAGGCACCACCCAAGGATATAAAAGGGAAAAGAGAAGGATGGCACCTAAGGAAATTTTAGAGTTTATTCCTTCTAGTGCACAAGAAGAGGAGGTGGCTCCTCAAGACCTTATAGAGGTACGGGAAGATGAAACAACTGCGGAGGTGGGTGCTTCTACATCTGTTGTAGGGGAAGCACCTATTCAGCCCTTTGATGCATAAGAATTGGGTCAGGAACCACCAAAGGGAGATCTCCATGATGAAGCAGAGGTCTTAAAGTAAATGTAGGGTGAAGTTGAGGTACATAATATTGAAACAGATTCAGAAAAGACTACATCTGATAAAGAGCATCCGGCTTTGACATCTTTGGATATGACAGATGATGGAGGGACTGAGTACATATTGACTAAAGAAGATCAATGGAAACTCTTTGAGGATGCTAAAAGGGAAGTTGATGCTAAGGCACAAGTTGAGGCATTAACTAAGCAACATGAAGAGGAGGCCAAGGAACAATCTAAGTTGGTTGTCAAGTAGAAGGAGTTGGAAGATAAGGTGAAGGCCAATGAGTTAGCTCAGCAGCAACAACAAAAGGAGAAAGAGCTCAAAATTCAAGAAGAAAGGGATAGGTTGACAATGCAACAGAAAATTCATGATCTTGAAGAAGAAAAAGCTCAGCAAAGAAGAGAAAAAGAAGCTATTGAAGCTAAACTCAAGGAACAAGAGGAGGCCTATAGAAAAAGGGAAGAGCAAGAACATTTTAAAAGGGAAAAGGAGGCTACTGAGGTTGCAAAACGTGAAAAGAAGTCCAAGGAGGCATGGGACTATGTTGAAGAATTGAAAAGGCGGCGAGATGAAATGTTAGAAAAGAAGAGAATAGAAGAGGAATGCTTAAAGTAGGAGCTGGAGGCTAAAAGGGTGCAAGAGAAAAAGGATAAAGAGGAAGCAAAAAAAATAGCACAGGAAAGGGAGAAAAGTGATCCAAAAAATGTGCAAGAGGGTGATTCTCAGCCAAGGATTACATTGTTGCAACCTCTGTCTTCCACTAGTGTTGCTTCCTCTTCAGCCCAAGTAGCCACTACTCCTATTGCTCCTACTTGGCTAAAACTAGACTTAGAGAAAAAACAAGTTGTTCAACCACAACCGTTTAATTGGGAAGAAATGATGAAAGAAATTGGGAAAGAGAAACCTAAGAAGAAGGCCTGAGTTCTTCACTCCACTAGGCTCACCGATGCTAGAGAGATCATTGCTAAATGTGCCATACCTGTAATGGAGAAGAGCTGTGATGATATGCAAATCACTGATTATCAGTTGGGGGCAATAAATTTGGGAAAGCCTACTAGAAACCAACATATGAGTTTAATTGATATTGTGGCTTCTTCAACCAAAATCCAAATGATTAAAGATAAGCAAAGAAAGGATGAGCTTAAGGCTCAATTGGATCAGCTCCATGGTTTCTTAAAAGATGTTTCCAGTCCCATTTCTCAACAGGTTGCTCTTCTTGAATCCCTAGTTTTGTTAACAAAGAGGGAAGCAGATGATTTGATTCAAATGAAAAGCAAGGTGGGGATGATGGATAAATGGTTGGATAAGCTCAACCAGGAGGTTGATGATGTTCTTGCTGAAGGCTCTAAGATTCATAAGGCTGCTCTTGAATTGGTAGAAGATCTAGACCAGCAGGCTAAGGATCTGGATAAGCAAGATGATGAATACAAGGAATATGTTAAAGGGATTGAAGACATCAGAAAAGTTCCCAAATCCACCTTGATAGAATATTCAATTGTTGAGCTTGGTAATGAAGATTTTGTGGAAAAGACTATAAGCATCATAAGATACAAGTCTAGGGCTATGCATGGACATCAAGAAGAAGTCTGAGAAATGAGTAAAGACTTGAATCTACAGATGATTGAATTAGAGGGGGTTGTGGCCATTTTAATCAACTTAGATTCCTCCAATAAAGAAGACCTGTCATTGGATAAACGAAGGGAGAGATGGAGGAGTAGGTTTGAAGAAATCATGAAAAAGGGAGATGATGGGGAGAGTTTATTGCTAGATCAATTTATGGATATCCGGGAGGAGGTAAGAGCTGCTAGAAAAGAGCTAATCAAATTAAAGGAGATGCAAAAGTTGGTTTCTATAGAATTTTAAAGAATCAAATTTGAAGGTGACTGGTTGGATGGGCCGGATTTAAGTACTCTTCAACAAATATTCTCTAGTTATGACGAGTACATCCTTGAGAATTCAGTGCAAAAGTGACTGACTCTTTGCGTCATACTCCATCTACTCTTCTCCTCTTTTTGTGGATTTTGACATAAGTTCAACTCTGAGTCTGATATGTGGGTTTCACTTCCTTCTTGGGGTATCAGATTTCCTTTTTTGTACAACAGAGTGATCAGCCTTGAAAGCAGGGGTTCTTGAGTCCACTTCTGTGTTCAGTTCTGACTCCATGAATTGTGGATCTTGATTGATAATTGAGAAATTCATGCATGTGGCACCTTATATTTACTTTTAGAATATACTTTGTAAAGGTCGGCTAATTGAAGAAAGATCAGCCACCTAAGGATAGAAGATAGAAACTAGATCTAGGATTTCAATGTTTTAGAAAGATACTCTGAAGTTCAGTAAAACTTGGTCATTTTACAGTTTTCATATGTTTTCATGTTATGATTTTAAAGTTTGGATCTACTTTGATAAGGTTAATGGTACACGATCAATCCATACGCTAGTTATTTTTTGTGCTTAATTGTTCCTTATTTGATGAAATTTTATAGAAGGAACTGGATTCAAGATCATATCATTGTATTATTTGTGAATTAAATTGCTACAGTATTCATTTGATCTATGTTTTGGATGATGAGTGGGTGATTTGTTTGAAGTAAGTTTAGTGATTATCGATGGTATCTGAATTAGCATTATGGATGTATGCAGTAGCATTGTTTATTCTATGGATTTCATCTTGCTATAGTTGTGGTTAGTTGGAATAAACACTCATTATTAATATGCATGTCTGGATGTGTAAGAATTTTACTCATGTTTCTCTAATTTAAAGCTTTGTTTCATCTTTTTTATTTTATTTAAAACCCCCCAAACGTAGACTACTTGATGTTATGCATTCTTGTTCTTTGTTACTAGCAAAGGCCCCTTGAACATTACAGTTATGTCAATCACTGAGTGAAATCAGCATAATTGAGAACCAATTACCAGGACCTTGGGATTTAGATTTCATGTATTATCTTTCTCTTTCAGGAGAAATAGAATAGTAATATTTTGCTTAATGTTGTTATGTTTTTTGACCATCAACAGGACTCATGTAAATTATGACGTGTTTTGGGAGTCTAATTGTTTCGTTTCTCAAAAGGATTTGTAACTAATTTCATATTGGTTATTTGATTTTCACCAGAAAATAGAGCAAAAGTGGTAGGTTTGAAGCAAAAGTGGCTGAAAAAGTCAACTATGGCTAGATTATGGTCAAGTGCGGCCAAATCAAAAAAGAAAATGCGGTAAAAAATTTCAAGTGCGACCTTTGTGTCAAGTTTCCTATCTGATGAACAGTGAGTGCAAAAGAGAAAGTTTTGGTCAAAAGCGGCTAGTATGAAGTCAACTATGGCTAGGAAAATATGTCAACTACGGCACGATTAGGAGTAACTACAAGATTTTTAAAGCAAGTGTGTTTACTTTTCTCAAAAGTGCTAAATTTTCATCAATAATTGTCATAAGACAAAAAGAAAAAGCACCAGGTTTTTGGCAAGTGCGGCCAGTTTTTGGTCAAGTGTGGAAAAAATAGAAGAAAAAGTGGCCTCTATTCAGTGTTGTTTCCTAATTTTTTTGTTGGCAACAAATTTGGGTGAATTTTATAGTTTTGGATAACTTCATTTGATCTGATTTGATATTTTGGAAAGTGATCATGCAACACAACAATCAAAACTATTTGACCCTAAATGTCTATAACTTTAAACATGTTTCCTTCCAAAAAAGATTAAAGTTCTTGGAAGTTGAAATGTTAAAGTCATTTTCCAATGTTAACTTCGTTCTTAATGCAACTTGAAATGTGAGCCTAAATATTGGGAAACCTTTAGGGATGTTGTTTTAAGATATCCTTGATGAGTGCAAATATAGGGCTCTTTTCAAAGGATTTGCACTAAGTCAAAAGGGTTTGAATTTTGAGAACCACATTAAATGCTTGTTTTGATGTGTTCATTTTAATTCAAGCACAATGTTTGATTTTTCAAAGTAACCAAAAGATTTGGTAATTTCGTGAAGAGAATTTACACCCTAGGGATAGATATGTTCTTTTAGGTAGGCTTACCTCATGCCTCAAGGGGATGATTTTACATGCAACGAATGGAGATTGTTTTAACCTCACCCATAAGTCAAACTTGGTAAGTAATCTCTTAGAATCAAAGTTCTAATGCACCACTTTAAAGAATTTTTTGGCTAAAAAGGGGTGGCTTCTACAACATTAGTTCTTAGTCATGTTTTTGGATAAACTGATGCCTATACATGAGGCGATTCACTCAATTAAGAGGTCTCCCAACCCTTGCGGGTTTGTACGTATCTCACGGATACCGAGGGAGACTTTTTTTGGTATAGAACATGCGCACCAGGTGGTTGATGACTTTCATCACACCCACAATTTATTTATATAGTGTACCAAAACAAAAGTACCACTTGGGTCGTTCCCTCTCACAAATCGGAAAGCAATCCCTCTAAAGATATGCTTTGAAATGTAAACAAATGTGCAAAGCTCAAAATGCTTTTCATCACCCAAGATCACCAAAAGGGGCGAGGGGAGAGGATAGACACCTAGTTTGGAAAACATAGAACGTACAGTGTACAATTCATTGCAATGTTATTTTTAAGCCTCAAGAAAATGAAAATAAAATAAAAAGAAATAAAGTGTGTACAAGATAGCAATTTTTTCTTTTTATGTGCACCAAAATTAAATATTCTAGATTTCAATCAATTAGATATCAATGTGCAAGTCAAAAAAATTGACTTGTCCAATTTTAATCACCAATTGAAGTATTTCTAAAGCCTTGTCTTAATTTGGTCAACAAAATGAAATAATGTGTTTCATCAACATATTAAAAGTGTTTGGTCAAAAAGACAAGCATTTTCTTTTAGAGCACCAAAAAGAGGTGTTTTTTCTAAGCTAGAAAGCTTTGGAAATTCTTTTTAAAGCACCAATTTAAAGTCTTGTTCTAGACTAGAAAGCATTTGAACATTCCTTTTAGAGTACCAAATTGAAATCTTATCCTAATCTAGAAAAAAATTTGAATGTTCTTTTTTTAGAGCACCAAATTGAAAGCGTGCAAGTTGTGGGATTCATTTTATGCACCAAATTGAAAATTTCTTGAACTATGAAAGCTTCTAAAATGTTCTTTTTAAAGCACCAATTTGAAATTTTGCTCTAATCTAGAAAGTCTTTTGAATGTTGGTTTTAGAGCACCAAAATGAAAATGTGCAAGTTGCGAGGTTCATTTTATGCACCAAATTTTAAAATTTGATCAATTGCCTTCCCTGTAATAAAACATGTTAGTTCATTCTTGGGTAAAAATTCATGCCATGCTCCTATAAATCTTGCATAAAGAATGTTAGCGGATGTCAAACATTCAAATCAAGCAACTGTTAGTGTTAGAAACTAAAAAATAACTTTTCAAATTTTTGATAAAAAAATTCAACAAAGGCAAAAATTTTAAGCAGAAGCAGCCTCCTTTAGTGCACCTACGAACTTTTTTTTGGAAGCAAAAGCACTTCAAAAAGTCAAGTACAGCTATATTATGTGTAAAAGTGATCATAAAAGGTAGAAGTGGCCCTATTAATGAAATAAAAATGAACAAAAAAGGTAGAAGCGACCAAAAAAAAAATCAACTATGGCAGGAACAAGAAATCCACCACATTAGTTTTCTGTAGCTTCTATGTGAAAAATTTTCAATTGCATTTCTAAGACCTGCAACTTCAAAATTCACTCATGAAATAGTTAGTGCTAAGGATCATGGTCCCACCGGGCATGCCAGAATGTGTAAGGGTGAAATTGGTAGAACATTAAGAGATCAAAACAATGTTTGAATTGAACTAATCTAATCCAAACAAAAGTTAAGATTCATACCCATTACTCACGAAATGAATGATAAAATTTATTGAATACAATGAATTAAAAGCAAAGCCATTAAGGAACAAATAAATAATTCATTTAACAAATGTCGTTACTCATCCCGTGTCGAAGTTTGTTTACAAAGACGTTGGATTGTTCGTTGTATTAAAGTGAAGCCTTCATTTGTGCATGCAAAAGATTCAAAGATGTGAGATGTTTGATCGAAGATGTATGTAAGAATGCTTCAAAAGGTTGATTCTGATTTTTGCATTACTATCTTGTGCAAAAGATGTTGATTCTTCTATCATTTTTTAGGAAGAAGATGGTTGTTATATAGATTTTGTGTTTTGAAATGAACGTGCAAGATCGCGTAGTAGAATATCCAGATCAATGGTTCAAAACCATTGAGAGGATTTAGATGGGAATAATCAATGAATTTTGATTATGTATTTGATGTGATTGAAGAAATAAATTTGAGTGTTTAGTGGAATTGAGGAAATAATTTGAATAATTTGTGGAATTGAAGAAATCATGTTGAGCCTTTAATGGGATTGAAGAACTGATGAATTAGTCAGGAATAGAGTGAGTAATCGGGGGATCATAATTTCCTCAATCATGAAAGTGGGTGAGGATAATTAATTAATTGATTTAATTAATTAATCTTTTTGAGTTGAACATTCAAATCAAGTTTGACTTTTGTAAACAAAGTTGTATTTATTTGATTTGACCTTTTTGGTGATGTTTTGAATACTTTATTTAATTATTCAAGTTTAGGGGAAAGTGATTTAATTAAACTATTATTTTTTAATAATTTAATTGATTTGGGGGAATAGGGTAAATTAGCAACATAATTAAATAATTGATGTTATTTAATTAATCAGGAGGAATAAAGTTAGAATAGGAATTTATTAAATAAATGAAATTTATTTAATTAGTCAAAAATGATGAAAAAGTGAATTAATTAAATAGTGTATTATTATTCAATTAATAGAGGAAATTATGGTTTTAGATGTATTTGATGTGAAATGTGGTGATTTTAAGTGATAATGATGTCGATGACGAGAAAATTTCATTCAGGATGTGTGATATGTGTTAGGTCAATTTTACATGTCTACAATCACATGTGAAGAGATCACATTTTCATCTAACTTACACATCATACTTTTAGAATTACCCTTACTTTAGGCACATCATGCTCTATATCATTGTACATCGAGCTTCTGTTGCAAAATGTTTACATTTTAGAGTGACATACTCTACACCAAGCTTTCATTTCCATATCCTTATAATAGGTGGCATAATGCACTCCCTCATCCAAGGAGCTCATCTTTTAATGTCTTCAAAATTTATACCTACATAAAATGTGTAATGCCTTCCCTTACATATTTTTCTATCACTTGTATACCTTTATATTGGGGACATCATGATTTCACCTCCTTAATAGTACACTCTTACATTACCTTACCTTCCTTGCACATTGGGGCACCTTCCCTTTCGCCCATACATTTCACTTTGCTACTAGCATCCATTATGGATCTATATCACCTTCCCTACATAATTTTGTGTTTGTAGATGTCATATTAATAGAATAATCCACTATATTGACCTATGTCTGTACATATGTGTTATATATGTTCTCACATACTTATCATCATGCTCATCTGATGTTATATTATTTAGTCATTTCCTTAGCATGATGATGATTTCTACATGTATTCACAAATAAGACAAAGATTAGTTCATAAAATTCTAGGATTGTCTTAGCTTCATTGTTTGGATTGTCATAACTTTCTTAAGAGAATCATAGGTTCATTAATACTATATGTTACATTCTTAGGATAGTGATAGGTTCATTAGGATAGACATAACTTCATTAGGATAGTCATAGGATATTTATGATAGTCATATGTTTGTTAGAACTATCATAGTTTCATTATTACTATCATAACCTTGTTAAGATAGGCTTTAACTTCATTAGGACTTTCATAATTTTCTTAGGACAGTCATAGCTTCATTAGGATTGTCATAACTTCATTAGGGTAGTCCTAATGAATTTACAATAGTCATAGCTTCATTGGGACTATGATAACTTCATTAGGAAAGTCCTAATGAATGTAGGACATTCATAGGCTCATTACCAATGATAACAATAATACTCAAATGATGAAAAAAAAAGATTGTGTTCTATTTTTTTTAATATGACCCTAAGGATGGAAGAAGATTAGTTAAGAAAATTGGGTTATCATTGTTGCTCGAATGGAACATATCTTTTGTGATTATCATAGAAACTTTAAGAAGGTGGTATCTTAACGAGTTATCTTATTATTATTATAGACAAGTGGTATGGATTGGATGTTGTCCAGCATGTAAAGAGTTAGCTGCTAGCTCATCTAATTGTATTAAAGATGGCAATGATTGCTTGGAATCATTAAAAGATGAATTTACTGATTACAAGTCACAAAGTAAACTCAGTCATGCTGGAAATTTAGATCTTCCTACTCACCAACCATCAAAGTCATGTAAAAAATTACATTTCGATGGTATGTAGATTGTTAATAACAAAGATAACCTCAATATCTTGGAGTAGGTTGTGGATCAAATTTCTATGATTATTACTTATTGACCTAGAAGAGAAGAAGAGTTGCAGGACCAACACAAGTAATTTTATTCCTCTCATGTTATCTTGCTAGAGAATTTGGACAAAGATATGAACCCATCAGATGTATTAAGTATCATTCAACAAACAAGTGTGGATTTTGTAAAGGTATATTTCTCACCACAACAAAGTTCAAGAAATATTTGAAGATCAGGAAAGCTTCCAAAGGGGGTATGTATATTTACAAAATGAAAACATTAGTTACAGTGTAGCCCAGAACATTTAAGAGATTTGGGGTGCAAAAAATGACCATTCCTAACATAGATGTGCCCATCTAGAAGTGTTGGCATTAACAGTTTGTTGGAACACAACAATCTACTAAGAAGGGGGGTGAATTAGTAGATATTAAAATTTCAACACTTAATACTCTTATGCAAACAAAGTCCTTAAAATCTTAGTGTGCAGATTAAAACATGATATATAGAAATAAACAAGCACACATACAACATATCACATAACACAAGATGTACGTGGAAAACCCAAGATGGGAAAAACCACTGTGAGAAATTTTGTTAGGAGCTATTCTCCTAATCCAGCCTCACAATCAAAAGCTTTGTTACAAATTTTAAGGGCACTAACCCTAAGGAGACACCAATCCCCTAATTTAGGAGCACCTGCCCCAAGGAAGCACCAACTCCCTACACTAAGCACCAACCTAGATATCAGATGGCACCTACCAATCAGATTTACAATACAAGTATTACAATCTATTCCTAAGAACTCAGTTCAACATTGCAACGTGATTTGCAACTACTCAACACTTTGTTGCAGCCTCTACAACACACATACTTTTCTCTATACCGCACTACTCTATTTTGTACCTTATTCTATTAGTGCATTCTCTATTAGCCTCAAGAACTCACTATACACACTTTGTAACTCTTTATTCTTTTATTTTTAGTGCATTCTCTATCCGCCTCAAGAGCTCACCATACACACACTGCAACTCTTTCTTCTTTTATTTTTAGTGCATTCTATGTCCACATCAAGAGCTCACCATACACACTTTATAACTCCTTTTCTTTTTAGTGCATTCTATGTCTACCTAGAGATCCTCTCACATGTATAGATATTCTATTAGGGTTTTTGTGATATCTTCTCCAACACCTTTTCTCAGCATTGAACCACTCACACACTCAATACACTTTTTAGGTTCTTTGAATTTTTTAAGTATAGTAACCTACAAAACCCTAGCAATCTGATATGCATTAAATGCATTCCTCTATTTATTTCATATGATTTTGATCTCAATCTATGTCGTTGTTTGTTTTGCCATTATCCCAATCAAATCTTTATTCATATTGGCCACTGGTGCAAATGGACCAATTAATTATGTGCTTAGAGTTAGTTTCAAGTTGAAACCCTTATTCACACTGTTGTAGCCATTAGCCATCTCCATTTTCAATTCGAGTTTTTGATTCCATTTCTTTGCACCAAGATCATATGATCTATGTTTTATCACTTATTTTCAAATTTTTACCATTAGATAAACAGTTCCACAAAATCTATGCCATCAATCTCATTCATCTACTACTTACCCTATGCAGGGTCCACAATAACACATGTCACAAGCCTACTGCCCTACGAGCTAAAGGCATGATCCCACTAAATCATAGTAGGTTGGCGGGCTAGTACCATCTATCACCATTTTTAGTGTCATTCAACTCATAATAGTGATGTGAGTTGACACATCATTCAATCAATTTGTGTAACCTATCCAAACGTCATCTCCTTCTTCTATCACCTTACTCTTTATCGAGTCCCACCAACACTTTTGCGATCACCACTTGATCACTGTTGAACTAAATCTCCACCATTGCATGCTACCCCACAAGACTAGATTGAGGCCCACCACATCTACAGTGGGCTAGTGGGGAGGTCGATAGATCTTGCAGCCTCAACCACAATCATTGATCACATCGAGAGAAAATATTAAGCGTTGAACATAGAAAATATTATGTTTGAAATATTTGTCAGGTTTGTAAACACTAGGAAAGGGGTCAGTTGCACCCATGATGTAATAGGATTAAGTCACAACTTGAGCAACTGACAACCTGTGATAAATAGTCAACGATGAAATAAAAAACCTATTGATGCCATGACTATTCAAACTCTTAGGGTTTATTTTCCAAACCCTAATTTAACCAGAGAGCACAAATAATTCAATTTTGAGTGTATTATACCTCCTCTAGACTTGCACTTCACATTTTTTAGAAGCCCTCAGAAAACCCATATCAAATCTATAAATAAATTTTTCCTTTGTCGACTGGAAGAAACCCCTACAAAATTGTGACATCATACATAACAACTTTGCACCTTTTGAGCAATGTTGCAATCATTGCAGCATCTTGCTCATCTTTTCCTTGTGTGTCATCAATTCTTCTAGAACTCATCCCATTGTATCTTATTTTCAGGACATCACCCAAATATCCCCTTTTGACATCAATGACAATAATATGCCAACAATCTCCCCCTTTGTCATTGATGGAAAAACTAAATGCTCACACAACCCTGAGCCAATTGAACATATTGCAACTCATGCTCTAATTTCTCCCCCTTAGTCATATTCATGAGAATTTCATTTGTACAACTTTCTCCCCCTTTGACATCATTGGAAAAGGGTCACATAACGCTCCCCCTTTGAGAAACATTTCAAAGAGAAAGAGAGGATCCTTGAATCTACAACCATTAAGTCATTAGAAATTTGTAAAACCAGTTTACTTGACTTGATCTCTTCCTACAATTTCTAGGGATGGATATAATAGCTATGATGCTCCCCCTATATCCATGCCCTATCACTGAGATTTAGTGATATTATGTGGGAGCAAGGACTCCCAACTTCTGCCTCAAATATTCAAATTTTTCCTTGCGAAGAGGCTTAGTGAAAAAGCAACAACTTGTTCTTTTGTTGGAACATATTCCATTATGACTTCCTTGTTTGCAACATTCTCTCTGATGAAGTGATACTTAATTGAAATGTGCTATGTTCTAGAATGCATCACATGATTATTTGTGATGTTTACTACACTTGAGTTATCACAAATAATAGAGATAGGTTCTTTGTACTCTACCTTGATGTCCTTTAGTGTATGTTTCATCCATAGGACATGAGTACAACATGCTACTACTACATACTCTACTTCTGCTATGGATAAAGTGACTGATTCTTGCTTTTTACTCATCCAGGAAACCAAATTGTTTCCCAAGAAGAATTCTCCTCCACTTGTACTTTTCCTATCATCAGCACATCCAACCCGATCTGATCTATATACATTTTCAAAGAGAAATATTTCCCCTTGGTATACCACAACCCATAATCAACTGTTCTCTTGATATATCTGAAAATTATTTTTACTACATTGACATGAGACTCTTTTGGTGTAACATGAAACTTTGCTACCATACACACTACTTGCATTATGTCTTTCCTTGAGGAAATTAAATGTAACAAGCTTCCAATCATTGACCTATACATAGTCTGATTTGCATATGATGATTCATCTGATTTTCTCAACTTGCAACCAGTTAACATGGGGATACTAACTGGTCTACTATCCTACATGCCAAACTTCTTAAGAATTTCCTTAGCATACTTAGTTTGAGATATAAATATCCCATTATCAATTTTTACTATTTGTAGACTGAGGAAAAATGACAACTCCCCTAACATTGACATCTCAAATTCATCTTGCATATGTGTAGCAAATACTTTACACATTTTATCATCGCTACCACTAAATATGATAGCATCTACATATACAAAAACAATGATCATGTGCTCACTTTCTAATTTAAAATACAAATTATTGTCTACACATCCCTTTTTGAATCCTTCTTGTTGAAGATACTAGTCCAATCTAGAATACCATGCTCTGGGCACTTGCTTTAGACCATGCAATGCTTTCCTCAATCTACACACATAATCATCATCTTCTAATAGATGAAACCCTTTTGGTTGTTCTACGTAGACTTCTTCTTATAGGTTTCCATTTAGAAATGCAGATTTAACATCCATTTGATATACCTTAAATCCATT
>VDFB02000013.1:261042493-261118654 GCA_007258455.2 Sequoia sempervirens | reverse complement strand
AAATCTTGTATGTGTTCTACTAGATCTCCCTTTCCTTTCTACTTGTCAAACTTTGGTATTTCAATTTTTTTTGGAAAGGGAAGCATAGTAATGGAATGATCAAAAGGAAATGGAAATATATCCTAAAGGGTATAAGTCTTCTTTTGTTTTCCTATTTGCATGCCTAATATTATTTTATTCATGGCTTGTAGTTGCATGTCTACCTCTATTTTTGGTAAGTTTGTTTGTGGATCTTGTGTGTAGTAACCTTGTTTTCCTAACATGTTTTGGTCATAGGTTGGGTATTGTGGAGGTACAAGACCTTAGTACCCATGTTGGGTGGAAGGAGGGCCAAATCCTTGTTGTGTGAAAGAAGGGTTAGGTCCTTGTTGTGTGAAAATAGGGTTAGGTACTTTGTTGAATGTAAGGAGGGTTAGCTCTTTGTTGGATGTAAGGAGGGTTATATCCTTGTTTGACATAAGGGGGTTAGCTCCTTGTTGGATGGAAGGAGGTTTAGCTCCTTATTGGACATAAGGAGGGTTAGCTCCTTGTTGTATGTAAGGAGAGATAGTTCTTTGTTAGATAGAAGGAGGGATAGCTCCTTGTTGAATGTAAGGAGGGTTAGCTCCTTGTTGAATGTAAGGAGGGTTAGCTCCTTGTTGGACGTAAGGAGGGCTAGCTCTTTATTAAACATAAGGAGGGTTAGCTCCATGTTGGATGTAAGGAGGGTTAGCTCCTTGTTGAATGTAAGGATGGTTAGCTCCTTTTTGGATGGAAGGAGGGTTAGCCCCTTGTTGGACGTAAGGAGGGTTAGCTCCTTGTTGGACGTAAGGAGGGTTAGCTCTTTGTTGGATGGAAGGAGGGTTAGCTCCTTGTTAAATGTAAGGAGGGTTAGCTCCTTTTTGGATGGAAGGAGGGTTAGCTCCTTGTTGAATGTAAGGAGGGTTAGCTCCTTGTTGGATGGAAAGAGGGTTAGCTCCTTGTTGGATGTAAGGAGGGTTGACTCCTTGTTGTTGTTGAGGAGGGGTACCTTGATAATGCATTGGTGATACACCTTGTTGATGGGACAAGCTGTATTGAAGGTTACCCTAGTGGTGTGTTAGTGGGATACCTTATTTATGGGATGAATTGGGAAGGGTACCCTATGGCACTCCTTGTTGTTGGGATGAACTATTTTGAAGGTTACCCTGATAATGCGTTGGTGGGACACCTTGTTGATGGGATGAATTGGGAAGGGTACCATGTGCTAAACCTTGTTTTTGGTACTATTGATTGTGAAGGGGACCATATGGCCCACCTTATTGATTGGAAATGGTACTCTATGGAACACCTTGTTGTTGGTATTATTTATTGGGAAGGGGACCATATGATCCACCTTGTTGATGGTACTATTGTGGAAATTTCCCTTGTTGATTTTGTACATTTCGGGAAGGGTCAATATATGAAGTGTTTTGGGTCATATATTTTCCTATTGGTGGGTTGTTACCTTGTGGAATGTATTGAGATGGACCTCCTTGTTATTTTTGGGCCACCGCCACTTGTTCAATTTGGGACAGTTTCCTAAACAAAGGTTTGTTTGTTGATTGATATTTTCCTTGTGAGAAGACTGGTGGCATGCTTGGAATCTCCAATGGTTTGGGTATTTCTCTCACAAATAAGTTATCTCCTAAAGTAATGAGGTGAGGATCTTTAATACCTTCTACATTAAATTCTATATGCAAATTAGCACCACATTGTGCTAATTTGAAGAAATAAGTATTCAGATCCTTTCTTAGAAGTTTTTCCATCAATTTGAGCACCTTGGGATTGTTAGAATTTTGAAAGAATTCTTCATCATTTATTTCTTCCTCACTATCCACTTCTTCTATGACCATATCCTTGGGATTTTTATTTTCTCTATCCATTGCTTCTTTTTGTCTGTGAATTACCTCTTCCTCACTAGGTGATTGGTTCAATGTTGCTTTGAATGTTGGTTCCTTTTGAGGAGTTACAAGGTCACTGGGTCTATAACCCCATGGGTCACTTCCATTGTTGGTGGTGTTTTTTGGGGGTATGCTAGTGCTACTTTTGTTGGCCTCCATGTTTTTTCTATGTTGTGATGTCGTAATTGTCATAAACAAGTGCCAAGATTTTGTGAAGATTTGGTGATTTCTAACTATGGAATAAAATAATGCTTTGTTTTTGGGATTTTCTATTTTTAAGGAAATGAAATTGTGTTTGTTTTTGGGATTTTTCATCTTAAAAATGTTTTTGGGAGTTTATTTTTTCTATTGTCATGCAGGAAGTAGTAATACGGGCCTTTCGGCCACAAGATCGACTTTTCAATCTTATTTCTCTAGGATATTTGTTGTGTATCTCCACTGGTTTGGTGTTTCTTTTATCTCAAATATGAAGCTCCTCAAACTACTGATAATATCTATTTGTTCACCCTCAATATGCTCAAATTTTGGTTGTATGATAGGTTTTGTAAGGTTTGGTTGTTAAACTAGAGAAATTGGACGCCAAATGTTCATAAATTGAAAGATGAAAGTGTTGGTGTTTTGATAAGGTTTTTGTGATTCTCAAGACCCTAAGGTTTGAGCGATGTTTTGGGATGACGCTATTTTTGGAACTCAAAATGTTGAAAGACTTGGATCGATATTTCACTTCTTTTTCTAGAGGAAATTTTGTGGGAAATTTACTTGAACTAGCCTTGAGATTCAAGCAAATGTTGATACCTTAGAAGTTTGAGTGAAAGAATCATCCAAGTTTTTTGTTTTGATTTTGACTTCTAAAAGTAGGATGAGGTGTTGAATTTTTTAAATGGATGATGGACTTGTTATGCCTTACATAATTGTTGATGGTGTTTTCTGCACAACAACAACTTAGATAGAATGCAATATTCTATCTCTCTTGAAAGGTTATTTCCAACAATAAATTACTGAAAATCACCCCAAGGTCTCTCGGGTGTTAGGTCATGACAATGCATAAACAACTCAGATAATATGTGAAATGTTGGTAATCACAATCAGACCTTACTACAAGCAAATTGTATCTTTCCAATTTATCAAATTATGTGATATGATGATCTCAAATCCTAAATCTAACCGGATGATAAAGAAATAGCAAAAGATAAGGGTGCAAGAATATGATAATATCTAAACTATTCCTAGAATGAACAATGCAAACGATAGATATCTAGAATGGACCAATCTCAAATAACCAATCCTTGATCAACCCACAATGCAATATCATAAGAATGGTGCAATCTTCTAAGGTGTCTAGATTTTCAAATCATAGACATTCATCCACAATTGAACTTAAGCACATATGAATATATGGTCTAGGTTGACTTCACCAGCCTACTACAATCAGATATTTACCAAGAGTATAGACCAGAGATTGCTACAAGCATTCCAAATATGAAATCATAAACATCATTCACCAAACTAATGTAATTCCAAGACACTAAATTCTAAATCTTTAAGCAATGTGAAAGATAAAACAACAGGAACCATGCAAGATAAGCTAACACAAGAGATTTCACCAGGAATACCACAATGTCTTCAATTGTATTAGACCACCAAAATGTTGCAACAATTCCACTATTTGTTTACAATACTTGCTTCAAGAAATTGACAAAATGCTCTAACTCCTTTTCTCTAACTTAACTCTATTATCTCTTCTCTCTAATTTCTAATGTCTAATGCCTTTATAATGAGGCAGGAGTGCCTTTATAGCAAATTCTCAAGATATGTCAGCCCAGCCAAACATTTACAAAATAAAACAGCTAAAACAAGTCAGCCTTAGGAATTTCAAAATAAGGCACACATTAAATGTCGATACATCATCAAGGTCAGCCTAGACACGGTCCCTAATGTAGCTCAGATCAATACATGCCCCATAATAATAGGGAAGCACAAATCTCAAAATGGCATTAACTACCGCCTCCCTTATCTTTACTCTGCGCCAATGATCCTTGAACCCTCAAAAACACTTTATCCAGCTCGGTGACAAGTGGCAAAGGCAAGATCCTAAGCCAACATTCTATGGAGCCCATCTCCTCCTTTGACTGCTTGACGGTCTTATTCCAATCGTATTTGTGGGCTTGATACTTATCCATTACCGCTAGATAAGTTGCTGCATCATCTAGCTGGTGTCCTGTTATAACATTCTCAGAATCTAGAGCATAAACATCATGCCACCATTCCTTTAGTTGTTCCAAACTTAGGTACTTAGGGGAAATCTTTATCCTGCCAGTCATGACCTCAAAAAATGCAATGCACCCCTCATATACCCCGGTTAAGTCACCATCTATCAGCTTCTTCCGCTTCTGAATCTTCCTCATGGCCTTCTGCCAAATCTACAGAGCCTCAAACCATTCCCAAGGTTCACTAAGTCTAGAGGAAAGAAGAATCCCTTCTACAACCAATTGATCTTTACCATATTCCATGATGACTTTGGATTTCTACAGTAGAAGGTCGATGTCCTCCTTGTCCTGGGATAGCACATATTCCAGAAATTCCTTAGCTCTGACTGCATCCTTTCCAACTGAAAAGATCTCCTTGATGGCATTATCTCCTTTTACTTGCACATCCCTTAGCCAATCTGTTGCAGTTTGAGAAGAAGCCTTCATCCTTTCAATTTCAGAGATGGTTTCCTTGGGTAAGAAACCAGGAGTGGCAGAGGAAGATGGGTGAAGAGATTGCAGAGGCTTCATCACCTCTTCCAAGCATTTGTTAAGTCTCTCATTTTCCTTTCTCAGCTCATGCTTGGTCTGAGTCTCCTTCCTTAATCTATCAACTATCACAGCACTAGACCCTTCATACTCCTCAATGTCATGTTCCGTAGATGTTGGCCCAAGGTTAAAAGTCTACACATTGTAATCTGTACCAGTGACTTCTTCTCTAGTCTTGTCTGTAGCAGGGGTGGAAATGTGGATCACTCTGTTGTTTACTTCATCCCTTTCTATTCTTGAAACTACCTTAGCCGCCTTCTTCTTCTTACCTTTGCCGATTTTAGATAGCATCTCATCCCAATCCAAAGGAGTGTCTTCAACAACAACTTGTTTCTTCCTCATGATTTCCTTTTCAAGCTAATCTGGGACAGCAGGTTCTACCCGGATTTCCTCTATTTTTTCTTCTTCCTATTGTTCTGTTGTTTTCTCCTCTTCCTTTTCAGGGAACTGCTCACCTTGATCACCATCTTCAACCTCCACCTCTTGCACCGGCGATGGGGTTCTAACAAGAATACTTTCTTTTTCAGGTGATCCATTACCCTTGCTACTTGCCGGAGAATCTTCATATTGTACTAGAGGAGAAGGATGCTTTCCCACCTCTTCTACTTCGAGCTCAGCTACTGCACCAAAGAGTGCTCCTTCCTTGAAAGGTTCTGCCTCTCCATTGGTCTCATGTTCCTCAAAAATTTCTTGCTCAGGCACGCTTGGTGGAGGAGAAGCAGCCTTAGATGGCTCCACAGCTGGTAACTTTGGAGAAGAGTCCATCTTTTGCAAAATCTCCTTAGGAGAAGGAGTCCTGGATCTCCTCATATAAACTTTGGTCTTCTCTCCTAAACTCTCCACATCAACAATCGGAGGCTCATCTCTTGAGGTATCCTGACTTTTCTTCTTTGAACCCCTAGCTGTCCTCATCCTCTTTGGTGGTGGAGGAACATCCTCTTCTTCTAGCTTTTATAACTCTTCCTCATCAGAGGACCTACCTATCTTCAAAGCCCGACTTATTTTCTTTCCTTTTGGCTTTCTTTTTGGTTTTGGCTCACTTTCTTTAGGGCCTTTGATCTTTATTTTGAAAGGTGAGCTCTTTTGAGTTTTCCCTTTGGGGTCGTCTTCCCCGAATTCCTCTGAAGTAGACATAGGATTAAGGTTTCCCATCAAATTAAAGGTACAGGGTACCTTCTCACTCTCCAGCTCCCAAACCTTATGTTTTAGCCATGAAGTGGTAAATTTCATGACAGGGGCCATTAGGTCTTCCAACTCTGTGACCTCATCCTTGTTCCAATTTATTTCCCCGATTGACCTGTCCTTAATAGATTCATAGGCATGGTCTTGTACCAGGTTTCCATCATCCTCCAATTGGTCAGGGATCAACTTGACATTGTATTGTCTAATTACATCAATAGGAAGCCTAGAGTACCTTTTCTTTCTTGCTTCAAAATCATCTTTGATGTTGGCCCAATAGTCCTCTAGGTCATCCTTATGATGGTACTCTTTGGTGGCCTTCTTCTATGCTTCCCTAGTGATATCAAAGTTTGCTCTTTTGGAATGGAAGGAGAAACCATGAGCTGCCAACTCATCACCTGCTGCGTGTGCTGATTGAATGGAAGGGCACACTTCTGCTACGCCAATTCCAAGAGGGAAATCCCCACCAAAGCCTATTTTATGCTTCTCCTTTTTGATAATTACATCAAATTCACATATTTGTCTCACCAATTCCAATAACACAATATGATCTGTAGGGTACCTAGGCAACCTGTATGGAGCAGCCGAGAATCCATCAATTCTAATGTAAGAAAAGGTAGGAAACTGAATGAACCAGGCTCCATATCTCTTTATCAGTTCCTTCGCTCCATCCGATAGTCTCACATGCTCGACATTTTGAAGAATCCTAGTGATGTGCATTGTGAATGCATCATTGGCTCTTCTATAATCCTTGTGTCCTAGGTGCAATTCTAGGTAAATCTCATAGACTATGTCCTATCCAAATGTCCCCTATGGATTCAAACCCATGTATGGGTAGAATTTGGCTAGCACATACATCACATAAGAGGACATGGTGAACCTCTTGGTCTCTAGGACATCCCTTAGTTGTTTATCAATTATAGTGCTAATAAGCCTGGCCCAATGGTAGTTGGTTCCTTGTTCAATCTTGCTGATTACATGGACCATCCAACTCTCTAGTACTCCCGCACTCTTCAATCCTGCTACCCTACTCAAGAATGTGATTGCATCATAAATATCTGATCTGAATCTAACCCTGTGCAATTGCTTGGGCAATTTGGAGTAATGTGACTTTGGATTTTCCAACCAGGAATTGATCATCTGTTGAGCTTTGATTGGCTCATTCTCATCATATGTCCTGGCCATGTCCATGTTTAGAGCACACACAGAAGGCAAAGTCGGCATGTCAAAGGCTTGGGCAATAGAAATAGGACTGAAATTGGCCAAGACTCTCCCTTCAGTGCTGACAACCCTTTGTGTGTCGAAGTCATACTGCCGGGCACACTCCAGGATTAACTCATAGCACTGGATTGTAGGAGGAAACCCTGCCACATGAACTAATCTAGACAGATCCTTTTGAGTCATTGTCTCTTTAAACTCTTCGTATCTCCAGGCTCCAACATTGGTGTCAGACACTTCAGACCACACAGAAGATATCTTGTTGTCGAGGAGCTGGCTTTTGGTGTCTAATCTTAACCTCTCTGCCTCTGAAATAGAGGATCCTTTCATGTCACCTTTGGATTTTCCTGCAACGGCCTTGCTTGATTCAGCCTACATTCATGAAATAATGTCATGAGTATCCAATTATCATATGTATTCCAATCCAAAGGTTAGCACAAAATCATCAAATCCATCGAAATCCATCACAAATCACCAATCCTTGAAAATCCAGAAAAACAAAGCAATCCAGGAAAATGAGGTAAGCCGGGAAAATCCAGTCGGGGCAGAATTTTGAAGAAATCCAACCCAGACGGATTCTTGCTACCAAAACATCATTAGTCAAATAAATCGCTAGTATGAACAAAATATCATAATATTATCATGAAATTCGTTCATTAGCAAAAAGAAATAAGCATTAAGCACTTACTCCGTTAATCCTATCTTCGGGAAATCGAAAGAGATGAAACCAGACAAGAAAACCAGAAAAGTCCGGACGGGATGAATTTTTGCGGATAGTTTGAGGTTCCGGAATTCATCATACTCCACGGAATTAGCTGAAACCAGGAAAATCCGGGTGTACAGAAATTTCGCAGACACCATGGGAACCCGACGAAAGACAACACACGAACCAGCGACTGAATGTTCATGCAAAACCTTGCTAATTGGGATTCGAATGATTTCAAAATTGACGTCAACCAATCAAGATTCAAAATGCAAATGAATTTAAGTTCTCAAGGCTCCCAAATGACGAGTTCTCATGGCAAAACAATGATGCCCTAATTTTGACTAATAAACCTCCCGCCCTGAAAACTAGGGTTAAGCTCGGGGTTTGAAATGCCATCTACGAAAATCAATCTAAAGCACTCTGAGGCTTCCCAAGGGAGGGGCTGTTTTAAAATTGATGGAGGATATGTAAATGGCCACAATTTCATCGACCCTAACAAGATTTGGGAAAAGTATCGAAAATCCTAACCTCACAAGATACAACAAATTACGCACTTAGGACAAAAATTTGACCCATAACACCATTCGAATGAATGCCCCCATCATCTAACAAATAAATACAAGCACACATGGCACGGGTGATGAGGTTTTCATGAAGAGATGGATCAAACCCCAATTCAATAAGAAGAAAATCGTGACTAAACATGGGCCGACCTGAAATGACCATCAATCAACTCAGAAAACTCAATCATTGCGTAAACAAATGGAAGGGCCATCGACAACTTACCATGGATTAACCCATGTGAAACTCGAGCTCGAAGAAGTGACCACAAAGAAAACATGCCCTAGCAATGAAAACCTTAATCAGCACTCCAAACAATCCACACGCAAGTGGCTCAAAATCAATGATCAAAGCTCGAGCAAGGAATGCACTCAGACGCCAAATCAGCAAACAAGTGAATAATGAAATCAAAATGAGCTTAAAAGGTTTTAAATCCACCCATTTATGCATCTGAGCAAAGGTACTTTGGGCATTAATGAGCGACAAGACGTGTCTAAAAAATTTGGAAACCCGAGCCCAGGACGAAATTTCGTAAAATCACAAGATACGCGGAAAATTTGGATGAACACAAATTTTGCGGATATGGCAGAAACTGGGATTTTGGCGCAATCCGGGAAAATCCGCCAGAACCGGAAAATCCTGGAGTCAAGCAAAAACCCAGATTCAAAAAACTCAGGAATGAATAGACAACGAACCAGAGCCCGGGAAAATCCGCCGGAGCTGGAAAATCCCAGATTCAGGTCATAACCCAGATTTTCACTGAAAGCCAATTTTAACGCATTCAAGCCTCAAGGCAAGACCTAAAACCAGTAAGACCAATATCTCAAGACCTTAAAAGGAAAAATCCAATAAAACCAAAGGCCAAAAGACATCACGAAAAGAGGGTCCCTACTCCAAGTGGGGCGTGTGTGCAAAACTGTACAACAATAACCACCCATTTTATTTTATTTTTGAACAAAATGGGTCCCCCTTTTTCTTTTGTTTTGATCGTCTTTGGATATTTGGTTGGGTCTTAGGAGTTCTTTGTTTTTGCTCCTAAGTATGTCCTTTGTTCTGTCGGAGGTGGGTCTAGAACCAAATCCAAACATGGAACTCTCACAAAGTTTCTAGTTTGGATAAAGTTCTGACTCTGACTCTGCCTTGTCTTTTATTATTCCTTTCTTTTGTTGGTTTTTTTTTACTAACACTTGGGTTGGTCTGTCCTCCTACTTGTTGGTCGTTTCCTTGTGTTTTTTTGTTTGCTCACGCGGGATCGGAACCAGTATTGGAACTCACATGGGAAGTTTCAAGTTTCCATTTTTTTGTTCCTGTCTCGACTCCGCTTCTGTTCTTTTTCTTTCTCACATTCTTTGTTGTTTGGGTTGGGTCCGGTATTCACTCTGGTCCTGCTTCCCTTGTTCTTATGTTGTTCTTTGCTTTTTGGATGGGACTGGATCCAGACTTGGAATCAAACTTTGAACTTTGTGAAGTTCCATTTTGGTTTTGTCTCCACCCCCATCTTCATTTGTTGTTTTCAATTGGTCTTTTTGTCGGGAATGAATCCAGGGTTGGAAATGAAATATGAAACTTTGTGTAGTTTCTCTATCTTGTTTCCAACCCGGATCTGCGTTTTCCTTACCTTTTGATGTTCCATTGACTTCACTTCACTGTATGTTCACGTCGTTGGCTCCATCCCCAATCTACCACATTTATGGCATTAAATGTAGCCTATTGGTATGCGTGAATTATTGATTAAAGGTTTAATTATGCTTAAACTGCCTCATTATTATTATTATGTGAAGTGTTTAAGCAAATTATAGCCAGGAAAGTCTCGAGAGAATTGATTTGATCGTGGGGGTGAATTGCAAAGTGAATCTTGGCGAATTTCTGGTCAATCCTAAGAAGTGTTTTGAGGTAGGTTTCTTTTGTTTTTCTTTCTCTCATTTGTTCTTTCGCTTGTGTCATTTTAGCGTATTCATAGGAGGGTTTATTTTGTGAATTTCATTGCTTGGTTGGTGTTTATTTCTATTTGTTGTTTCTTTCTTTTTCTATTTCGTTCTGTTTCGTTGGGTTTGCTCTTTCGTTCGTCATTTTTCTTTGTTGTTTGTTTTGTTGTCGCTTTCGTGACAGGTTTGTTTTGTCATGCTCTGGTTTTGACTAGGGTTTCAATTTTGAAGGGGTTTCCTTGCTTGGGTAATGAATTTCATTTTTGGGACCCTATTCTAGTTCTCTCACATCGGTCTTGGGATATTCATACTGGTTTCACGTTGTTCCTTTGTTTCTGCAAATAGGGTATCAAGCAAATTAGGGTTTTACAATATAACATGTTCATGGTTTTAATGACTTTTGTACGAAGGAGTTGTTGGAGGTTTAAGCTGAGCCATTTCTATTTTTCCTTTTGGGCCCATGTGACCTAGGGTTTAGGGTTTATATGAATGCCTTGTTTTGAATACTCTTCATTTTCTAGAATTATTCCATTGCCATTCCTTATTATGTTACTTATCTTTACCCTAGCTAGAAATGGATCCAAAGAGGAAGTTGAAGTTGGTAGCTAACTTTTGTTTTTGGTTCTGTTCCCACTCCGCTCCCATCTTTGACTATGTTCTGGTTTTTTCCCGTTTCGGTCCCACTTCCAACCCTATTTTGCTCCATAACTAGTTCTGATCCCAGCCCTGCCACATGATATGAAACATTGTTTATGCCTGATGCTTCTACGATTCTGCCTCCAATAAAGGAATAGTTTGACCAAATGTTAACTTAGGAGGATGGAGCAGTGATTATATGATTCACTAACATAGATGTTTTGTTCATATAATACAGGAAATTGTTGCAGGTATTAAGATATGTTGAGAACATCAAACGAGGCCTCTCAAAGGAGCTAGTTGTGTGAAACTTCATGGCAAGGAGTAAGGCTAAAGAAGATCAAAGTGGAGCAGCTCCCATATACCTTGAAATGTAAGCATAGGGAGGCCATCTTCACAACTAGCAAAATTGACTTCGACTGGACTGATATTACTGACACCAGTTTGGGTCCTTTCAATTATAAAGAGTTACATGAGGAGACAATCACTGAAGAGCAGATCACAGGAAGGATAGAAAGGATTGTTCAGTCGGGATTGGCACATGTTGCACTCTTCCCCCTATCTATTCAATGTCCAGAGTTGATTCTTGCAGCAGTTGGTGCATATACCCATGCTACTAGGTAGTGTGTGGATGTCAAAGGTAATGTCATTATTGACTTCATGCCTCAAATGATCAAATTCCTATTTCATATACCTACTCCCAAGAATCCTAAGAAATTGAATAAAGCAAAGGCTTTAAAGCTTTAAAGTGATAATAAGGAGAGGAATAGGTTTCACATAATAAGACTTGGATGAGGGTGGAGAAGAAGTCTCTGACCAAGCTTCCAGACCAGCCTAAGAGGGTGGACTTTAGTAAAGAAATTGGAGATATAATCATGTTCCTCTCTAGGGTGTTTGGAAAAAGGGATGCTTCACTATTTAAAGAATGGATGTTTCCTTTCATTCAAACTATTTTGGATGGGCGGCAACAATTTGACTAGTCAATGATAGTATCAGACAACATTCATAATCAGATGATAAAGGTGAGAGAAACCAAGCATTTCTTTATGACCTCCTATGTGGTTTATGCAGCTGCTTGAGTGGGGATTTTTCTTGGACTTCAAACAGTAGGTATATTGGGGGAAGCCCAAGGACAAAAGAGAGTATGGGAGTATTATAACCAGCTCACCTTGTAGGCATCAGAGCAACATTATAGAAGGGTTAATGATGCCTTTCTTTATGTCATAATTAACAAGCTTAATGGTGATGTTGGGTATAGACTCAACAGGGGGGAAATGGCTTTTGTGAATGAATGGGGTCATTGGTTTATCCAATACCCCACATTCACCTATTTTAGGTTAGGAGGCTTTGATGGTCATCCCCATTTGCTACCTAGGTGTTGTGGTGATAGAATCATCCTAATGGAGTTTATTTATCAAGCCTTGGTTGTGAATTTCCAGTTTAGCAACAAGCACAAGATTGGGTGCCATAAGTTTCCAATGAAGCTGGGTCCTTTTTTTTTCCACACATTCAGGCAACTAAGACTATTTGTGATGAGTTAGTTTATTTGAAGTTGGGCTTGTACACGGCCAGGAAATACTATGACCCCAAACACAAGATGAGGGCTTTGCTTCCCAGTGTCTTTGAGAAGTATTTTAATCTATTGGAGGATTTTTGGGAGGACTTACAAGATGAGTATGATCTTTGGAAGATGAATTATGAAAGGATACCTATCCCACTTATGATTGAGTTTGGGATAAAAGAAGACATTCCCGACACATTATCCGATGATGGGATAGTTTTGGATCACGGGTATGAAGCAAACAAGATTGGAACTAAGGCTCTCGATCCAATAGATTGCAATGTGGATGAGACAATTGACATAATGTAGATTGCAAGACCAGTGCTCGATAGGAGTATTCTATGGGTGAGTTTGAGAGCTAATCAGACTGAGGCTACATCATCTAAGAAGAGGAAGGTTGCAGGTACCACCCAAGGATATAAAAGGGAAAAGAGAAGGATAGCACCTAAGGAACCTTTAGATTTTATGCCTTCTAGTGCACAAGAAGAGGAGGTGGTTCCTCAAGACCTTCTAGAGGTACGGGAAGATGAAACAACTGCGAAGGTTAGTGCTTCTGCATCTGTTATAGGGGAAGCACCTATTCATCCCTTTGATGCACAAGAATTGGGTCAGGAACCACCAAAGGGAGCTCTCCATGATGAAGCAGAGGCCTTAAAGTGAATGGAGGGTGAAGTTGAGGTACATAATATTGAAACAGATTCAGAAAAGACTGCATTTGATAAAGAGCATCCAGCTTTGACATCTTTGGATATGATAGATGATGTAGGGACTGAGCACATATTGATTGAAGAAGATCAATGGAAACTATTTGAGGATTCTAAAAGGGAAGTTGATGCTAAGGCACAAGCTGACGCATTAGCTAAGCAACAGGAAGAGGAGGCCAAGGCACAATCTAAGTTGGAAGTCAAGTAGAAGGAGTTGGAAGATAAGGTGAAGGTCGATGAGTTAGCTCAACAACAACAACAAAATGAGCAAGAGCTCAAAATTCAAGAAGAAAGGGATAGGTTGAAAATGCAACAGAAAATTCATGATCTTGAAGAAGAAAAGGCTCAACAAAGAAGAGAAAAAAAATCTATTGAAGCTAAACTCAAGGAACAAGAGGAGGCCTATAGAAAAAGGGAAGAGCAAGAACATTTGAAAAGGGAAAAGGAGGTTGCTGAGATTGTTGAACATGAAAAGAAGTCCAAGGAGGCATGGGACTATGATGAAGAATTGAAAAGGCAACGAGATGAAATGTTAGAAAAGAAGAGAATAGAAGAGGAATGCTTAAAGTAGGAGCTGGAGGCTAAAAGGGTGCAAGAGCAAAAGGATAAAGAGGAAGTAGAAAAATTAGCATAGGAAAGGGAGCAAAGTGATCAAAAAAATGTGCAAGAGGTTGATTCTCAGCCAAGGCTTACATTGTTGCAACCTTTGTCTTCCACTACTAGTGCTTCCTCTTTAGCCCAGCCAGCCACTACTCCTATTGCTCCTACTTGGCTAAAACTAGACTTAGAGAAAAAAAAAAGTTGTTCAACCACATCCGTTGAATTGGGAAGAAATGATGAAGGAAATTGGGAAAGAGAAAGCTTAGAAAAAGGTCTAGGTTCTTCACTCCACTAGGCTCACTGATGCTAGAGAGATCATTGCTGAATGTGCCATACCTATAATGGAGAAGAGCCATGATGATATGCAAATCACTAATTATCACTTGAGGGTAGTAAATTTGGGAAAGCCTACTAGAAACCGACAGATGAGTTTGATTGATATTGTGGCTTCTTCAACCAAAACCTGGATGATTAAAGATAAGAAAAGAAAGGATGAGCTTAAGGCTCAATTGGATCAGCTCCATGGTTTCTTAATAGATGTTTCCAGTCCCATTTCTCAACAGGCTACTCTTCTCGAATCCCTGGATTTGTTAACAAAGAGGGAAGTAGATGATTTGATTCAGATGAAAAGCAAGGTGGGGATGATGGATAAATGGTTGGATAAGCTCAACCAGGAGGTTGATGATGTTCTTTTTGAAGGCTCTAAGATTCATAAGGCTACTCTTGAATTGGAAGAAGATCTAGACTAGCAGGCTAAGGATCTGGATAAGCAAGATGATGAATACAAGGAATATGTTAAAAGGCTTGAAGACATCAACAAAGTGCCCAAATCGACCTTGATAGAATATTCAATTCTTGAGCTTGATAATGAAGATTTTGTGGAAAATACTATCAGCATCATAAGATACAAGTCTAGGGCTATGCATGGACATCAAGAAGAAGTCTGAGAAATGAGTAAAGACTTGAATCAACAGATGATCGAGTTAGAGGCGGTTGTGGCCATTTTGATCAACTTAGATTCCTCCAATAAAGAAGGCCTATCATTGGATAAACTAAGGGAGAGATGGAGGAGTAGGTTTGAAGAAATCATGCAAAAGGGAGATGATGGGGAGAGTTTATTGCTAGATCAATTTATGGATATCCGGGAGGAGGTAAGAGTTGCTAGAAAAGAGCTAATCAAATTAAAGGAGATGCAAAAGTTGGTTTCTACAAAATTTTAAAGAATCAAATTTGAAGGTGACTAGTTGGATGGGCCGGATTTAAGTACTCTTCAACAGATATTCTCTAGTTATGATGAGTACATCCTTGAGAATTCAGTGCAAAAGTGGCTGACTCTTTGCATCATACTCCATCTGCTCTTCTCCTCTTTTTGTGGATTTTGACATAAGTTCAACTCTAAGTCTGATCTGTGGGTTTCACTTCCTTCTTGGGGCGTCAGATTTCCTTTTTTGTTCAATGGAGTGATCAACCTTGAAATCAGGGGTTCTTGAGTCCACTTCTGTGTTTAGTTCTAACTCCATGAATTGTGGATCTTGATTGATAATTGAGAAATTCATGCATGTGGTACCCTATATGTAGTTTTAGAATATACTTTGTAAAGGTTGGCTAATTGAAGAAAGATCAGCCACCTGAGGATAGAAGATAGAAACTAGATCTAGGATTTCAATGTTTTAGAAAGATACTCTGAGGTTCAGTAAAACTTGGTCATTTTATAGTTTTCATACGTTTTCATGTCATGATTTTAAAGTTTGTATCTACTTTGATAAGGTTAATGGTACATGATCAATCCATACACCAGTTATTTTTTTGTGCTTAATTGTTCCTTATTTGATGAAAGTTAATAGAAGGAACTGGATTCAAGATCATATCATTGGATTATCTATGAATTAAATAGTTATGGTATTCATTTCATCTGTGCTTTGGATGATGAGTGGGTGATTTGTTTGAAGTTTAGTGATTATTGATGGTATCTGAAGTAGCATTATGGATGTATGTAGTAGCATAGTTTATTCTATGGATTGCAGGAAATTGCCATAATATCTTATTTTAACACCTTAATTGAGAAGGACCAATCTAGTTCCAGTACTTAAGAAAAGTGGGGAGATCAGGTTGTGCGTTGATTTCAGAAATCTGAAAAAAGCCTCAGAGAAGGATAACTATCCACTTCCTTCTCTTGATGAGATATTACAAACTGTTAATGGATCCTAGATGATGTCGTTCTTAGATGGCTATTCTGGGTATAACCAAATTCTTGTCAGTCATGAGGACAGGATGAAGACTACCTTTACTACAAAATGGGGAACATTTGCCTATATGCATGTCGTTTGGCCTCATTAATGTTAAAGCTACCTTTCAGCATGTAATGGATGTGGCTTTTAAGGATTTGATAGGTAAGTGTATTATTATATATGTATATGACTTGACAATATTTTCCAAGAAAAGAAAGGATCATGCTGCTGGTTTAGCAAAGGTCCTTAAGAGATGTATCAGCTATGGAGTATCTCTAAATCCTAAGAAGTGTGTCTTTGGAGTTTATGAAGGGAAACTTCTAGGGCATGTGATATCAGAAAAGGGGATATCCATATATCCTGACAAAGTTGAGGCTATTTTGAAAATTGAATGGAGCAATGAGGCTAAATCTGCATTTTCACAGATCAAGCAATCAATATCTGAGGCACTGGTCTTGACCAGCCCAGATTACCTAAAGCCCTTTTATATTTATTCATTTGCATATGATCATTCATGTGCATCAGTCCTAACACAACGCAGAGGTGAAGGAGATGAAAGACGATTTTTTTTCATGAGATTGCCATTCAAGAATGCAGAAGTCAGGTACCCACCCTTCGAAAAATAGGCCTTTGCATTGGTATGAACAGTAAAAAAGTTCAGGCATTACATTTTGAGAAGCCAAGTTATTGCTATAGTTCCTGATCCAGCGATTAAGTCTCTCCTTATTCAAAGTGAATTGGGGGAAAGAAGAGGAAAATGGATGGCTATCCTACAAGAGTATGATTTAGAGATCCATCCAATGAAACTTGTATGAGGACAAGGTTTACCAAAGGCCATGGAAAAGGTTAACAAGAATATTACCTGTCAGCAATATATTGTGCACTCATTTACCAAGGACCCATGGTATATTGACTTGATCTTCTTCCTTCTAAATAACAAATGCCCAAAAGGGATGAATGCTACCCAGAGAAGGGCACTAAGGATGAAGAGTGCTCATTACATGCTCAAGGGAGGAGCTCTATATAGAAGAAATTATGAGGGGGTGTACCTATGATGTCTAGATCAACAAGAAGCTAAACATGACATGGTTAAATTCCATGGTAGGCATGGCACAGGACACAGATCAGCAGATTCTTTAGCTCATCAAATCCTTAGGTCAGGATATTATTGGCCCCATGTGTTCAGGGATGCACATCAACATGTCAGGACATGTCATACATGTCATACTTCATCAAAGGAGTGTAATCCAGCAATGCCTCTACAACCAGTATATGAGGTAAGACCATTTGCCCAATGGGCACTAGATTTTGTTGGGGTAACTAATCCTAATTCTTTTGTAGGAAAAAAATTCATCCTAACTACTATAGACTATTGCACCCGTTGGACTAAGGCTCAACCATGCATGAACAGCACCACTGACGTGGTTATCAAATTTCTCACTGAAAACATTGTTACCAGGTTTGGAGTGTCATTTTCCCTGGTATGTGACAATGGCCCTGCCTTTTTATCTGCTGAATTTATACAATGGGCTTACGAGCATAAAATTATCTTGAAGTATTCCTCTAACTACTATCCTCAGGGAAATGGTGTAGCGGAATCTACTAATACGAATCTGTTAGAAGTAATAAATAAATTACTTGAAAGTAATCCTAGAGACTGGCATACCCAGTTAATATTTTCCTTATGGGTAGATCGAACTCATATTAAGGTTGCTCTAGGAAGTTCCCCTTTTAAACTATTTTATGGCCAAGATATGATTTTCCGCATACACTTATAGATACATGTTCTTAAGTTCATGCAGGAGTTTTATACAAGAGATGACCATATTGAGGGAAGACTAAACAACCTTCTAAACATGGAAGAACAGAGAGATGCTGCTCTACAGCAGTTTTTCAAGCATTAGGCTTTTGTCAAACGTTGGTTTGATAAAAGAGCTAAGATTAAGGCATTCATAATCTTAGACCTGGTGTTGTTGTGGGACAAGGCTAAGGAGAAAAAGGGTGATCATCAGAAATTTGATAGACTCTGGCTAGGTATGTATCAAGTAGCTAAGATCTTGGGTGAGAACTCTTTTTGTTTGAGCACCTTGATGGGAGAACCTGTTCCATTGCCAGTCAATGGGTATTTTCTCAAGAATTACTTCGGATCATAAAGGTTTGAGTTTCTAAATTGATTGTATATATGTATTTTGTGTAATTACTGGTTCTTTGCTTCCTTTTTGTTGTTTGTTTTTTTTGTCTTTCTTTCTTTTTATTTCCTTTATTGTTTTGTGTTTGTTTTTGTCTTCTTTGGGGATTCTCTTTTCTTTCTATCTTAAAAAATTGGGGTTGTTATTCAAAGAATGTTGTGGGCACTAGGAGAGAAATTGGTTGAGGCATTTTTGGGCATATGTGTTGAAAGATTTTTTTCTAAAGCTCATGCCTTATGGTCATTTTAGCATGAGTCTGAAGGTTATTATGAGTAACGTATATTATAGATAACCTCCTAAACTATCATTGAAATCTGTCACAAAATAGATAAAACATCCAACTATAAAGTTCCTATTCATCTCAGGGTGATTATATCTTCGATTCAAGTGAAAATTTTGTTTCCCCAAAACTGTCATGGGATCCATTGTAGTTCTCAACCCACATCTCAGACTATTAAAATATTTGTATTGAGGAGGTTTTTGAAAATAATTTTCACAAGGCCTATAAAAGAAATAAGAAAAAGAGAAGCACTAAGATAAAAGGCAAACTCAATACAAAATAGGTAATTCAAGTATCTCTATCGGGGCTATGGACGCCTGATTGGTAGTAGAGAAATTCTTTGAGAGAACTAGAGGTATCTCCATCGGGGCTATGGATGCCTGACTAGTAGCGGAGCAATACCTAGGATTTCATTGTACAATAGTTGAAGGACTCAACCCATGTAGCTTGGATCGTAGATATAGTTGTTTAGGTGTGGAGAAAGCTCAAATAAAGAAGGATGCACCATAAGCATGCACACACTCAGATTCAAGCAGTAGTTTATGTTGGTTCTACATCTGAGATTCTAGCTCAACTTTACTTAAATATTATGATCACACTTAAGTTAACATGTCTCATGAAATATAAGTTTTTGGGTGATTGAATTCTTCAATATCTTAAAAATGGGTAAACCATTTTTCCCAATCGAGTTGACATTTGTTATGCCTTGCATAACCACCCCATTTTATTTTATTTTGGAAAAAAATGGGTCCCCCTTTTTCTTTTGTTTTGGTCATCTTTGGTTGTTTGGTTGGGTCATAGGAGTTCTTTGTTTTTGCTCCTAAGTCTATCTTTTGTTCTGTCGGAGGCGGGTCCGGAACCAAATCCAAACATGGAACTCTCACAAGGTTTCTAGTTCGGATAAAGTTCTGACTCCGACTTCACCTTGTCTTTTGTTTTTCCTTTGTTTTGTTGGTTTTTTTTACTAACACTTGGGTTGGTCCATCCTCCTATTTATTGGTTGTTTCCTTGTGTTTTGTTTATTTGCTCGTGTGATATCGGAACCAGGATTGGAACTCACATGGGTAGTTTCAATTTTCCATTTTTTTGTTCCCATCCTGACTCTGCTTCCGTTCTTTTTCTTTCTCGCTTTCATTGTTGTTTGGACTAGGTTTGGTGTTCGCTCTGGTCCTGCTTCCCTTGTTCTTGTGTTGTTCTTTTCTTTTTGGTTGGGACTAGATCTGGAATTGGAATCAAAATTTGAACTTTGTGAAGTTCCATTTTGGTTTTGTCTATGCCCCCGTCTTCGTTTGTTGTTTTCGCTCGATCTTTTTGTCGAGACCGGATTTGGGGTTGGAAATGAAATATGGAACTTTGTGTAGATTCTCTATCTTGTTTCTGACCCAGCTCTGCATCCATCTTACCTTTTGATGTTCTGTTGACTTGACTTGACTGTTTGTTCGCGTCGTTGGCTCTGTCCCCAAGCTACCACATTTATGGCATTAAATGCATCCTCTTGGCACGCGCAAATTATTGATTAAAGGTTTAATTATGCTTAAACTTCCTCGTTGTTATTATTATGCTAAGTGTTTAAGCAAATTAGAACTAGGAAAGTCTCAAGAGAATTGATTTGATCGTGGGGTCGAATTGCGGAGAGAATCTTGGCGAATTTCTGGTCAATCCTATGGAGTGTTTTGAGGTAGGTTTCTTTTGTTTTTCTTTCTCCCATTTGTTCTTTCGCTTGTGTCATTTTAGTGTATTCGTAGGAGGGTTTATTCTATGAATTTGGTCGCTTGGTTGGTGTTTGTATCTATTCTTTTTGTTTCTTTTTGCTTGTTTCTTTCTTTTTCTGTTTCGTTTCATTTCGTTGGGTTTGCTTTTTCGTTCATCGTTTTGCTTTGTTGTTTGTTCTGTTGTCACTTACGTGACAGGTCCGTTTTATCGTGCTCTAGTTTTGACTAGGGTTTCAATTTTGAAGGGGTTTCCTTGCTTGGGTAATGAATTTCATTTTTGGGACCCTATTCTGGTTCTCTCACGTTGGTCTTGGGATATTTGTACCAGTTTCTCATTGTGCCCTAGTTTTTGCAAATAGGGTATCAAGTGAATTAGGGTTTTACAATATAACATGTTCATGGTTTTAATGACTTATGTACAGAGGAGTTGTTGGATGTTTAAGCTGAGCCATTTCTATTTTTCCTTTGGGGCCCATGTGACCTAGGCTTTAGGGTTCATATGACCACCTTGATTTGAATACTCTTCATTTGCTAGAATTATTCCACTGCCATTACTTAATATGTTACTTATCTTTACCCTGGCCGGAAGCGGATTTGGAGAGGAAGTTGAACTTGGTAGCTAACTTTTTTTTTGGTTATGTTCTCACTCTAGTCTCATATCCGACTATGTTCTGGTTCTATTCCCATTCTGATCCCGCTTCCGACCCTATTTTGCACCATAACCAATTCCTATCCCAGCCCCGCCACATGATATGAAACTTTGTCTATGCCTGATGCTTCTATGGCTCTGCCTCTGATAAACGCATAGTTTGACCAAATTTTATCTTAGGAGGATGGAGCAGTGATTATATGATTCACTAACTCATATTTTTTGTTCATCTAATACAGGAAATTGTTGTAGGTATTAAGAGATGTCAGGAACATCAAATGAGGCCTCTCAAAGGAGCTAGCTAGGTGAAACTTCATGGCAAGGAGTTAGGCCAAAGAAAATCAAAGTGGAGTAGCTCCCATATACCTTGAGATGTAAGCATAGGGAGGCCGTCCTCACAGCTAGCAAAATTGACTCTGACTAGATTGATATTACTGACACCAATTTGGGTTCTTTCAATTATGAAGAGTTGCATGAGGAGACATTCACTGAAGAGTAGATCATAGGAAGGACATAAAGGATTGTTCAGTCAGGACTGGCACATGTTGCACTCTTCCCCCTATCTATTCAATGTCCGGAGTTGATTCTTGTAGCAGCTGGAGCATATAACCCTGCTACTAGGTAGTGTGTGGATGTAAAAGGTAATGTCATTATTGACTTCACGACTCAAATGATCAAATTCTTGTTTCATATACCTGATCCCAAGAATCCTAAGCAATTAAATGAAGAAGAGGTTTTAAAGCTTTAAAGTGATAATAAGGAGAGGAATAGGTTTCACATGAATAAGACTTGGATGAGGGTGAAGAAGTCTCTGACCAAGCTTCCAGACTAGCCTAAGAGAGCAAACTATAGTAAAGAAATTGGAGATATAATCATGTTCCTCTCTAGGGTGTTTGGAAAAAGGGATGCTTCACTATTTAAAGAATGGATGTTTCCTTTCATTCAAACTATTTTGGATGGGAGGCAACAATTTGACTAGTCAATGATAGTATCAGACAACATTCACAATCAAATGATAAAGGTGAGAGAAACCAAGTATTTCTTTATGACCTCCTATGTGGTTTATGCAGCTACTTGAGTGGGGATTTTTCTTGGACTTTAGACAGTAGGTATATTGGGGGAAGCCTAAGGACAGAAGAGAGTATGGGAGTATTATAACCAACTCACCTTAAAGGAATCAGAGTAACATTATAGAAGGGTTAATGATGCCTTTCTTTATGTCATAATTAACAAGCTTAATGGTGATGCTGGGTATAGACTTAGCAGGGAGGAAATGGATTTTTTGAATGAATGGGGGCATTGGTTTATCCAGTACCCAACATTCACCTATTTCAGTCTAGCAGGCTTTGATGTTCATCCCCATTTGCTACCTAGGTGTTGTGGTGATAGAATCATCCTAATGGAGTTTATTTATCAATCCTTGGCTGTGAATTTCTAGTTTAGCAACAAGCACAAGACTGGGTGCCATAAGTTTCCAATGAAGCTGGAGGCCTTTTGTTGTCCACACATTCAGGTAGCTAAGATTATTTGTGATGAGTTAGTTTATTTGAAGTTGGGCTTGTACACGGCTAGGAAATACTATGACCCCAAACACAAGATGAGGGCTTTGCTTCCCAGTGTCTTTGAGAAGCATTTTAATCTATTGGAGGATTTTTGGGAGGACTTACAAGATGAGTATGATCTTAGGAAGAGGAATTATGAAAGGATACCTATCCCACTTATGATTGAGTTTGGGATAAAAGAAGACATTCTTGACACATTATCTGATGATGGGATAGTTTTGGATCCTAGGTATGATGCAAACAAGATTGGAACTAGGGATCTTGATCCAATAGATTGGAATGCAGATGAGACAATTGACATAATGTAGATTGCAAGACCAGTGCTCGAAAGGAGTATTCAATGGGTGAGTTTGAGAGCTAATCAGACTGAGGCTACATCATCTAAGAAGAGGAAGGTTGCAGGTACCACCCAAGGATATAAAAGGGAAAAGAGAAGGATGGCACCTAAGGAACTTTTAGAGTTTATGCCTTCTAGTGCACAAGAAGAGGAGGTGGTTCCTCCAGACCTTCTAGAGGTACAAGAAGATGAAACAACTGTGGAGGTGGGTGCTTCTGCATCTACTACAGTGGAATCACATATTCAGCCCTTTGATGCATAAGAATTGTGTCAGGAACCACCAAAGGGAGATCTCCATGATGAAGCAGAGGTCTTAAAGTAAATGGAGGGTGAAGTTGAGGTACATAATATTGAAACAGATTTAGAAAGACTGCATCTGATAAAGAGCATTCAGCTTTGACATCTTTGGATATGACAGATGATGCAGGGACTAAGCACATATTGACTGAAGAAGATCAATGGAGACTCTTTGAGGATGCTAAAAGGGAAGTTGATGCTAGGACACAAGCTGAGCGATTAGCTAAGCAACAAGAAGAGGAGGCCAAGGCACAATCTGAGTTGGTAGTCAAGTAGAAAGAGGTTGAAGATAAGGTGAAGGCCGATGAGTTAGCTCAACAACAACAACAAAAGGAGCAAGAGCTCAAAATTCAAGAAGAAAGGGATAGGTTGACAATGCAATAGAAAATTCATGATCTTGAAGAAGAAAAGGCTCAGCAAAGAAGAGAAAAAGAAGCTATTGAAGCTAAACTCAAGGAACAAGAGGAGGCCTATAGAAAAAGGGAAGAGCAAGAACATTTGAAAAGGGAAAAGGAGGCTGCTGAGATTGTTGAACATGAAAAGAAGTCCAAGGAGGCATGGGACTATGTTGAAGAATTGAAAAGGCAGTGAGATGAAATTTAGAAAAGAAGAGAATAGAAGAGGAATGCTTAAAGCAGGAGCTGGAGGCTAAAAGGGTGCAAGAGATAAAGGATAAAGATGAAGCAGAAAAATTAGCACAGGAAAGGGAGCAATGTGATCAAAAAAATGTGCAAGAGGTTGATTCTCAACCAAGGCTTTCATTCTTGCAACCTCTGTCTTCCACTAGTGTTGCTTCCTCTTCAGCCCAGGTAGCCACTACTCCTATTGCTCCTACTTGGCTAAAACTAGACTTAGAGAAAAAACAAGGTGTTCAACCACAACCATTGAATTCGAAAGAAATGACGAAAGAAATTGGGAAAGAGAAACCTAAGAAGAAGGCCCGGGTTTTTCACTCCACTAGGCTCACTGATGCTGGAGAGATCATTGTTGAATGTGCCATACCTGCAATGGATAAGAGTTGTGATGATATGCAAATCACTGATTATCAGTTGGGGGCAGTAAATTTGGGAAAGCCTACTAGAAACCAACATATGAGTTTGATTGATATTTTGGCTTCTTCAACCAAAACCTAGATGATTAAAGATAAGCAAAGAAAGGATGAGCTTAAGGCTCAATTGGATTAGCTCCATGGTTTCTTAAAAGATGTTTCGAGTCCCATTTCTCAATAGGTTGCTCTTCCTGAATCCCTAGTTTTGTTAACAAAGAGGGAAGAAAATGATTTGATTCAGATGAAAAGCAAGGTGGGGATGATGGATAAATGGTTGGATAAGCTCAACCAGGCAGTTGATGATGTTCTTGTTGAAGGCTCTAAGATTCATAAGGCTGCTCTTGAATTGGCAAAAGATCTAGACCAGCAGGCTAAGGATTTGGATAAGCAAGATGATGAATACAAGGAATATGTTAAAAGGCTTGAAGACGTCAGCAAAGTTCCCAAATCCACCTTGATAGAATATTCAATTCTTGAGCTTGGTAATGAATATTTTTTGGAAAAGACTGTAAGCATCATAAGATACAAGTCTAGGGCTATGCATGGACATCAAGAAAAAGTCTGAGAAATGAGTAAAGACTTGAATCAACAGATGATTGAATTAGAGGTGGTTGTGGCCATTTTGATCAACTTAGATTCCTCCAATAAAGAAGGCCTGTCTTTGGATAAACTAAGGGAGAGATGGAGGAGTAGGTTTGAAGAAATCATGCAAAAGGGAGATGATGGGGAGAGTTTATTGCTAGATCAATTTATGGATATCCGAGAGGAGGTAAGAGCTGCTAGAAAAGAGCTAAACAAATTAAAGGAGATGCAAAAGTTGGTTTCTACAGAATTTTAAAGAATCAAATTTGAAGGTGACTGGTTGGATGGGTCGGATTTAAGTACTCTTCAACAGATATTCTCTAGTTATGATGAGTACATCCTTGAGAATTCAGTGCAAAAGTGACTGACTCTTTGCATCATACTCCATCTGCTCTTCTCCTCTTTTTGTGGATTTTGACATAAGTTCAACTCTGAGTCTGATCTGTGGGTTTCACTTCCTTCTTGGGGTATCATATTTCCTTTTTTGTACAATGGAGTGATCAACCTTGAAAGCAGGGGTTCTTGAGTCCACTTCTGTGTTCAGTTCTGACTCCATGAATTGTGGATCTTGATTGATAATTGAGAAATTCGTGCATGTGGCACCCTATATGTACTTTTAGAATATAATTGTAAAGGTTGGCTAATTGAAGAAAGATCAGCCACCTGAGGATAGAAGATAGAAACTAGATCTATGATTTTAATGTTTTAGAAAGATACTCTGAAGTTCAGTAAAACTTGGTCATTTTACAGTTTTCATACGTTTTCATGTTATAATTTTAAATTTTGGATCTACTTTGATAAGGTTAATGGTACACAATCAATCCATACGCTAGTTATTTTTTTGTGCTCAATTGTTCCTTATTTCATGAAAGTTAATAGAAGGAACTGGATTCAAGATCATATCATTGGATTATTTGTGAATTAAATTGTTACGGTATTCATTTGATCTGTGTTTTGGATGATGAGTGGGTGATTTGTTTGAAGTAATTTTAGTGATTATTGATGGTATCTGAATTAGCATTATGGATGTATGTAGTAGCATTGTTTATTCTATGGATTCCATCTTGCTATATTTGTGGTTAGTTGGAATAAACACTCATTATTAATATGCATGTCTGGATGTGTAAGAATTTTACTCATGTTTCTCTAATTTAAAGCTTTGTTTCATCTTTTTTATTTTATTTAAAACCCCCCAAATGTAGACTACTTGATGCTATGCATTCTTGTTCTTTGTTACCAGCAAAGGCCCCTTGAACATTACAATTACATCAATCACTAAGTGAAATCAACATATTTGAGAACCAATTACCAGGACCTTGGGAGTTAGATTTCATGTGTTATCTTTCTCTTTCAGGAGAAATAGAATAGTAATATTTTGTTTAATGTTGTTGTGTTGTTTTGACCATCAACAGGACTCATGTAAATTATGATGTGTTTTGGGAGTCTAATTGTTTCGTTTCTCAAAAGGATTTGTAACTAGTTTCATATTGGTTATTTGATTTTCACCAGAAAATAGAGCAAAAGTGGTAGGTTTGAAGCAAAAGTGGCTGAAAAATTCAACTACGGCCAAATTATGGTCAAGTGCGGGCAAATCAAAAAAGTAAATGCGGTAAAAAATTTCAAGTGCGACCTTTGTGTCAAGTTTTCTATCTGATGAATAGTGAGTGCAAAAGAGAAATTTTTGGTCAAAAGCAGCTAGTATGAAGTCAACTGTGGCTAGGAAAATATGTCAACTACAGCAAGATTAGGAGTAACTATGAGATTTTTAAAGCAAGTGTGTTTACTTTTCTCAAAAGCGCTAAATTTTCATTAGTAATTGTCATAAGACAAAAAGAAAAAGCACCAGGTTTTTGGCAAGTGTGGCCAGTTTTTGGTCAAGTGTGGAAAAAATAGAAGAAAAAGTGGCCTCTATTTAGTTTTGTTTCCTAGTTTTTTTGTTGGCAAAAACTTTGGGTGAATTTTATAGTTTTGGATAACTTCATTTGATCTGATTTGATATTTTGGAAAGTGATATCATTCAACACAACAATCAAAACTATTTGACCCTAAATGTCTATAACTTTAAACATGTTTCCTTCCAAAAAAGATTAAAGTTCTTGGAAGTTGAAATGTTAAAGTCATTTTCCAATGTTAACTTCGTTCTTAATGCAACTTGAAATGTGAGCCTAAATATTGGGAAACCTTTAGGGATGTTGTTTTAAGATATCCTTGATGAGTGCAAATATAGGGCTCTTTTCAGAGGATTTGCACTAAGTCAAAAGGGTTTGAATTTTGAGAACCACATTAAATGCTTGTTTTGATGTGTTCATTCTAATTCAAGCACAATGTTTTATGTTTCAAAGTAACCAAAAGATTTGGTAATTTCGTGAAGAGAATTTACACCCTAGGGATAGATATGTTCTTTTAGGTAGGCTTACCTCATGCCTCAAGGGGATGATTTTACATGCAATGAATGGAGATTGTTTTAACCTCACCCATAAGTAAAACTTGGTAAGTAATCTCTCAAAATCAAAGTTCTAATGCACCACTTCAAAGAATTTTTTGGCTAAAAAGGGGTGGCTTCTACAACATTGGTTCTTAGTCATGTCTTTTGATAAAGTGGTGCCTATACATGAGGCGATTCACTCAATTAAGAGGTCTCCCAACCCTTGCGGGTTTGTACATATCTCACAGATACCGAGGGAGAATTTTTTTGGTATAGAACACACGCACCAGGTGGTTGATGACTTTCATCACACCCACAATTTATTTATATAGCGTACCAAAATAAAAGTACTGCTTGGGCCGTTCCCTCTCACAAATCGGGAGGAAATCCCTCTAAAGATATGCTTTGAAATGTAAACAAATGTGCAAAACTTAAAATGCTTTTCATCACCCAAGATCGCCAAAAGGGGCGAGGGGAGAGGATAGACACCTAGTTTGGAAAACATAGAATGCACAGTGTACAATTCATTGCAATGTTATTTTTAAGCCTCAAGAAAATGAAAATAAAATAAATAAAATGAAATAAAATGAAATAAAGTGTGTACAAGATAGCAATTTTTTCTTTTTATGTGCACCAAAATTAAATATTCTAGATTTCAATCAATTAAATATCAATGTGCAAGTCAAAAAAATTGACTTGTCCAATTTTAATCACCAATTGAAGTATTTCTAAAGCCTTGTCTTAATTTGGTCAACAAAATGAAATCATGTGTTTCATCAACATATTAAAAGTGTTTGGTCAAAAAGACAAGCATTTTCTTTTAGAGCACCAAAAAGAGGTGTTTTTTCTAAGCTAGAAAGCTTTGGAAATTCTTTTTAAAGCACCAATTTAAAGTCTTGTTCTAGACTAGAAAGAATTTGAACATTCCTTTTAGAGTAACAATTTGAAATCTTATCCTAATCTAGAAAAAAAATTGAATGTTCTTTTTTTAGAGCACCAAATTGAAAGCGTGCAAGTTGTGGGATTCATTTTATGCACCAAATTGAAAATTTCTTGAACTATGAAAGCTTCTAAAATGTTCTTTTTAAAGCACCAATTTGAAATTTTTGCTCTAATCTAGAAAGCCTTTTGAATTTTGTTTTTAGAGCACCAAACTGAAAATGTGCAAGTTGCGAGGTTCATTTTATGCACCAAATTTTAAAATTTTCCTAACTAGGAAAGCTTCTAAGAAAATTTAAAATTTGATCAATTGCCTTCCCTGTAATAAAGCATGTTAGTTCGTTCTTGGGTAAAAATTCATGCCATGCTCCTATAAATATTGCATAAAGAATGTTAGTGCATGTCAAACATTCAAATCAAGCAACTGTTAGTGTTAGAAACTAAAAAATAACTTTTCAAATTTTTCGATAAAAAAATTCAACAAAGCAAAGGAAAAAATTTTAAGCAGAAGTGGCCTCCTTTAGTGCACCTGTGAACATTTTTTTGGAAGCAAAAGCACTTCAAAAATTCAAGCACAGCTCTATTATGTGTAAAAGTGATCATAAAAGGTAGAAGTGGCCCTATTAATGAAATAAAAAATGAACAAAAAAGGTAGAAGCGGCCAAAAAAAAATTCAACTATGGCAAGAACAAGAAATCCACCACGTTAGTTTTCTGTAGCTTCTATGTGAAATTTTTTCAATTGCATTTCTAAGACCTGCAACTTCAAAATTCACTTATGAAATAGTTAGTGCTAAGGATCATGGTCCCACCAGGCATGCAAGAATGTGTAAGGGGGAAATCAGTAGAGCATTAAGAGATCAAAACAATGTTTGAATTGAACTAATCTAATCCAAACAAAAGTTAAGATTCATACCCATTACTCACGAAATGAATGATAAAATTTATTAAATGCAATGAACTAAAAGCAAATCCATTAAGGAACAAATAAATAATTCATTTAACAAATGTCGTTACTCATCCCGTGTCGAAGTGTGTTTACAAATACGTTGGATTGTTCATTGCATCAAAGTGAAGCCTCCATTTGTGCATGCAAAAGATTCAAAGATGTGAGATGTTTGATCGAAGATGTATGTAAGAATGCTTCAAAAGGTCGATTGTGATTTTGGCATTACTATCTTGTGCAAAAGATGTTGATTCTTCTATCATTTTTTAGGAAGAAGATGGTTGTTATATAGATTTTGTGTTTTGAAATGAACATGCAAGATCGCGTAGTAGAATATCCAGATCAATGGTTCAAAACCATTGAGAGGATTTAGATGGGAATAATCAATGAATTTTGATTATGTCTTTGATGTGATTAAAGAAATAAATTTGAGTGTTTAGTGGAATTGAGGAAATAACTTGAATAATTTGTGGAATTGAAGAAATCATGTTGAGCCTTTAATGGGATTGAAGAACTGATGAATTAATCAGAAATAGAGTGAGTAATCAGAAATCATAATTTGCTCAATCATGAAAGTGGGTGAGGATAATTAATTAATTGATTTAATTAATTAATCTTTTTGAGTTGAACATTCAAATCAAGTTTGACTTTTGTAAACAAAGTTGTATTTATTTGATTTGACCTTTTTGGTGATGTTTTGAATACTTTATTTAATTATTCAAGTTTAGGGGAAAGTGATTTAATTAAACTATTATTTTTTAATAATTTAATTGATTTGGGGGAATAGGGTAAATTAGCAACATAATTAAATAATTGATGTTATTTAATTAATCAGGAGGAATAAAGTTAGAATAGGAATTTATTAAATAAATGAAATTTATTTAATTAGTCAAAAATGATGAAAAAGTGAATTAATTAAATAATGTATTATTATTCAATTAATAGAGGAAATTATGGCTTTAGATGTATTTGATGTAAAATACAGTGATTTTAAGTGATAATGATGTCGATGACGAGAAAATTTCATTTAGGATGTGTGATATGTGTTAGGTCAATTTTACATGTATACAATCACATGTGAAGAGATCACATTGTCATCCTAACTTACACATCATACTTTTAGAATTACCCTTACTTTACGCACATCATGCTCTATAACACTGTACATTGAGCTTCTGTTGCAAAATGTTTACATTTTAGAGTGACATATTCTACACAAAGCTTTCATTTCCATATCCTTATAATAGGTGGCATAATGCACTCCCTCATCCAAGGAGCTCATCTTTTAATGTCTTCAAAATTTATATCTACATAAAATGTGCAATGCCTTCCCTTACATATTTTTCTATCACTTGTATACCTTTATATTGGGGGCATCACGATTTCACCTCCTTAATAGTACACTCTTACATTACCTTACCTTCCTTGCACATTGGGGCACCTTCCCTTTCGCCCATACATTTCACTTTGCTACTAGCATCCATTATGGATCTATATCACCTTCCCTACATAATTTTGTGTTTATAGATGTCATATTAATAGAATAATCCATTATATTGACCTATGTCTGTACATATGTGTTATATATGTTCTCACATACTTATCATCATGCTCATCTGATGTTATATTATTTAGTTATTTCCTTAGCACGATGATGATTTCTACATGTATTCACAAATAAGACAAAGATTAGTTCATAAAATTCTAGGATTGTCTTAGCTTCATTGTTTGGATTGTCATAACTTTCTTAGGAGAATCATAGGTTCATTAATACTATATGTTACATTCTTAGGATAGTGATAGGTTCATTAGGATAGACATAACTTCATTAGGATAGTCATAGGCTATTTATGATAGTCATATGTTTGTTAGGACTATCATAGTTTCATTATTACTATCATAACCTTGTTAAGATAGGCTTTAACTTCATTAGGACTTTCATAATTTTCTTAGGACATTCATAGCTTCATTAGGGTAGTCCTAATGAATTTACAATAGTCATAGCTTCATTGGGACTATGATAACTTCATTAGGAAAGTCCTAATAAATGTAGGACATTTATAGGCTCATTACCAATGATAACAATAATACTCAAATGATGAAAAAAAAAAAGATTGTGTTCTATTTTTTTAATATGACCCTAAGGATGGAAGAAGATTAGTTAAGAAAATTGGGTTATCATTGTTGCTCGAATGGAACATATCTTTTGTGATTATCATAGAAACTTTAAGAAGGTCATATCTTAATGAGTTATCTTATTATTATTATAGACAAGTGGTATAGATTGGATGTTGTCCAGCATGTAAAGAGTTAGCTGCTAGCTTGTCTAATTGTATTAAAGATGGCAATGATTGCTTGGAATCATTAAAAGATGAATTTACTGATTACAAGTCACAAAGTAAACTCAGTCATGCTAGAAATTTAGATCTTCCTACTCACCAACCATCAAAGTCATGTAAAAAATTACATTTCGACGGTATGTAGATTGTTAATAACAAAGATAACCTCAATATCTTGGAGTAGGTTGTGGATCAAATTTCTATGATTATTACTTATTGACCTAGAAGAGAAGAAGAGTTGCAGGACCAACACAAGTAATTTTATTCCTCTCATGTTATCTTGCTAGAGAATTTGGACAAAGATATGAACCCATCAGATGTATTAAGTATCATTCAACAAACAAGTGTGGATTTTGTAAAGGTATATGTCTCACCACAACAAAGTTCAAGAAATATTTGAAGATCAGGAAAGCTTCCAAAGGGTGTATGTATATTTACAAAATGAAAACATTAGTTATAGTGTAGCCCAGAACATTTAAGAGATTTGGGGTGCAAAAAATGACCATTCCTAACATAGATGTGCCCACCTAGAAGTATTAGCATTAACAGTTTGTTGGAACACAACAATCTACTAAGAAGGGGGGTGAATCAGTAGATATTAAAATTTCAACACTTAATACTCTTATGCAAACAAAGTCCTTAAAATCTTAGTGTGTAGATTAAAACATGATATATAGAAATAAACAAGCACACATACAACATATCACATAACACAAGATGTACATGGAAAACCCAAGATGGGAAAAACCACTGTGAGAAATTTTGTTAGGAGCTATTGTCCTAATCCAACCTCACAATCAAAAGCTTTGTTACAAATTTTAAGGGCACTAACCCTAAGGAGACACCAATCCCCTAATTTAGGAGCACCTACCCCAAGGAAGCACCAACTCCCTACACTAAGCACCAACCTAGATATCAGATGGCACCTACCAATCAGATTTACAATACAAGTATTACAATCTATTCCTAAGAACTCAGTTCAACATTGCAACTTGATTTGCAACTACTCAACACTTTGTTGCAGCCTCTACAACACACATACTTTTCTCTATATCACACTGCTCTATTTTGTACCTTATTTTATTAGTGCATTCTCTATCAACCTCAAGAACTCATTGTACACACTTTGTAACTCTTTATTCTTTTATTTTTAGTGCATTCTCTATCCGCCTTAAGAGCTCACCATACACACACTACAACTCTTTCTTCTTTTATTTTTAGTGCATTCTATGTCCACATCAAGAGCTCACCATACACACTTTATAACTCCTTTTCTTTTTAGTGCATTTTATGTCCACCTAGAGATCCTCTCACATGTATAGATATTCTATTAGGGTTTTTGTGATATCTTCTCCAACACCTTTTCTCAGCATCGAGCCACTCACACACTCAATACACTTTTTAGGTTCTTTGAATTTTTTAAGTATAGTAACCTACAAAACCTAACAATTTGATATGCATTAAATGTATTCCTCTATTTATTTGATCTAATTTTGATCTTAATCTATCTCATTGTTTGTTTCGTCATTATCCCAATTAAATCTTTATTCATATTGGCCACTGGTGCAAATGGACCAATTAATTATGTGCTTAGATTTAGTTTCAAGTTGAAACCCTTATTCACACTATTGTAGCCATTAGCCATCTCCATTTTCAATTCAATTTTTTGATTCCATTTCTTTGCACCAAGATCATATGATCTATGTTTTATCACTTATCTTCAAATTTTTACCATCAGATAAATGGTTCCACAAAATCTATGCCGTCAATCTCATTCATCTACTACTTACCCTATGCAGGGTCCATAATAACACATGTCACAAGCCCACTGCCCTGAGAGCTAAAGACACGATCCCACTAAATCATAGTAGGTTGGCGGGCTAGCACCATCTATCACCCTTTTTAGTGTCATTCAACTCACAATAGTGATGTGAGTTGACACATCATTCAATCAATTTGTGTAACATATCCACACGTCATCTCCTTCTTCTATCACCTTACTCTTTATCGAGTCCCACCAACACTCTTGTGATCACCACTTGATCACTGTTGAACTGAATCTCCACCATTGCATGCTACCCAATAAGACTAGATTGAGGCCCACCACATCTACAGTGGGCTAGTGGGGAGGTCGATAGATCTTGCAGCCTCAACCACAATCGTCGATCACATCGAGAGAAAATATTAAGCATTGCACATAGAAAATATTATGTTTGAAATATTTTTCAGGTTTGTAAACACTAGGAAAGGGGCCAGTTGCACCCATGATGTAATAGGATTAAGTCACAACTTGAGCAACTGACAACCTGTGATAAATAGTCAACGATGAAATAAAAAGCCTATTGACGCCATGACTATTCAAACTCTTAGGGTTTATCTGCCAAACCCTAATTTAACCAGAGAGCACAAATAATTCAATTTTGAGCATATTATACCTCCTCTAGACTTGCACTTCACATTTTTTAGAAGCCCTCAGAAAACCCATATCAAATCTGTAAATAAATTTTTCCTTTGTCGACTGGAAGAAACCCCTACAAAATTGTGACATCATACATAACAAATTTGCACCTTTTGAGCAATCTTGCAATCATTGCAGCATCTTGCTCATCTTTTCCTTATCTGTCATCAATTCTTCTAGAACTCATCCCATTGTATCTTATTTTTAGGACATCACCCAAATATCCCCTTTTGACATCAATGACAATAATATGCCAACAATCTCCCCCTTTGTCATTGATGGAAAAACTAAATGCTCACACAACCCTGAGCCAATTGAACATATTGCAACTTGTGCTCTGATTTCTCCCCCTTAGTCATATTCATGAGAATTTCATTTTCACAACTTTCTCCCCCTTTGACATCATTGGAAAAGGGTCACATAACGCTCCCCCTTTGAGAAACATTTCAAAGAGAAAGAGAGGATCCTTGAATCCACAACCATTAAGTCATTAGAAATTTGTAAAAATAGTTTACTTGACTTGATCTCTTCCTACAATTTCTAGGGATGGATATAATAGCTATGATGCTCCCCCTAGATCCATACCCTATCACTGAGATTTAGTGATATGATGTGGGAGCAAGGACTCCCAACTTTTGCCTCAAATATTCAAATTGTTCCTTGGGAAGAGGCTTAGTGAAAAAGCAACAACTTGTTCTTTTGTTGGAACATATTCCATTATGACTTCCTTGTTTGCAACCTTCTCTTTGATGAAGTGATACTTAATTGAAATGATCTATGTTCTAGAATGCATCACTGGATTATTTGTGATGTTTACTACACTTGATTTATCACAAATAATAGAGATAGGTTCTTTGTACTCTACCTTGATGTCCTTTAGTGTATGTTTCATCCATAGGACATGAGTACAACATGCTACTGCTACATACTCTACTTCTGCTATGGATAAAGTGACCGATTCTTGCTTTTTACTCATCCAGGAAACCAAATTGTTTCCCAAGAAGAATTCTCCTCCACTTTTGCTTTTCCTATCATCTGCACATCCAGCCCGATCTGAATCTACATACATTTTCAAAGAGAAATATTTTCCCTTGGTATACCACAACCCATAATCAATTGTTCTCTTGATATATCTGAAAATTATTTTTACTACATTGACATGAGACTCTTTTGGTGCAACATGAAACTTGGCTGCCATACACACTACTTGCATTATGTCTTTCCTTAAGGAAATTAAATGTAACAAGCTTCCAATCATTGACCTGTACATAATCTTATTTGCATCTGATGATTCATCTGATTTTCTCAACTTGCAACCAGTTAACATGGGGATACTAACTGGTCTACTATCCTACATGCCAAACTTCTTAAGAATTTCTTGAGCATACTTAGTTTGAGATATAAATATCCCATTATCAATTTTCACTATTTGTAGACCGAGGAAAAATGACAACTCCCCTAACATTGACATCTCAAATTCATCTTGCATATGTGTAGCAAATACTTTACACATTTTATCATCGCTACCACCAAATATGATAGCATCTACATATACAAAAACAATGATCATGTGCTCACTTTCTAATTTAAAATACAAATTATTGTCTACACATCCCTTTTTGAATCCTTCTTGTTGAAGATACTAGTCCAATCTAGAATACCATGCTCTGGGCACTTGCTTTAGACCATGCAATGCTTTCCTCAATCTACACACATAATCATCATCTTCTGATAGCTGAAACCCTTTTGGTTGTTCTATGTAGACTTCTTCTTATAGGTTTCCATTTAGAAATGCAGATTTAACATCCATTTGATATACCTTAAATCCATTAAATACTGAAAATGCAAGAAACATTTTAATTGCTTCTAATCTTAACACAGGTGTGAATGTTTCTTCAAAGTCAATGCCTTCAACTTGTGCATATCCCTTACACACCAAACTTGCTTTATTCCTTACAATAGCTCCATCTTCATTGAGCTTGTTTCTAAACAGCCATTTTCTGCCAATTATATTCTTATTTAGGGATCTAGGAACCAATTCCCATGTCTTATTTTTCTCAATCTGATTTAGCTCTTCATTCATGGATTTTATCCAAATATCATCCATGTTGGCTTCAAAAAAGCTTTTTGTCTCAATCTAAGACAGGAGAGAAAAATTTACTTGCTCCTTATTCCTTGCAAGTCTTCTCCTAATCTGAACTCCTTCATTTTTGTTGCCAATTATCTGGCTTGTTGGGTGATCCTTCTACACATACTTTGCAGGTGCCTTCTCAACTTTTACTTCTTCATTATTTATAGCATTTTCTTCATAATCTGAATCATCCTCAAACTCATTCTTATCAGATTTGATGTGCTTTATATTCTCATCAATCTTAACATTGATGCTTTCCACAATATTATTCAATCTCTTGTTATAACATTTGTAGGCTTTGCTTTGGGTGGAATATCCTAGAAATATTCCTTCATCACTTTTTGATTCAAAGCTTCATAAGTTTTCAACTTCCCTCTTAATGTAGCATTTTCTCCCAAACACTTTGAAATACTTAACAAAAGTTGGCCTATCGTACCACAATTCATAGGGAGTACTATCACTATGTTCTCTTATTTGAACTCTGTTCAAAATAAAACCTGTAGTATGAATTGCCTCTCTCCAAAACATATCTTCTAACTTGGCCTCATTCAACATTGTTTTGGCCATTTCCTTAACCACTCTATTCTTTCTCTCCACAACTCCATTATTTTGTGGCATTCTTGGTGCACAGTATTGTCTCTTTATTCCATGTGCTTCACAATAGTCAAAAAATTCACTTGATGTGAATTTTCCCCCTTTATCATACCTCAAGCATTTAATTCTTCTTCTTGTCTCTTTTTCCACCATTTTCCTAAATATTCTAAATCTCTCAAATGCTTGTGACTTATCTTTCAAAAAGGTCACCCATGTCATTCTTGTGTAGTCATCTATTAGCGACATGAAGAATCTTTCTAACATGAAGAATCTTTCTCCTTTCAATCCCCTTGCCTTGTAGGTCCACATAAGTCAGTATGAACCAACTATAGAGGCTTAGAAGTTGAGTATTCCTTAGTAGGAAAACTAGCCAAGTTGTTTGTTTTCCCTACTGACATTCTTTGCATATGATATTTGCAGGCTTGGTTATTTTAGGAATGTTTCTTACTAGACCTCTTGAACTTACCTTTACCAATTTATCAAATTTTACGTGCCCTAATCATATATGCCACGGCTAACTCTCATTTGCTTGACCAATTAGGTAGCACTAACCTTTTACCTCACTCAGATTGTAAAGATTGATGTTAGTTCTCAATCCTTGTGCAATAGTTTTTCCATTCTACCTTATCTTGCACCCTTCTAAATCAAATATGACCTTATATCCATTGTCACACATTTTACATACACTTAGTAGGTTGTGCTTCAATCCTTCCACATATAAGACATCTTTAGTGAGATTTTTTCTATCTAGGCTCAATATGCCTTTTCCACAAATCTTAATTGCAGTATTGTCACCCAAACTCACAGATCCTCCTTTATATTTCTTGAGTTTGATGAACTTACTTTAGTCTCTAGTCATGTGCTTGGAGCAGCCACTATCTATTACCCACAAATTTTGTTTCTTTGCATGCAGTTTTGTTTGGGAAATCATAGATTGTGTGGAACTCTTTTCTTTTTCTTTCCACACCTTCTTAAGATTCATTTCTCTCCTCACCTCCTTTTCCTTAATAACTTTTGATTCTTTGTTTATTCTAAGGGATGGATCTTTCTTTTTCTCATCCTTTACATTTGGTCTTACAAAATTTGTTCTACAATTTCTAGCTATGTGACCAAAATTGTTACAGTTGTAACACATTACATTCATATCTACTAAAGGAGCAAATGAGTTTTTTCTTACAAAGTTTGTACTCCTTTTAGGAATGACTCTACATTATCTATCCCTATGACCAAATTGATTACATGTATAACAATATCCATAAAATTATGAGGAATACCTAGTCATAGTATTTTCATGTTTTAGATGAGGTGATCTTATTTGCATTGGCTTCCTCGTGTCTCTCACCCTTGTGAAACCATCAACATCAGTCATCCTTATGTTCTACTTTTTCCTCTTGTGATTAAGAGATGATTTTTTATCCTTCTTGTCTACAGTAGGCTTCTTTTCCTCATTGGATTTCTCTACATTTGTAGGTTTCTCTTTGGATATACTCCCTTTGTAATCTCTTTCATCAACAGAATCTAACTTTTCTCTTACCCTAAATCTTTCGTACAAATTTACACAAGTTTCCAAGAAGGTACTCTTACCTTTCTCAAGCCATAGTCCATATTTTTCTTTATTAGAGGGATTTTGGGTGCTCAAAAGGTCATTGAGGATTTATGATCCTCCTTTCAGCTTCAATCCTTTTTCTATTTTCTCTTTATCCTTCTCAAGATTTTTCCTTAGAGCAACAATCTCTTTTTCAAGCTTCATGCATCTATCAACCTCATATTGCAGCTTGGAATTGATTACATCCTCTACTCTTTTGGCTTCCTCCAGCTATAACTTCAAATCTACCACATTCTGGGTAGATTCTTCAAGATCCTTAGTTTGTCTAATTCATTTTGTACAAGTTTCTTCTACTTCCTATTCTCCTTTTTCATCTTCTCAATTTCATCTCTGAGATCATCTATCTCATCTAGAGCACAGATGAGTTCCCCTTCCAAGTCAACCTCTCCTTCCTCTTCACCTTCTTCATGAAGGTCGTCAACCTTCCCATTCTTCTACTCCTCAGAATCTTTTTCCATGAAGAGAATTTTTTTTTCTCTCACAACAAAAGCACAACCTTGTTTGTCATCTGAGCTATTATAGTCATCTGATACATCACTATCCTCTTCTATGTATAGAATTTTCTTATTTTTTTTGGAAGCTCCTTCTGTTAGGATAATAGGGTTTCTTCATTTTATCATCTTCCTCTTGTTCAGATTTACCTTTCTTGTTGTAGGGACATTTAGAAACAAAGTGGCCTACTTTACCACAGTCAAAGCACTTGAAGGGTAACTTACCTTTGTCCTTTCCAGAGCCTCTTCTTAGTCTTCTGATGAAATTTGTTTCTTCTTCATCAGTCTTGTCATGCCCAAATGTGGTGGTTTCAGCCTTATCTTTCTTTGTAGCTTCATCCTTCTCCTTATTGGCAACCTTGAATGGAGCTTCCCTTTTGGATGGCTCTACATCTTCCATTCTCATCTCATAGGTAGTGAATATTCCATGTAGCTCATCAAGAGTGACTTTGTCTACTTCTCTTCCTTCCTCTATTATAGAGATATCGAGATCATATTTGTTTGTCATAGACCTTAGAACCTTTTGAACCATGAAATTTTCTTTTACTTCTCCATATCCTCTAATAGAGTTTACTATGTCTTAAACTCTTAGAAAATAATATGCAATCCTCTCCTCTTTCATCATCTTCAGACCTTCAAATCTACCTCTCAGAACTTGAAGCTTTGCTAACTTTACCTTGTCATCTCCTTCATAGATGTTTTTCTGCTTGTCCCAAACATCATGGGCAGTCTTGCAATGCATAACCTTACCAAGTACAGATCTAGACAAACTGTAGATAATGGCATGTATATCCCTTTCATTATTTTCAGCAACATCAGTGGGAGGAGGAGCAAGAGGGATGTAGTTATTCTTGAAATACATATAGACATCAAATCCAAGAGATCCCAAATATGCCTCCATCAATATGCTCCAAAAAGCATAATTTGTTCCATTGAACCAAGGTGCCTTGTTTGTGGAAGAACCTTCCTGATTGTTCATTGTGTTCACTTTACAAAAATCTACCCGAGCTGATTAAGCTTCTCCTAGGGAACCTGGGGCTCTAATACCAATTTTTGGAACACAACAATCTACTAAGAGGGGGGGTGAATTAGTAGATATTAAAATTTCAACACTTAATACTCCTATGTAGCGGAATCCTTAAACTCTTAGTGTCCAGATTAAAACATGAGATATAGAAATAAACAAGCACACATACAACATATCACATAACACAAGATGTACATGGAAAACCCAAGATGGTAAAAACCACAGTGAGAAATTATGTCAGGAGCTACCGTCTTAATCCAACCTCACAATCAAAAGCTTTGTTACAAATTTTAAGGGCACCAACCCTAAGGAGACACCAATCCCCTAATTTAGGAGCACCTACCCCAAGGTAGCACCAACTACCTACACTAAGAACTAACCCAGATATTTGATGTCACCTACCAATCAGATTCTCAATACGATTATTATAATATGTTCCTAAGAACTTAGTTCAATATTGCAACTTGATTTACAACTACTCAACACTCGGTTGAAGCCTTTGCAACACACATACTTTTCTCTGCACCACACTCTGTTATGCACCTTATTTTATTAGTGTATTCTTTGTCCACCTTAAGAGCTCACCATGCACACTTTGCAACTCTTTCTTCTTTTATTTTTAGTGCATTATCTGTCTGCCTCAAGATCTCACCATACACACTCTGCAACTCTTTCTTCTTTTTTTTAGTGCATTGTAAGTCTACATCAAGAGCTCCCCATACACACTCTACAACTCCTTTTCTTTTTAGTGCATTCTATGTCTGCCTCAAGATCCTCTCACATACAAATCTTATGTTAGGGTTTTTGTGATATCTTCTCCAACACCTTTTCTCAGCTTTGGGCTACTCACACACTTAGGGTTTATCTGTCAAACCTTAATTTAACCAAAGAGCACAAATAATTCAATTTTGAGTTCATTATTCATCCTCTAGACTTGATTTCACATTTCTAAGAAGCCCTTAGAAAACCCATATTAAATCTATAAACGGATTTTTCCTTTTCCCACTGGAAGTGTAAGATTCAAAAATACAAAATAGTTAAGACCAAGTAGCAACCACTCTACCTAAGATCTAAGCCAAAATCCCAAATGTAAACAAGAGAGTACAAATGATAAAAGAGAAAACAAGAATGAAAACATAAAACAAACTCCCCTATCAAAGTTGCTTCATCTCCCTTGCTTCTCCATTCTTTCTCAAGTTACAAAGCTTTACCCTCATATTTTGAAGTGTTGTAATACCTGCAAATGACAATAATAAAGTAGCAAGAATGTTGGAGATATGTGGTTGTAAGGAAAAAAAGGAAGAGAAGACCTTCTTTTATAGAAAATATTTCGAACAGACGGACAAGATCAATCTTCTAGAAAGATGCCAAGATCAACAGTGGAGGATTCATGCACCACAAAGTAGTGGGCTAGGGATGGCGAAGGATAGACAACCAAGATTGAAAGAAGACCAGAGAGAATCAACAGTCAAGATTCAAAGAGGAGAGACTGGAGGGAAAATGGAGGAATTAAATAATTAAATTATTTAATTCATGAGAAGAGCATCTTTGACCACATTTTAAATTTGGTAAAAGATAATGGAGGAATAAATAATCATTTTAGATTATTTATGAGGAAGGGAAAATCAATATTTAATTTAAATGATTATGCAACTATTTAAATTAAATCTAGAAGAAAATGGAAAAAGGGAATTAAATAATTAAGTTAGATTAATTATTTAATAGAGGGAAAATGGAGAGAGGGAGTTAAATAATTTAAATAATTATTTAACCAAGGAAGGACGAAAAGGATTAGTGAATAGACAAATAATTAAAAATAATTATTTAACTATAGATGAATAATGACAAGCGAATAATTAAATAAATGATAATTTATTTAATTATAGAGGGAAAAGGTGTTAGCGATGCAATTAAATAAATACTTAGTTTATTTAATTGATCAAAGGAGAGCAAAGACCAAGAAAATGAATTAATTAAATAATTAACCTTATTTAATTAATAAAGGAATGTGAACAAAGAAAATAATTAAATAATTAAAATTATTTAATTATGTAGGGGCTCAAAAGACCAAGACAATGGAAAAATGACACTCGTAGACCAAGACATTTTTTAGTGTCTACATTTTTCCCCTCGTTGACATATTCTGAAAAGCCACTTTGATGCACTGACAGGAGAAGAATTTAGCTTGCGGGCCTTCAAGATGATTATGGATGGAAGATGTTAGTGCGAATAAGATGGATGTTAGTACGGAGAAGAGGGATATTATCATGGAATTAGTCAAATGAAAAGAGATCAAATATTCTTGCTTTATAGATGTCACCTTGCATGTTTATCATCATTGGGCATCAAAATTATAGCAAAAGGAGCACAAAAACCATGGTATGACATAGACCAAGGTGTGAATTATTACCACTTGCAAAAGACAAACAGTCAAAAAGACAAGGAATGTCATGACTCATACTAAGGACCCAATTGCCCCAGTATTTTTGTCAAGACAAGTCATATACAACAAGCAAAGAAAAGAGATCATGATCCAGCATCACTCCTCTAAATCCTTCATGGGACATCCTCGAGGTGCATAGTAACATGACCAAAGAAAAATAAAAAAGATAAGACAAACTCAGACCAACAAATCCAATAGCCATTTAGATCATTCTCCAGAGAGATAATGTTTGTTGAAAGGATTGATGGGGTTGACTAATTGATTGATTGTTTGACCGAAGTTGATTGATAGATTGAAAAGGTTGATTAATTGGTTTGATTGATTATGTTTGGTTTCAGGAAAGACACATCCTATATAAGGAAAGATTAATTTACCAAGATGACATGATTGATTGACTAAGTGACTAACTTGAGTTGATTTGATAAGGTTTGATTGACATGATTGACCGATGTGATGACACCTGATTTTAGGAAAGACATTATGTTTAAGGAAAATAACACATCTGATAAAGTTGACAGATTCACCATTTTGATGAACGCCTGGTTTTAGGAAAGACATATCCTACTTAAGGTGAATGACAAGGTTGACCAAAGAGTATGTCTAACATCAGGGAGGACGCACTTGATGTAGGAAAAATGATAAGACCAAATGAGGAAAAAGACATAATGCCACATTCCGAGATAGAACCAATGACTTGATTGATTAGGAAAATGTTCAGTTTAGATTGAAGACCTGTTAGCAAGTTTGTCTATTGATGTGTGATTTGGTTGAGATTCATTTTTTTTCTTGCATATGATCGAAGTGTTGAACTTATTGAATAACTTGACAAACCCTAAGGATGGACTGACCTAGGGCCTTAGGGGATCATTGATTGATGGCCTTGCCTACATTATACATGCAAATACTTTGTAGTTCGACTGACACTGACCAAAATTGATATGAATAGAAAAAACCCTAAGGATAGACCTAATGTCTCAGGGGCTCATTGAGTGATGGCCTTGCCTATGTAGCAATGCGCAAAGACAACGTAGCATGACCAGACTTGGACTGGCATAGACTCTAACTCTAACTCTGACTCTGTTTTTGGAAGTTTTGGTGCTTTCTTATTTTTTGGGATTTTGATGTTTTTTGAATTTTTTTTTTTGGATTTTGATGTTTTATGATTTTTTTGGATTTTGATGTTTTATGATTTTTTTGGATTTTGATGTTTTATTATTTTTTTGGATTTTGATGTTTTATTATTTTTTTGGATTTTGATATTTTAAAAGGATGATACCTTGTGTAGGATCCCATGAAGACATAAGTCATGGAATTACCCCCAGTTGGGTATAGGACCAACTTATTATGTGTGAGGGGAAGTAGCGGATGAATGCAAAGGATGGTCATGAAAGCAAAGGACGCTAAATGTCAATGGTTTTCAGCTCATGGGAAGGATGAAGAAGCTTTATTATGGACGAATGAGACTTTTTTACATATGATAACCATAAGGATCTTAACAAATGCATGTGAAAGATAACCACAATCAACCAAGTAGACATGCACAAGGATCCAAGGACAAACATGATCTTTCCCCTAGACAAGCTTAAAACCAATTTATAGGTGATGATGATGACAACATTGTTTGATATGGGAATGACACATCCCAAAACAACGTGAGGATTGGGAAAGACATATCCCATTGATGATAATGTAACTAAAGGATCAAGGTCTACAACAAGGCTAGGAACAAAGCCGAGGAATGTTTTGGATGATGTGCTAGGTTGCATAACAAGATTGTATGGATTAGGCTTGTTGCATTTGGAATGACCAACCTTAGGACAAGATTGGATTATGGAGGGAACATGGATAAGTAGATTAGAATCCTTAAACCAATGACAAGGGAAACCAAGTCTAGCGATAGGTATGAATGGATAATGGATTGATTTTGGTAAAATTAGACTACCTTGCAACTTCACATTGCATGCATCTAATAATTTTTGGGGTAGCAAAAAAATTTCACCATGGCAAAATGGTTTTGAGTATTCAAAATTTGAGAGAGGTTATTGTAGAGGGGCTCCATGAAACCCTATAGGTTCAGAAAAAATTTTCCTATGCACCATGAATTCTGAGATATAGTCTATATAAGTTTTGACAACTTTTTACACCTAAAGCTCTTAAGAGAAAGCATTGACACAATGTATTCTAGAACATTCAGGTGAGTTGGGGAGTAAAACAAAAGAATTCCTAGCATAAAACCACCCACCTGGACATGTTTGCATTGATGGTTTGGCCCCATGACAAACATAACAAAAATTAGGCTACCTTGCAACTTCACATTACATACATCTGACAGTTTTTGGGGCAATAGAAAAACTTTCACCATCACCAAATTGTTTTGAGTCTTTAAAATATGAGAGATTTCATTGTAGAGGGGCCCTACAAGACGTATAGGTTTAAAATAAATGTTCCTATGTACCACAAATTCTAAGATATATCCTGTCAAAGTTTGAATTTTTTTTTGCTCTTAGGTCTCTTAAGAGAAAGTATCGACATTGTATGTGTGAAATGTGGGAGTTAGTAATAGACACACAAACTCAATGAAACATATTACATTAAATATTTGAATCATAGAATTAACCAAATTAAAACAAAACAAATCTCTAAAATCATTCCATTGTTCTCTATTCTCAAGGATTCATTAAATCATATTGGCTCTTAGATTTGTGTATGCACTATGATTGTTAGAATGACAACTTGAGAAATGAGATGTTCAAAATGCAAGAATCTAATTCCTACATGATTTATCTACAAATGATAATGATGCTAGTATTATGATGCTGCTGTATAAAATGGAGATTATACTATGATAATGATGTTAAATTCTATCATGCAAATGTCGTATAAGAACTAAGATGGTAAAATGCAGCTATAAACTAAGACATGATTCTAAATTTAAAATGATACTACAATGCTTAAATGCTAAGTGCTAAATTTCCTATGCTCACTAAATGCTCTCACAATATTTCTACATAATAAGTTTTCTCAAAGATGGGATTATAAATGTTGTAGAATTGGCTTGTATTTATAGGATTTCCAAAGCATCTTGTGATGTGGCAGCAATCAACGGTCAAGATTTCAGCGTGAGAGATGAACGGTGGAGATGGAAGAAGTTAGAAAGAATCATGGAGGATGTTTCCTTGACCAAAAGCAACATACCAAGTGTATGAGGGAATAAAATGTGTGAAAGAGCCAAGTGTCCAAAGTTTGTTTTGGAATTGATTGAGGGTAATGCAATTTAGATATTAGACATATTTAAATTCATGTGACACTTGATGAGGTGGCAAGAGGAAAAGTTGGAGACATATGCTTAAATTCAAATTTGGGATTTAAATTTAGTGAAAAAATTATTAATTAAATAAATAAAACTATGTGAATTTGTTTATTTAATTAAAATAGAAGAATGTGATTTTAGATTGAAGAATTAGAAGAGTGTGAACTATATAAATAAATTTGGAATTTATTTATAAGTAGATGAATTAAAGGGGTTCATTAATTAAATAACTTGTATTTAATTAATTAATTGTCTTGACCGATTTTATGTGTATATATTTTGCCCCTCTTTGAAGTAATGTGTTTACACATTGCTTCAAAGAAAAATTTGCTACTGATGCCAAGAAAAAAAAAATCGATGCCCCAGACATTGATTTTTAGATGATGACGAATATATGCCCCCTCGGAAGATAAATCGGTGAATTTTTGAATTTTTAGGATTTTTTGAAATTTTTGAGATTTTTGACGATTTTTTGATGATTTGATGATGAGTTTCAAATTTTATGATCCAAAGTCAATTTATCTCATGAAAAATGATGTTTAAGCCACTAAGATGAAATGATTAATTAAGCCCCTTTTGAAAATAAAATAAATCATTCCCATAAAAATCCCACTTAATTAGCCTTTAAAAGATTAAAAAGAGTGATTTAAAGTTCATTTGAGCATTTGCATTTTGAAAACTTTGAGAGTGATTGAGCAATTTGTGCAAATTTGGCGAGATGGTGATCCCCTACCACACACACCAATTTGAGCATGTGCGATGACACAACCACCTGACAGCATATGGACCTCTAGTACGTACTCCAAAAACCTCCCTCATAAATTGTGCAATTCATTTTTCATGCCTATTTTCATGTTTAAATTCAGTGTTTTATGTTTTAGCGCATTAAGTCACCGATGTAGTACATCGGTAGACTGTTTTAGCGCATCCATGAGTCTAGTGCATAGGGTTAGCTTTGTAGTGCATAGGATTAACAGATTAGCGCATAGATTTCCTGAAGTAGCACATACGACAACTATTCTAGCACATAGCATGATTTAGTGCTTTGATAAAGGGGTTTAGTGCAATGGATCGATAGACTAGTGCATAGATGCATGTAGCACATTGGTTTTATGAAGTAGCGCATACATTGATTCGATGTATAGGGACTCTATTTTGGTGCATCCATAAAATTTTCTGGAGCATATGATAGTTTTGTGCATTGAAGCCCTATTTTAGCACATTGATGAACTTTTCTGGCACATCCAAGTTAGAATGATGAATTTTTGATTAAGCTCCTTGTTTTCGATGATTTTTTATTGCATCAGCCTTTGATTTGATGATGATTGCTGATGTTGATAGATTACATGATGATTGACCTAATGATAGGTGAGGTTCAATGATAGGATGATGATAATTGACCTCATGATAGGCAAGGATCAATGATAGTTTGATTGATAAACCTCATGATAGACAAGATTGGATGATAGATTGATTGATAAACCTCATGATACGTGAGGTTGAATGATAGATTGATTGATAAACCTCATGATACATGAGGTTGAATGATAGATTGATGCTCATGAGATTTGATAAAAGTCTCACCAAAGCTGATTAGATTGATAGGTCGATTGATTGAACAGATTACTAATTTGCGATATTTTGTGATGATAGGAGCCTTTGACGATTCTATAGATTTGAGAGCATTTCCCTAGGATGTGGGATTTTATACCCCACCTGGTGTAGGCTAAGGTAGTCATTATTGCACGATACAAATTTTCCTCTCTGATAGATATGTCACAGATTAGGATTAATAGGGGTCTATTGATAGCTTTAGTAGAGAGGTGGCATAGTGAGCATAACACCTTTCACTTACCCACCAGCGAGATGACAGTGACACTAGAGGACGTCTATTGGATTCTGTGGATACCTATTGTTGGAGAGTTGGTATTATATGATTCTACTGAGCAAGGTAGGACTAATACATGGAGGAGAGTATTCAAGGATGACTGGATATGTGGTTACAAGATTTCATGGAGAGAGATGGTTGATGCTTATGCTACACTGTCGTCTATACTTGTTGATTTCATTGGAGGGTTCCTTTGTCCTAATCGCAAGTCAAAGGGACTTTCAGTTGGATGGGGCCAGATTCTTGAGAGCATGATTTCCCATTTGTACCATTATCTACATCAGGTGGTCTACCTTTGAGGGGCCAATTTGTCAGCAGGAGTCACATTGCTTTAGATATGGGCGTGGGATCATTTAGCGGTCACCTGTCCAGTTGCATATAGACAACAACTGGCCATGAGACCATATGTTCATGCATATACAGGTCCAATTGCTTAGCCTAGGTTGGGAAAATTGGAATATTGGAGGAGAGTACTTGATGGTTTAGAGTCAGTGACATGGTGGCCCTACCTTGACTATGAGCAGTGGCCGGAGGATGATACCAAGATGCCATTTTTGTGCCAGTACATGTACCTAATTGGTCAAACATAGTTCATCATTAAGAGATTTTTTCTAAGGAGGGTGTGGCGACAGTATGGTCGGGTACAGGGCATTCCTCAAGGAGTGGCCCATTATGCATGATGATGGATGGATGCAATAGAGTGGGGGCATGTTTTGTTGTATGATGCAGCAGTGCAGGAGTTCCAAGGTTTACAGGGTATTATCTAGGATATTCATCTAGATATTATTGAGGCTCTGATGTCTGAGGAGTATGCACAATACCTCTTTTTACATTCATTCCCACAAATATCCAGCCTAGATGAGCCAGTGCCATTGTTAGATGATGCAGAGAGGGTAGTAATACATAGGCGTAGGTGGAGGAGAGATGGGGGAGATGAGGAGGAGGAGGAGAAGGAGGCAGAGAGCAGTGATGATGAGGATGGAGATGGAGATGATGGAGGTGATGGAGTTGGAGGGGAGGGGAGATGAGGGTGGTGGAGGTCCATTTTCTTATGTTTGAGACTTCAAAGTGCCTTGAAAGAAGCAATCATTGGTGGCTACTACCCAATAGCATGTAGAGATCTAATTTCCCTCTCAACAACAGTAGACTCAGTTTGTTGCATTACAAGTAAAGGTTCAGACATTGCAGGGTCAACTTGCACAGGTGCAGGCTTTGCTAGCACAAACACAAGGATAGATCCAGACACAACCATAGGCCCAGGCTCAGGTGCAAGAATAGATGTAGGGGTAGATTGCTACACTCACGGCCGAGAGGGACAATCTAAGACTACAAGTTGATCAAGCAGAGGGCATTATCAAGAGACTATAGAGAGTTGTTGAGGGTACCTTGATAGCAGAGCACTTTTGAGAGGTATGGAACTCTTCTAGGGAGGCAGAGTTTTATAGGCTAAAGGATCATGAGGTTCTTCCACCAGAGCATCAAGTGAGCTATGCACAGTCTACCAGTTGTACTCACACCAAGACTACTAGCAGAGGTGTGACACAGCCACTTCTGAGAGATCTGAGAGATTCTGGTGGAGGTCCGTTTGGTGGGCGAGGCACTGGTCTAGTGATGTCGGTACCATCTGGGGGAGCACGACATAGCTCCGATGTGATGATAGATTTATTGTGTTTTGGGACATGATGTATACTTCTTAATTCAGTTGAGACACTATGATATACTTCCATTTTTTATATTGATGTATCTCTTTATACCTTTGGATATCCTTGTACACTTTGACATTGTGATTTTGAGGTTATATGATATGTGGTGATGATTATCGATCTATGTGTTTATATAAATTATGGTGGATGCATTTTATTTTTGCTTTATGATGCTTATGTGATGTTCTATATGATGGGGGTATGATATGCTATGGATGCAAATGATGAAACATGCATTATGATTCTATGATGCTTTATGAATGATGCCTATATGATACATGTGATGGATCTTATTATTGCCAATGAAATGTGATGTATTTTATGTTTTTGTACTTTTCCAATGCAAATATATGATGCAATGAATGGATAAATGTATGATAATGTTAATTCACGAGTGAATGGATGGATGGAATGATCATATGATGGTGCATAGTTCTATGTGTTTATGATGTTTATATGATGTCTATGTGATGCTTATGTGAGGATTATGTGATTATTATGTGATGATTATGCAATGATGATATGATAATGCATGATTGATGATTCTATATGCTTTATGGATGACGCTTTATGTTATGTGAGATGGATTAGATTATGCAGATGATGTATGATGTTTATGTACATTCATGTGGTGATTATGTTGATCCAATTATTCCTTTTTCAGTCTTGGATTTGAGTAATAACAAATTCACAGGTTGTATTCCATATATCCTAGCAAATTTATCTTCACTACTAGTTTTAGATGTTCATAACAATGGCATTATAGCTTTGCAGGGAAACCTACTTACCAGTCATGTTTCTCAGCAACTTTTTCTTCTTGGAAATCTAACTCTATTGGATATGTATTTCAATCTTCTTAATGGACCATTTTCTTAATCCATTAATAATAGATGAAATGATTTTGATCATGCAAATGAGATGCAATGCACTTATTTTTGTGTTTTCTGATGTGGATATTATGATGTACTACATGGATGGATGAATGATGTGATAATGTATATATGATATGAGAATGCTTTCTAATGTATACAAATGATGATGCAACTATATGAGAATGATGTGTTTTTGGTAATGTCAAGTGTACTCAATTGATTAATAATAGAGATAACATCATTGTCAAATTGTTTCAGCCTTAGAAAACCCCTAAATATAGATGCAACACTGATATGAAAGTAATCTACCTTAACCATGCAGGTCTAATATGAAAAGTTTGTCATCCTAACAGTTGATTTGTCATGATTTTTATCATCATTGACCCTTTAAAATGTTGAAAGTGAGTACAAGCATCGATGGCATAATTGTTGGAAAAACAAGGACAAACAACTAAGAGGGGGGGTGAATCAATTGTCACAGAATAATTAAACTTTTCAATCTTTAATTAACTTAATATCAGATTTGATGAATGAAGAATAAACCATGAACAATAAACACATCAAAAAATAGATAAAACCAAGATTTTTATGTGGAAACCTTGTTAGGGGAAAAACCACGGTGGAGGTCAGTCCACAATATTATACCCTGTTAAAAGTATATGAGAAATGGGAATGCACATGCATTCTGGAACACTACCTATAGCTCACTACTCAAATACAAAAGAGGACTCACTGTCCAAAGAAAGGTTTGGATTAAAACCATCCAAATGTGAACTGAAAAAATATATTCTACACAAGCCTGATTACAGTTCCAGTTAAGCACAAAAAACCTTCTTCACACTTCACTCCAACTTCTTCACAATCTGCTCAATCTTCTTCACACTCTGCTTTGCAATCAAATGATATTTGTACATACACACATAGAAGCACACTGAGCTTTGAGTACACACACACACACCTTTTCCACTGATGAAACAATCACTCTTATATATCCGCAACAAGAGATTACATCCACAACTTTGTTGGCTAGAAAAATATAAAACATATTTTCAATGTCAGCCCAAATTTACAAATAAATTGCAATGTGAATCCACCAAGATTGGCCACAGCATAGTGGAGACCCAAATTAAGAACTCCAACACAAAAATACTTTAATTAATTACACCTCGAAGATCCACAACACGTTACCACCATTATGTTGACCAAGCACATGAAAAACTAAACACACAAAGAAAAATATTTGATCACAAGCACACCGATCAATGTGGATGTACCACAAAGATATAGCATGATCTAGAAGCATCCATGAGCACCAAGAAACAATTGAGATACATCCGCAAGAATAGAAATTACCAGAAACACATAAGCTTCACTCAAGAACACTGACAAAGACCACAAAAATACTGTCAGAACACAATTGTGCATAGAACGACCAAAAATTCATGTGGACCTCTCAAACTTCTGGAAGATGAACTAGATACACTAAAAAAAAACCCTTTAATCCACAACAACTAATCTTCAACGTACAGAACAATACACCTTCATGACCTTCACTATTCCACTGGGAACCTGCAACTCTTCTTTTAACAATTTTCTCAATATCCTCGACATATATAGCCTTCAATGCAATAATGCTAATAGTGTTGACATCAATGACAACCACATATCAGCAAAACATCCACAACATTCAACAATCTCCCCCTTTGGAATTGATGGAAACACATGATGTGAAAAATACCATCAATCCAACTCTCAATCAACACTTACTCCTTAGATTTTGACTCTTCTTCATTCTACTCTTCTCTCCTAGAAAGATTTTTCATATTGAACTTCTCCCCCTTTAACATCAATGGAAAAGATAAGAATTATCTTCCCACATACAAGCTCTAAACCATGTATATGCACATCTAACTACTGACTACTCCCCTTGAGTAGCAGCCACCAACATCAATCTGAATTCTTTCTCACTTACTTTCTCCCTTAGAAAGTGGAACTTGATTGATATATGCTTGTTCTTAGAATGTAGCACCGGATTCTTTGATATGTTAATTTCACTTTAGTTTTCATAGTATATGATAATTGCTTCACCATATACTACTCTGATATCTTTCAGCATCTGTTTTATCCACATCACTTGAGTATAGTTATTTGCAACATAACCAAGAAATAATATTATAGCTTCAATTCTACCAACAGGAGCAAAGGTTTCTTCAAAATCAATACCTTCCATTTGTGAATACCCTTTAAATACCAGTCTTGCTTTATTCCAGACCACTTCACCTTTTTCATTCAGCTTATTCGGAAAGAACCACTTGGTACCAATCACATTTTTTTCTTTAGGCCTAGGAACAAGTATCCATGTATCATTCTTTTCAATTTGCATCAATTCTTCCTTCATAGCTTACATCTAGTATTCATCATTGCAAGCTTCATTGACATCTTTAGATTCAATCTGGGAAATCAGGCAATACTCTTTTGCAATCTTCCTTCTAGTTTGCACACCTTTATTCTTGTCACTTATAATTTTATTTTCAGAATGATTTAGCTTCACATACCTCATATTTTTAGGATTCTCTTGAACTTCTAATTCTTCTGATCTTTCTTCTGCACTTGCACTTGTCTCAACTTCCTAACTACCTTGATTTACCAGAACAAATGGAAATTGTTTTACCAGAACATATGGCACAATTTGAAGTTGATTATGTGTCTGAACATTCTTCCCTTTGTTTGTATTGTCTTCATCTAAATCATATCCACAATATCTGGATGATTTAGAAGAATCCTCATCAACTCTGACATTTGCACTCTCAACCAATTTTCTTAATCTTCTATTGTAGCACCGGTAGGCCTTGCTTCTAGTAGAATAACCTAGAAAGATTCCTTCATCGCTTCTTGCATCAAACTTTCCTATATCATCATCTCTTTTGATGTAGCATTTTCTTCCAAAGATCTTGAAATACCTAACAGTAGGCTTATAACCAAACCATAACTCAAAAGGAGTCTTACCAGAATTACCATTTACATTTACCCAATTCAAAGTGTACACAGCAGTGCTTATCACTTCACTCTAGTAGATGTGAGGCACATTTCCTTCAATCATCATTATTCTAGCAGCATGCAGAACTATTATGTTCTTCCTCTTTGCAACTCCATTCTGTTGAGGGGTTCAGGGAGCAGATAACTATCTTATGATTCCATGCTCATCACAGAAAGAATTAAACTCCCTGGAGGTGAACTCACCACCTTTGTTTGACCTTAAGCATTTTATTTTCAGACCTTTCTCATTCTCTGCCATAGCTTTGAAACTTTTGAACTTCTCTAATTCTTCACATTTTTCTCTTAAGAAAGCAACCCATATCATTCTAGAATAATCATCAATAATTAGCATAAAGTACCTTTCACCATGAAGACTTCTGACTCTGGAGGGACCACATAGATTAGCATGTATCAGCTCTAGTAATTCATTTGAATGATGTTGTTTTCTTTGAAAAGAGACTCTAATTTGTTTTCCCATCTGAAACTCCTTGCAAATTATGTTAGCAGGCTTCACTAACTTAGGTAGATCTCTTACTGCTTGAGTGGAACTTACCTTGACAATGCTATCAAAATTCACATGACACAGCCTCCTATGCCATAACCAGCTTTCATCTACTTGAGCAATTAAACAACTTTCACTAGCAGCATTCAGGTGAAAAATATTACCTTTTGTCTGTTTACCTAAAGCAATCACATTTCCAGAACTTCCAAGTATCCTACATCTTCCATTTTTTGAACTAAATATCATAACCCTTTTCCACCATCTATCCAAAACTAAGCATATTGTGCTTCAAGCCTTCAACATAAAGAACATCATCAATGTTATGCTTACCACCAAGACAAATAGATCTTCTACCACGAATCACACGAGCATTATTATCTCCAAATCTCACAACCCCACTATCATACTTCTCTAGACTAACAAATTTTCTTCAGGACACCTTGATGCAAAATGACCTATTTTACTGCAGGAAAAACATTTGATAGGAAGCTTTCCTTTATACTTACCTTGTCCTCTACCTTCTTTCTTTACAATCAGTGGTTCCAACTCTTCTACTTCTCTTTCTTCATCTTCAAGTTGTTTCATTTCTTCCTCATACTTGAATGTCTTTCTAGAAATTCTCCCAGATCAAATCTTTGCTTGTTTCTTCTAGATACAGTAACCTTAAATGCAATTTCAATCTTGGTAATAGATTCACCAAATTTGTTCAACTCAAAAGTGGCTAGTTTACCAATCAATTTATCCTTTGTCACATTCGTCAATGATCTGGTTTCTCCAATAGCATGAGCCTTTGCTTTGTAGGAGGGAGGAAATGATCTGAGCACTTTAGCCACAATTTCTTCCTCATCCATTATACCACCAACACATCTAATACCCATCACTATTTCATTTACTCTTTGCATAAAAGAAGAAATATTTTCATCTTCACCCATCTTCAAGTTTTCATACTTTCCTTTCAAACTTTGTAGCTTAGCCATCTTCACATGCACATCACCTTCATACAAAGTTTCTAGCTTCATCCACATCTCATGAGTTGTCTTCAGACCTATCACATTCTTCATTTTTGAATCTGTTAGAGCACTCAACAAAGCTTCCATATCCCTGACATTATTCTCAACTTCTTTAATTTCATCAACAGTGGAAGGACCATTTATAGGAATAACATATGTATTCTTTGTAATCTTCTAGAAGGGTTTGCCAATATACCTCAAATGACACTTCATCCTAGTTTTCCACAATGAGTATTTTGTTCCATCGAATCTAGGACTATCCTTCTTGTATGATGCCATCTCAGATTACCTCAAGCTTTTAAACTTCTTCAGAGGAACTTGCTCTAATACCAATTGTTGGAAAAATAAGGACAAACAACTAAGAGGGGGGGTGAATCAATTATCACAAAATAATTAAACTTTTGAATCTTTACTTAACTTAATCTTAGATTTGATGAATGAATAATAAACTATGAACAATCAACACATCAAAAACATAGAGAACAACAAGGTTTTTACATGGAAACCCTATTAGGGGAAAAACCATGGTGGAGGTCAATCCACAATATTATACCTTGTTAAAAGTATATGAGAAATGGGAATGCACATGCATTCTGGAAGACTTCCTAGAGCTCACTACTCAAATACAAAAGAGGAATCACTGTCCAAAGAAAGGTTTGGGTTAAAACCATCCAAATGTAAACTGAGAAAATAGATTCTACACAAGCCTGATTACAGTTCCAGTTAAGCACAAAAAACCCTCTTCACACTTCACTCCAACTTCTTCACAATCTGCTCAATCTTCTTCACACTCTGCTCTACAATCAAATGATATTTGCACATACACACATAGGAGCACATAGAGATTTGAGTACACACACACACACCTTTTCCACCGATGAAACAATCACTCTTATATATCCACAACAAGAGATTACATCCACAACTTTGTCGGCCAGAAAAATATAAAACATATTTTCAATGTCGGCCCAAATTTACAAATAAATTTGCAATGTGAATCCACCAAGGTCAGCCACAACATAGTGGAGACCCAAATTAAGAACTCCAACACAAAAAGATTTTAATTAATTACACCTCAAAGATCCACAACACATTACCACCATCATGTCAGCCAAGAACATGAAAAATCGAACACAGAAAAATCTCTGATCACGAGCACACCGATGAATGTGGACGTACCACAAAGATAGAGCACAATCTAGAAGTATCCATGAGCACCAAGAAAAAATAGAGAGACATTTCAAGCAACAAAAATTTCCAAAAACACATAAGCTTCACTCAGGAACACTAACAAAGACCACAGAAATAATGTCAGAACACAACTGTTCATAGAAAGGCCAAAAATTCACGTGGACCTCTCAAACTTTCGGTAGATGAACTAGATACACTCAGCAACAAACCATTTAATCCACAACAACTAATCTTCAACGTACAGAACAATACACCTTCATGACCTTCACTGTTCCACTAGGAACCTGCAACTCTTCTTTTAACAATTTTCTCTAATATCCTCGACATATAAAACCTTCAATGCAATAATTCTAATAGTGTTGACATCAATGACAAACATATATCATTAACACATCCACAACATCCAAAAATAATTACACCATGATGACCTAAGTACTACTTCCATGATTTTTTATGTTGCAAGTTAGCACAAGCATCTAGGTATAATTGAACCGAGATGACCTGAGCATTCTTTGCGTAAATAGACAAGAGTTAATAATTTTCCTATGCAAATTCAAAATGTCATCAGTGATACTTTGTAGAGCACGTCTAGCGACAATTTTTACAGTAGTAATGATCAACTCACAAACAACAGACAAAGAAAAATCATACTCCTTGCTTCCTCCTCTAGTTCAATACATCATCGAGGTGCTCCAGAGATATGATAACAAAAATCAAAGTACCACAATTGAACATTCATGCCAACATGATAAAGCCATGATTTAGAAATAGCATCATCCATTTAGATTTTCTTTGATTTGATTGATTTAGCTGTTTGTTGTGAATGGTTGATGTGTTAGTGATTGTGATTGATGTTCAATGTTTGGTTTTACACCATGATCGTTTTGTTTGTTGTGTTTTCCTATTGTGGTTTGAATGTTGGTTTAAGCTCAAATTTTATTTTCCCCCAGTGAGTTCAGTATTTTTTCCCTAGTCTAGGGTGAGACACGACCGCAATGTCGGGATATGTACATGAGGCTTTCTAATGATAGGCAGATTGATGGTGAAAGCGAATGGTGAAAGTGAATGGTCGGCATGCTCAAATAGATGGAAAAGCTAACCTATCACAAATAGCGCATGTTGTCAGGTTTTCACTACTTGTTTTTATTGAACTTTTTCAAATTTTATGATTTTTTTTATTTTTCACTTTTTTTGTATTTTTCCATTTCTTTCTTTTTTTTGTATTTTCTCTTTTTTTTAGTTTTTTTTGTTGTCACCAAGACACCTATTTCCTAGGTTTTCATCAAGGAAACCATTTTTTCAAGACATTTTATGATGTTTTTGTTTTTTTAGGACTTTTACCGACGCACTGTATGAGTCAGGTGTAGAATTTCTTGAGATGCAGGCTATTGAGGGGTTCAACAAATAAATCCCCTTCAAGTGTGGACAACTGATATGCTCCTGATCCGAAGACTGATACAACTACAAAGTGACCTAACTAGTTTGGTTCAAATTTCCCCTTCTTCTCTCGATCCTGTTGATTACGAGGATTTTCTTTCAGGACCAAGTCACCAACCTGGAACATTCTTAGTTTTACTCAGTGATTGTAAATTTGTGACATCCTCTATTGATAGGATTTCAAATGATCCAATGCATGCTAACAACATTCATCCAACAATTCCAACTCTTGTAACCTAGAGACCCGATAATCTTCATCTAAAATGATCCCCTTTAGTGACACATGGAGTGATGGTAGTTCAACCTCAATAGGTGGAATGGCCTCTGATCCATAGAGTAGAGCATAGGTTGTACCTCCTATCAAGGTGTAGATACTAGTTTTGTAAGCCCACAAAGCAAGGTACAATTGAATGTTCCAATCATGTCTAACATCATTGACGGTTTTCTTTAAAAAATTTAGGATGGTTTTGTTTGAGGCCTTTGCTTGGTCTTTTCCTTAAGGATAGTATGGTGTAGAAAACCGATGTTGGATATGAAACCTCTCACAAAGTTCTTGGACATCTTGATTCTTGAAAGGTCTATCATTATCTGTGATAATGGATTGAGGAATTTTGTAGCGATAGATGATGTAATTCAATATGAACGATGCAAATTTTTTTCATGTGATGGTGGTCAAGGGGACAACTTCGATCCACTTTGTAAAATAATATGTGGCTGTGATGATGAATTTGTGTCAATTGGATGATGACAGATGAATCTTACCTACAAGATCCAGTCCCCACTGACAGAAAGCCCATGTGGATGCGAAAGGTTACAATTCATGTGTTGGTGCATGTATCAGGTTTCCATGAATTTGACATTTTTGGCACTTCTTGACAAATTGAAAAGACTCCTTTTCCATATTCAGCCAGTAATACCCCAAGTGTAGGAGTTTCTTAGTGAGAGTTAGTCCACTTGAATGAGTTCCATAGATACCTTCATGAACCTCGCATAAATCATTTTTAGCTTTGTTACGTTCCAAACACCGAAGGAGAGAACCATCAAGACCTCATCGATAAAGTACATTGGCTATCAAGGTATGGCTAGTTGCTTGTCGAATAAAGTTTCATTTCTAATTTTGGGATAGATCTAGTGGTAGGGTGTTGTCTTTTAGGTAAATGTAGATCTTCCCATAGATAGAAGCATTAGCTTCGACTAGATGGTATATGACTTGGGATTCAAGGTTATCATAGGCAAGGTCAAACACTTGTTCCACCATGAACTCATAACAAGCTCATTTTTCAGGTATCTGAAGGAGAGAAGCAATGGTTTCCATAGCATCAACAACTTTATTGTCACCTCTGGGAATCTGCTAAAATTTGATCTCCACAAATTACTTTTTAAAATCATCGACCATTCTTTTATATGGCATCAATTTATCATCTTTTTTCTAGTAATCATCATTCACCTAATTTATGATCAATTGAGAATCTCCATAGACATGTAACTCTATGATTTTCCACTCTATGACTATCTTGATGTACTTAGCTATGTTGTTGGTACAAGGAAACATTAACCTATATGAATTTGGAATGGTGTTCCCTTGTGGCATGACAAACAAGATTCTTGCACCTGATCCATGTTGTGTGTAAGATCCATTAAAGTATAACATCCACTGTTGTGTTGACACTATTAAGACATCAGCATCTGGAAACTCAATAATCATTGGATGATCATCTAGAAATGGTGCTTTAGCTAGTTGATCCATTATGGCTTGACCTTTGATTGATTTCCTGTCCACATACTAGATATCAAACTCGCTCAATATCATTACCCATTTCACTACTCTTCTGTCAAGGCAGCTTTACTGAGTAGGTACTTCAATGGATCAATTTTTTCTATGATTCTGATGGTGTGGGTTAACATGTAGTGTCTTAGTTGTTGAGTATCAAATACTACCAACAGACAAGCTTTTTTCAATAAATGTATAGTTGATCTCATAGCCATTCAAGGTTCTTCTAATGTAATAAATAGCCCTTTCTTTTCCCGCAGAATCTTCCTGTGCCAGTAGAGTGCCCAAAGATATTTCAGTTGTTGCAATGTAGAGTAATAATGGTTTTCCTTTAATTGGGAGTACCAGTATGGGTGGTGGCATCAGATACTATTTCAATTGGTTAAAATTTGCTTCATATTTCTCATCCCATTTGAAAGAAACGTTCTTTTGTAGCAAGTGATTGAAAGGATGAATTTTATCTGCCAGTTGTGTGATGAACCTCCTGATGGATTGGAATCTTCCATGCAAAGATTTGAGTTGGATGATATTCTTAGGAGGAGGCATCTCCATGATGGCTTTAACTTTCACAGGATCTACCTCAATGTCATTAGCTAACACAACATATCCTAAGAGTTTAGCTAATGTGACACCAAATACACATTTCTTGGGATTTAACTACACATTGAATTTCTCCAATTTGGTGAAGATTTTGTCTAGTATTTCTAGGTGTCCTTCTCTAGTGTATGATTTTTCCAACAATTCATCTACGTAATCCTCCATAAATGTGTGCATCATGTCATGGAAGATGGTGGTCATTGCACGTTGATAAGTAGGCCCAACATTCTTCAACCCAAAAGGAATGATGTTCCAATAGAAAGTTCCCTGTGGACATGTGAAATCAATTTTCTCTTGGTCCTCGATGCTATTTTGATCTGATTATAACCTAAAAATCCATCCATGAGTGAGAGAATTTCATGTCTAGCTATCAGATCTATAATGATGTCAATGTTAGGCAATGGAAAATAATCTTTTGGATAGGCACTGCTAAGATCTCTAAAATCCATACATATCATGATGCTTTTGTTTGGTTTTGAAACTGGTACAATGTTTGATATCCACTCAGCATAATCAATTGGATGGATAAATCTTGCATCTAGTAGTTTCTTCAATTCAACTTTCACCAAGAGGGCGATATGGGGATGCATTTTTCTCAACTTTTGCTTCACTGGTTTTACTCCAGGTGGTAGTGATAAATGATGCATGATAAGATCTAGATCTATGTCTGGCATGTCAGCGTAGGTCCAAGAAAAGTTGATTTGTCTTTCTTTAAAGAATTTAGTGAAGCTTGGTTTTTCTTCCTCTGTCATGGATGCTGCTAAATGTAGGGTCTTCGTTGTTTCAGGTGTACCAATGTTGATGGATTGTGTAGGTTCAATCAGCATTGAAGATCCCTCATGATAGTGTTCGGGAAGAGTGTCAAATATTCCATCTCTCGGTGCCTCAGAGAGGTTTTCACCTTGAGATGCACTCTTTATTTTTACTTTTTCTTAATCTAATATTGCCATTAAATGGTTTTCACCATTAGATCTATTTTTGATATTCATTTTGCAGCTAGAAGATTTGGCACTCCCCTTGTATGAAGCTTCGTTATGAGATTCATTGGTAGAACATGTTTCAAGATCATCAGAGCAAAGGAAATTCACAATGGCGTCATCATTTGGAAAGACAGGTATGTCAAGCAGCACATTTTGGTCCCAGTCAATCAGTTCAGGGTGTACCAATGGAAAAGAATCATCATATTGGCTAAGTTCAGAAGGGGTAAGTGTTATGATGGCAACATCATCAAAGTGTCCAATGAAAATATCGAGGTCTATGATGTTACGCTCTTCTGAAATATCTATCTTGCTCAAATTTTACTCATCTTCACTTGAGTCATCGATATGTTGTGATCCAAAGTCAAGTGGTCTAGAACTCAAGCTTTATCCCTCCATACGTGTTGTTGTATACTTTTGTATTACATCATTTTCTTTATCATGACAAGAATCTTTAGAGAGGGAATCCCATTCATACTCATTGGAATATGTTTTGAAGCTATATCTCAATTGCAAGATTCTCTCAACAACTTGTTGCTTGATTTCTTCTTTTGATTCTTCTCTATATCCTATCCCTATTTTGTCTTTTGGATTGGTTATGGTAGGCTGAATTGGTTCTATGATACCTTCTTTTCTCTTGCCAATAGGACCATTTCCTTCGTATCCCATCTTTTCTAGGATTGTCTTCCCTTTACCATATTGTTTTGTTTGTACCCTGGATGTTGATGCTTGTGATGACTCTTCATCTTTGTACAACTAATTTAGAACATCTTTGTCTTTTGATTTATCCACTAAAGTGCCTTCTTTGATGAATTTACCCACAAAAAGTGTGGTTGGTTGTGAAGATTGTTGTTTTGATCTGGATGGTTTTCCATATGTCTTAGGAGAAGACAACAACTGTGAAACACATAATGATTGCTCAAATGAATATTTCGCGAGGCCTTTGTCTTTCAACTGGATCTTTTCCACCTATTTTGATAAGGTGTTGAGTTGAGTTCCATGATTTGATGGAGTAGAATCACTAATACCTTTTCCTTTTGATTGAACCTTTTCCTCAAGCTGATGTGATGAAGAGTTGATTTGACCATCCTTGTTTAATGAACTAGGAGTGATGGATTCCCTTTTATGTGGTACAAAGGTGTCTTGGGTTGTTTTGAGTGTGTTGCAATATTGGGGATTGTTGGAATCAGTTTAGATAGTGATCTCCTACCCATTGAAAGGAAATTTCAAACACTAGTGATACGTTGATGGCACTACTTGCATCTCATGAATCCAAGGTCGTCCCAAAAGTATATTGTATGTTAACTCCTTTTCCAACACTTGGCAGGTTATATCTTTGACCATCAATCCCACTTGAATTGGTAGCACTATCAACCCTTGGGATGATCTCTCCTCATCATCATAAGCTTTTATAGTGATTTTCCTTTTAGTATCAATAGCATTTTCTAAATATCCAAGTGCATGAATGAGTTTCCAATTACTAATATTTAGGCCAGCTCCACTATCTATGAGAACACATTTGACGTGGTGTTTTTGAATTAGAACCTCAATGTGAAGGGCAGAATTATGTGGATATTTGATGGATACATCATTATGTTCAAAAAATGATAAGTAGTGAGGTGCGGTCAAGTGTCCTGCCATAGCTTGGAATTGGAAAACTTCTAGATCATTTGGTATTGTGGTGGCTACTAGAGCTTGTTCTCGAATCTCCTTGTGAGCTAATGAAATCTTGAGGAGTTCCAATATGGATATTTGAGTGGGTATTTTCTGCAATTGGTCAACTATGTTGTATTGAGTTGCAGGGACAGCAGTTGCTTTGGATGCAGAAGAGGCAACCCCTTTCAATGTTACCTTAGCTTTCCCTCTTGTGGTTGTGTTGATTGGTTGGGAATCTTGTTTCTATCTTATTTTAATGACATTAATTTGATTGTCACTTGCAGCATTATTTGTGATCATATTGATTGGCACAATGTCATTAATCCGATGTGATTCAGTGTTGATGTCACAAAGATGAGTTTTAGCTGTAACAATGCTTTGTTCATTCTCAATGGTTCCATCATTTATTGGATTATCAACTGCAATAAAGTCTTTTTTTTCATGTGTTTGATCATCAACTACCTCGATATGAAAAACCGTGGAATCATAGACATAGTTTACGTTTTTTCCTTTGGTGTTGGATGAAGAGGACTCCCCCTTTTCATAGTTTGGTAAAGGATTCTTGAAGGCTCCATGTTCATTGTTTGTTTGGGGTCCTTCTACAAATATTTCCTTATTGTCAATCAAGTCTTGTATCAAATGTTTCAATTGCATGCAGTCATTGGTTTTATGTTCTTTGTTTCTATGAAAGTCACAAAAATTGGCATCATTCCACCACGAAGGTTTAACTTGTGGTTCCCAATTTCTTGCCTCTGGTAATGTTATAACCTTGGCTGCAAGAAGCTCCTTTAATGTTGATTCTAATGATTGTCCCAAAGGTTTGAATCTTCTTTGATTTGATGATGTTCGGTATGGTGGTGGTTTAGATTCAACATTACCTTGATTTTTGTTTTGGTTGACATTTTGGTTGTTGTTTTGATTGGTTTTGGTGGCAACTATTGTCAAGTTAAATACTAGTTTTACATTTTGTGTTTTAGTTGAAGCATCATTGTTACTAGCATTTTTGTTTCTTTGTCAAAACTTTTCTTTATCACTGTTGTTGTAATTGTTGGAGGAACTTGATGAGTTGTTTTAATTGTAAAATTTTATGACACCTCTTTTCACCAAAGCTTCTTCGATTTTGATCCCATTCCCAATCATTTTCTCAAAAGTAGGTGGACATTTTAATTCCATTCTGTAACTCATCTCATCACTAAGGTTATCAATAAATATTTTCATCTTTTCTTTTTCTGGTATGGGACGAGAATATCTTCCAAACAACCTTCTCCATCTTTGCAAAAATGTGAGGAATGATTCACCCTTCTTCTGTTTCGCATTGCAAAGGTCTTTCATTGTTATCTCATGTTGGATGTTATAGGAGTATTGGGTGATGAATTTTTTAACCATCTCTTCAAAGGTTTTAATTGGTGGTGTGAGTTTGGAGAACCATTCAAGGCATTGTCCACCTAGGCTTCATGGAAACAATCTCATCAAGTAATTTTCTTTGTGTGCAAATTTAAGACTCATGGTTCTAAATTCCCTCACATTATCTATTGGATCTGTTTTACTATTTATTTATCATACTTTGGGAATTCACAATGTTTGGGAAAAGAAGTCATGTTAATATTCTGATCAAAAGGATATGGACAAATGTCTTGTAGCAAGTATCGTTTTGAGGTTCCCCTTTACATGTCAAGAATCTGTTGTTGGAGGTTTTTCATTTGATGAGTTAATGCAGCCACTTGTTATGTATTTTGTGAATCATTTTTAGGATTTTTAGGAGGTGCTTTCAATTGATTAACATCAAAGTCATTAGGAAATTTGACACCTTGTTTAGCCAATATTAGGAAGTATTTTTCCCCATCTCTTTCAAAAATATTTTCTAGGAACTTATGGAAATTTGAATCTTGTTCAACATGTTGGATGTCTTCCTCAGTTATTTCCTCACCTTCAGTGTTGTGGATATTATGAAATGGATTTTCTTCACCTTCAGCCATTGTGTTTTGAGTTTCAAGTTCTTTTTCTTTGAGTTTTTTCTTTTTTAATCTTGTTTGAATGGGCATACAAGTGTTATACTTTGACTAAACTTTGATCTTTGTTTGGAGGAGTGCCAAGGATGAAAACTAAGTCAAATAGAATGACAAATTCTATTGATGAGACTAAGTTTAATCTGATTATACAACTTTGTTTCATGATGAAAGGATGACAAATCCTGATGATGAAAGTCAGCTTAATAATCAAAGGTGTGATAGGTTTGATTATTTAGGAACTTTAAGGTGTTAGATCTTGGTTTAGTTTGAAGAATTCCACTTGTAAATGTCTGTTTCAACAAGTTTTAGACTCTGTTGTGGCTGGGGAATGATTTTGTGCTTGGAAAAGATCCTTAATTTTGGTTCAAACTAATGAATAGGGGATGAAAATAGCTCTCTAGTTTTTTATTTAATGGATGTGCTAAAACAAAGCCTGGATGTGCTAAAATACTACATGGATGTGATTCTAAACAAACCAGAAACATTGGAAAATGTACCGAATGCACCAAAAAATGGACCTAATGCGCTAAAAGTTTTTGTGGATGCACTAGAATAGGTGGTGTATGCACTAAAATCTAGACTAAATGCACTGAATGATGACTCAAATGCGCCAGAAAAAGCTAGGGATGCACTAGAATAGGCCCCTAGGTATGTGATTTTAACCTGGTATTTTGTAGGTAAATGCGCTAGACAATTTTACAGATGCTCTAGAATATGGAACCTATGTGCCAGAAAAAGGACTCAATGCATTGAAAGACAAACCCAGTGCACTGAAGAATGCACCGAATGTGCTAAAATATGGACTTAATGTGCTAAAGGATGACTCAGATGCGCTAGAAAATAGACCAAATGCGCCAGAAAAAGCTAGGGATGCGTTAGACTGCCCCTAAATATGTGATTTCAACTAGGTATTCTGGAAGTGAATGCACTAAAATAGGGTCTAAATGCGCTAAAATATGGAACAGATGCGCCAGAAAAAGCTAGGGATGTGCCAAAACAAAGTATGCATGCACTGGAAACTTACTCAGATGTGCTAGGAAATGCAATGAATGCACTGAAACAGATGATGAATGCACTAAACTGGAAGTTTTCAGTGTTTTTGATAGTCTATTTGGTTGTTTTTCCTTGAATCTAAGTGTTTCTAGGGTGTAATATGTTGAACAATGGATTTTGCTTGGTTTTCAATTTGCAAATTATGGTAATGTGGTGCTTAAATGGTTGATTTCTTGAATTATGACTTCAAACATAGCAGCAAGTTGTAAAAAATTGTTTCCTCCTAGGAACTAAACATTGAGTGTGTATTCAAAACTCTAGTCTGATTCCTTTGATTTCCACAGGTATAACACAAGAGAAGACAATCCAAGCACTTTTCTATTCTCAAGGGTAACTTAAAATACCACAACCCACATCTTAGAACCATGTTAGCTCACACAACCCTGTCCACCCCTAGAGGGCACCCATTTTTTTCCTTTCCTGGGTCTTAACCAAAGTCGAATCCTCCACTTTTGGCCAGTAATCCCTGATGGTTATATGGTGAGTATCTTGGGGGCAGATTCTTCCCTCCCCTTACACTGTGATATTACAAGTGTTCAAAGACTGACTTAGTTAGCTTCTACACTAAGGTTCTTAATAAGGGTTTTCATTCGGTGCAACAATAGATAAACTCCCTTAGGAGACCTCCCAACCTTTAGAACAAAGGCTTTGGGGATGGTTATCTTGCAAACTACCGTCGAATTGTAGAATTTCCTTGAATTCTCTTTTGATTATAGTTGGTTGGAAAACTTGGCTTTAGTTGTTCCCACTTAGGTCGTTCATGTAGGGTGAGTACTTTTTCCCACTATGGCAGGCCTTCTAAAGCATAAAATAGTGAGTATGACATTCTGATCACCCAGTTAAGGGGAGAGAATAGGCCTATCACTTCAAGCACAAAAGATAAGGGGTTCTTTAACCTTTTAATTAAACTAGGTTCCTAATTTAATTAAAAGAAGATAATAAAAGCTCCAGCCTCTGCAATACCTCATCAGTAGTTGCATAAGATTTTCTTTGACAAGCGTATTATGCACCTGCAAAATAGAAAACCTCAATTAGTTCTCAGAATTTTAATATTATGCAAAATCAACCAAATGCACTAAAACAGTCATCCGATGTGCTAAAAAACCATTCCTATGCTCTAAAAGAACTAACAAATGCACTAAAATAATAATCAGATGTGCTAAAATAATAGTTAGATGCCCTAAAAGAATAATCAGATGCACTAAAACAATAGTCACATGCGCTAAAAGAATAATCAGATGCATTAAAAGACCCCCTGTATGCGCTGAAGTATGAAATGGATGCACCGTAACAGTAATCATATGCGCCAAAAGATTTTTCGGATGCACCGTAATAGAAATCGAATGCACCAAAAGATTTTTCGGATGCACCATAACAGAAATCAAATGTGCCAAAATATTTTTTGGATGCGCCGTAACACAAAATTGAATGCACTAAAATATGTTTTGTATGCGTTGCAAGAACTCACGGTCGCACTAAAAGAAGTTCACGTCCAAAATCTGTGAAACTTCTAGAAAATGTCAATAAAAAGGGGCTAGGCCCCACGGTGGGCGCCACTTTAATTTATGTGTGAAATGTGAGAGTTAGTAATAAACACACAAACTCAATGAAACGTATTACATTAAAGATTTGAATCACATAATTAACCAAATTAAAACAAAACAAATCTCTAAAATCATTCCATTGTTCTCTATTCTCAAGAATTCATTAAATCATATTGGCTCTCATATTTGTGTATGCACTATGATTGTTAGAATGACAACTTGAGAAACAAGATGTTCAAAATGCAAGAATCTAATTCCTACATGATTTATCTACAAATGATAATGATTCTAGGATTATGATGTTGCTATATAAAATGGAGATTATACTATGATAATGATGTTAAATTATATGATGCAAATGTTGTATAAGAACTAAGATGATAACTAAAATGTAGCTATAAACTAAGACATGATTCTAAATAAAAAATGATACTACAATACTTAAATGCTCTCAAAATATTTCTACATAATAAGTTTTCTCAAAGATGGGATTATAAATGTTGTAGAATTGGCTTGTATTTATAGGATTTCCAAAGCATCTTGTGATGTGGTAGCAATCAACGGTCAATATTTCAGCATGAGAGATGAATGGTGGAGATGGAAGAAGTTAGAAAGAATCATGGAGGATGTTCCCTTGACCAAAGGAAACATACCAAGTGTATGAGGGAATAAAATGTGTGAAAGAGCCAAGTGTCCAAAGTTTATTTTAGAATTGGTTGAGGATAATGCAATTTAAATATTAGACATATTTAAATTCATGTGACACTTGATGAGGTGGCAAGAGGAAAATTTTGAGACATGTGCTTAAATTCAAATTTGGGATTTAAATTTAGTGAAAAGATTATTAATTAAATAAATAAAACTATGTGAATTTTGTTATTTAATTAAAATAGAAGAATGTGATTTTAGATTGAAGAATTAGAAGAGTGTGAACTATATAAATAAATTTGGAATTTATTTATAAGTAGACGAATTAAAGGGGTTCATTAATTAAATAACTTGTATTTAATTAATTAATTGTCTTGACCTATTTTATGTGTATACAGACATAATTTATTATGGAATGTTTGGGTGAGTTAAGGAGAAAAAAGGAGCATACCTAGCATAAACCCACCAACCTAGACATTTTGGAGCTAATGGTTTGGCCCTATGATGAACAAAACAAAAATTAGGCTACCTTGCAACTTCACATTGCATGCATTTGACAATTTTTGGGACATCAAAAAAATTTCACCACGACCAAATAGTTTCAAGTCTTCAAAATATGAGAGAGGTTATTGTAGAGGGGACCTAAGAGACACTATAGGTTTAGACAAATTTTTCCTAAATACCATGAATTTTGAGATATAATTCGTCAAATTTTGATATTTTTTGCACTTAAGGCTCTTAAGAGAAAGCATCAACACAATGTAGTCCAAAACGTTCAAGACAAATGGGGTACAAAATAGAACCATGCCTATGGTAAACCTACCTACTTGAATGTTTTGGAATTGATGATTCAACCCCATGATGTACATAACAAAAATTAGGCTACCTTGCAACTTCTCATTGCGTGTATATGATGGTTTTTAGGGCAGCAAAAACCTTTCACCATGACCAAATGGTTTCTAGTATTCAAAATCTCAGAGAGGTTATTGTAGAGGGCCCGTACATGACCCTATAACTTTAGACAAAAATTCCTATGTGCCATGACTTTCAAGATATATCCCATCCTATTTTGGTGGAGTCTTTTTTACATGTTCTATGAAGGATTATCGCAATAATGACATATGCATCTTCATGAATTGGTTGTCGCATTAATGTAGCGAATGATCTATGAAGGATTGTTCTAAATATGTCAATTCAATAGACTAAGAACAACATAATGACATCACTAATGGTGTATGAATAGACAATTTTCTTAGAATCGCTATTTTCTTGTATGAATAGCCAATTTTCTTAGAACCACATTTATGTTACTTGTTAATGATATTTCATAGTTTTCCTAACAAAAATCATTATTTACATGTTAATGAGAGCATACATGAATATTCAGTAACACACTACATTCATTTAAGTCCAATTTCAGATTGTAGACAACATTGTAGGATGTATAATTTTAATATTACACAAATATTTTTCAGATTGTATTAAATATTACTTGTACAAATATACGAATCATATGTACATATATACAAATAAGGTTGAAATTACAATTTTTTTGTATTTATAGTCAATCAAATATACTATTTGGATCTACTCTACTCTTTATCCTGTCAAGTATTGCCTTGTGGTCAAACTCATGAATCTTCCACAGGTTTGTGTTCAATGGTTTACCCCCATATTTCACCAAATGAACATTTGATGCCATGACAAGGTTAGAATAATGAAGAATATTTTTGTGTCTCAAAGTTCTCAAACAACCACAAATTAGACTTATTCATTGGGTACCTTCCAAGCCATATTCCAATAACAACCACTGATCTTGTAGGGTACTCAATTTGTTCTCCATCTATAACAAGGGCTTCTAATTTCTTTTTTGCCTCAACATAATGACACAAATAATAATTAATTTCTTCTTCATTATCTTCAGCTGCAATAACTACATAAACATGCCCTGCAATTATATGTGCCTTCAATGATATGAATTTACTAAACAATTAAGATAAAGCATTGAATTTTATTAAATTTGCATGTGGATAATTTACCCAGTTGAACTAGATCTAACATGTAGTCAAATTCAATTGATGCTTCCATCTTTGTGAGTTTTAGTGTTTTTGGGGGTCGATACATCTCAAGCGGGCTCAGAGGTCTTGTACACCATTTTTCCACCCACTGCTTTGATTCACACTCATTCTAGGCTTGATCCATACATGAAGAACAAAACCATACCATCTGTTGCATATGGATACTTCATGAACCTACATTAAAGCTTCTAAAAGAGTGTAGCTCACTTGATCCTATCAATGTACAACAATCCTCATTACCTTCATTACCTAGACCCATTATAGGATTACACCATTCGACTATAGATTTCACATCTCCAACTTTTCATTTTATTTGTACTTTAACTCTTCTTGTGCTAAAGCTCTTTTAATACATGCTCCAGCACCATCATGCTCCCCTTGTCCATATCTGACCTTAGATAAATTCCACATATATTGAACACGAGTGATCTTATGCATCCTTCTCAACCAATAAAACATCCAGGAGTTCTTGAATTGTGATGCAAAATTATTTAACCATATGATATGCTAACAAAATGATATGCACTTGATAGCCAAATCATGGTAGAACATCTAAAAGTAACCTTGCACAATCTCTATAGAATATGTGTGATCATCGATAATGTAAAAATGATACTCCCTCAATATCTTCTTGTCATCCTCTATATTATCATCTACATGAATGAATTCTATAAACACAAATATAGCAACCTATGTGGAGTTGTAATACTATGATTGCACCTCATTTTGTGGCTGTAGTGTGTAGTTCTCTGCAAATTCAACAACTAAAATGATGGTAAGAAATGGAAATTTGTACTTACATAAATTGAATTGTGAGTCTAACCATCAAGCTCTATGGTTATGCCTTGCATACTCATACACTTTATTCTCATGAAAAATGCCCATAAACTGATACACTAGAATCTTTTGACTAACCAATTCACAATTTTTTGCTTCTTTGCCATCTTTTAGACTATATGTCATTGTCTTATATTTTCCAAATTCCACTAGTTCATTTCCAATTGCATGTGTACTATCCATACATTCAAAAATTGGAAAATATTGCAAGCCACCACAATGGACACACGTGCCATCTAAGCATAAGTTCTTGTAAAAAAGTTTACCATCCACTCTTTCACATAAAATTCTAGATATAAAATCCCTTGAAGATCTAGGTGGAGCCCTTATGTTACACTCTTGTAAAAAATTGTTAGTATACAAATCTACACATATATGTCAATAAACATCATAGTGATTAGAAAATTCAATATGTACTCTACAACAACAAGTTGTGTGTATGTGATTTATTTTAACGTAAAAAAATTTTACCATTTCAAAATATCTTTGACTAATTTTAATTTGACGATACATTCTTGAAATTTGTGTTTGTGTCATATCCAAAAAATTCTTTGGATGTGGATCACAAATTTGACTACCAATCCTCCTTAAAAAATATCTTTGATTGGGAGAGACCCTTGTGTTATTCCTCCAAAATTCTTCGATTATGGATCTCAAGGCTTCAACAATTACTTTATCTTTCCATGGTAGTCTACTAGAGAATACCCATAATTCATTGTTATTTGGATCCTCCACTCTTTGATGCCTTCCCATGGCTCATTAGAGATGATTTACTTGTTTTCAAAGCTTTACTTGTCTTTGAAATGAGGTGATATTTCTTGGTTTGATTTCTTACGATTGTTGATGTCATGACATGTCATGTGACATTACTATCTTTCATGTGTGAGGTAGAATCCACACTCCCATATGCACTCATTAGATTCTTTACAATAGATTTCACACTTGAATCATCTAATGTTCTTAGCCCAAGAATCTTTATGATGGGCCTAAATTTTAGTTACCTCATCATTTAAACAAATAGTTTACATATTTCGATCTCATTTCACTTCTCAAAAAATAATCACCATATCCTCTTAACATATCTTTGACAAGTACATATTGGAATACTATCAACCATTGGTTTCAAAATATTTGCATCAATATCAATCAAATACTTAGGATGTCTATGCAAAAGTCTAGGAGGTGTTCTCAAAGGTAGAGTTGCCTCAACATTAGGAATGTCAACAACATTGGAGATAGATGGCATACCTTCAACTGGAGATGAAAAGGATAACACACCTTGAAATTAAGATGTAAAATATGGTGTACCTTCAACTTGAAATGTGGAAGATAGAGTGTCTCCAACTTGAGATGTGAATGTTGATGTACTTTCAACATGGCATGTCATAGATGGTGTGCCTTCAACTTGACTTGTGGTAGATGATGTACCCCCAAATTTGGGATTTAATTGTCTCATTGCACAGAGGTTTTGCATCTATTGCCTTTGTGATACCAATTCCACATCTCTCTTATATTTCATGAATGTTTCATGTTCCTCTTGAATAGTAATGTCTTCTTCCATGGTTTTCAACTTCCTTCTTTCATGAAGTTGCCTCATTCTTAGAACTCTTTTCTTTACATTCTTGGCTTCATGCTTATTCATTGTCGAGTCTTTGGTTGTTTTTGTAGATTCTAAGCTAATGTATTGTAAACTTGGTAGTATCTACTCAATTAATAGGTTTAACTGGCTAAATGGTCCACTTTACATTGCTTAAGACCACATTAAATTGTCAACCCAAGGCTTGTAAGCTTATGATGGTGCAACATTATATATGTCTTCATGGACTTAAAGTTACCTAAACTACCTGACTTCACTTATTCTACTTTTTGGAAATTCACAAAACTGCAAAACAGTAAAAGCATCAACCAAAACTAGTTACTATAGGTACCTACAACTTATATTGTACATGAACTATGGCTAATAAAATAATATTGTATCAACTAAAAACTTAATAAAAACTAATGACTCAACTGAGCTATCCTCTGGAGTGCGAATAATAATCATTACATGCATATTCACAAGCATTCATTTTTAATAAGCAAGAGATGAAATTTTGATTTACTTACATATGATTAATGAAACAATGATAAACTAATAACAACTATTAACAAAATTAAATAACTGAAAGATGAAGTGAAGAACAATACCTTGAGTGGCCTACTCAAGTAAATGTTCCCACTTTAACTAAACTTGGTCTAGCTAATAGATTTTATGCATCCCATAACATTAACTTCATTCATTGCATATTATAAAAGATTACAAAAGATCTTTCCACAGATTGGACTCAATCATTTGGAATATTTTTTCATGTCTTGAAACTAAAAGTAACTAATAACATAAAACTGAGAAAACCCAACTAACTATCCTACGGATTCAACCAACAGCTATATACAAGCTTGAGGGAATTTTTATTTAAAGCAAAAACTAACCAAAATTATTAACTCCACTCCCAGATAATAGAGCGTAGAACTAAGAATTGAATTATTCAACCTATAACTAAAAAGGAAAGAGAATCCTATCAGAACTAGAACTCTGTCAAAATAGAATTGTATGAAAACATACAACCACTTGTCAAAATTCCATATGTGAAGGAGACCTCTTCTTCAACATTTATTAAACTAGTTATAATAATGCATGTCCAATCTTCATTAAGTTCCTTCGATCAATGACCACCACGTTCATCTTAACCTGGAGCTTCCCCTATTTCGGAGTCCAGTCATTCCTTTTGCTATGGGTTCATCCCACAACTGTTATGCCATGGTTCCTCTTTAGTTGCAAACAAGTTAATTCCACAAAACATGTACATGAGGATAACTATCACAATTAACTCATAGAATTCCATCAAAATTTCATTCATTTATTCATATAAACCATATAATACTTATATATTATAACCATAATTCCATCATCATATTTAAGGTTCAAGTATGCATAATGGATATGAAAGGATATTATAATGTAGGAACATTGTCTGGAGAATATAATTAACAATTGTAGTGTCAAAAAATGTCGTATGTGACACTTTCACACTTGTTTGGGCCCTCCTTATAAAATTGAGCTTAATGATGCCTTTACTTAGTGTTGTAATGTGTTTAACACACTCACATTAGGTCTTGGGCCCTTGTAAACTAAATAAACCTAATCATACCTTATTTAGGGTGTTGTAAAGTGTTGTAACACACTTTCACACTTTTCTAGGGTTTTGTTAAATAATTGGGCTTCTTTATGCTTTAATTGGCCTTATTTTGTAGCCACAAGCCTCATTTAATGCATCTTTTTGAGGATAATCCTGACATAAATCAACATCCAATCATACTTCAGGTGTTTCCAGGTTGTGTGGTCTAGATTTAGTGATCTGGGACTCATACACCACCTTGGGTGTACGAGTCCCTCCTAGGGTTTTGGGTCTCGATTTGAATTTCACACCTTTCTAAGAATTTTTTAAACTATCTCATAATTAATGCCTAATGGGACTCATACACCACTTCTAGCGTATGAGTCTCGTGTGGCCCAAAATCAAATTTAGTTCAAATTCTTGGTAGGATTTTATCCTCCTAGATCTGATGTCGACTTGTAGTGTTGTAATTTTGGTAAATTTGGCATAAACAAGTATAAATACAAGGTTATTTCACTCATTTTCACCCTAAGCATTCAAGTATTCATGCATTCTAGAAAATTGGAGCTCACAAGAGCATTCAAGATTCTTCAAGAGTTGATTATCAAGCATCATGTCAAAGTCATCATGCATCATGTTTTCCTTTGAGCTATCATTTGTGATATAGGGATTTATGATTCAAGCTAGCATTCAAGCAAGAGTCAAGATCTACATCCATTAGAGCTATTTCATACATGTTTGGAGCACTTTATTGCTAGGGTTTGGTGAGCTGCAACATTACATTTTGTTCATTCATCATTCCTTTATCTTATTTGATTTCATTACAAGGTTTGATTACCAAAATAGGGTTTGACCAAGGAAAACCCCCTTCCACTAACAAAACAACATTTTTCTACATATTTAGTGTGTGATTTGAAAATCTAGGTTGAAGACATATTGAAGAGAAAATTTGGAGAAAGTTGTCAAAGTGTTCAAAGTTGTCAAAGTTGTCACCTTGTTTAGGAGATCATTGGGAGACATCTACAAAGCAGAATTCAACACTTTAGATCAAGAAACCAGGTTGAAAAGACACAGAAGAGGTTGAAGAGAAAAATTACATCTTGATTCTCTGAAAAGGCCAAACTGGATTGATACACCACTTTTGGCGTATGATTCCCATTTTTAGTGAATTTTATAGATTTCAGGTGTTTCAGACATATCTCTGTCAGATTTCTGTTCCTACCCAAAAACCCTAATCTGGGACTAAATCGCCTAGATTGGCATATGAGTCCTAGTCTACATTAATTTCAGTGTTTTCAACATTTTAGATCTTCATTCATATGCATTTTTAGGTCATTTAGTGAAGTATCGCATCACATTAGGTTTTAGCATTACGGCTTGCATTTCCTTAGTCTTTCCAATCCCTATCTTGGTGGTGAACCCCTCTTTAGTTTATAATTAGACCCTAGCATAGCCATATTACAAGATCTCTTTCCCCTTTGCATACTTTAGGGGTAAGTGCACCAAGATGGTTCCCAAAAAGGGGGCTTAAGTGGCCACTCTTTTTTTTTGAAATCAGGAAATACTGACCTTGGACATGAAATTGAGGATAGTTACACTAAAATTTTTGAGATGGAACAAAAAAAAAGATCGAAGTGCTCTGAGTCTACTTTCTAAACTATTAATTTATTTTGAAGATGGATGACATGAAGGGATTCAAAAGATGAACGTACACAAATTGGTGTTTTTTCTGTCAGAAAAACATAACATAGCAACTCTTGTACAACCCTAGCACAGTGAAATTTTTGTAGTATTTTTAAAATCGCTATGGTCAGAAGTTAGCTAATAGTATGTAGTTGATGCACAATTTTTCTGATAATTTTTTAATGAAAATTTGATTTTTTACTAATATTTTAAGTGGACACTTCCTAAAAAGAAGAATTTTGGCCGTGCTCCCCCTACAAATTTTGGATAGTAATTAAATTTTTTATAATAAAAAAAAATGTAGAATGGATTCTAGTTTCTAAAAATGTAATTTATTTGAAATTTCGATGAACAATTAATTTATAACAGAAAAAACACTAAACATTGCTTTTTGGAAAAAAAAAAGAGACATACAAACAAAATAAATTATGGATGAAAGGCTTAACATTGTCAAAAAGCGAAAAAAATTACATCATTGGATAGCTAAGAGAGAACCTAACATTACCCATGTGTTCAATTTTTTTGATATTGAACCACATGCAATCCTAACGGTGAGCACAAACCCGATTATGTGAAAAATTGTAGAATTTGGAAAAACACGTCTCTGGTCATTGGGAATGCCCTCCAAGCATTTGGGTTGGTATTCCAAGGAAAATACCAATCCTAAGGCTTGGGGATTCCCAAAGAAAGATATAAAGTGAGCGTGTTATAATGCACTCATGTTATATCTCATTTTTGACATGGTTTTTTGCTTTTGCGGGAAACATGTCAAGCAAGACATAACATACTCGCATTATGTCTTCCTTTATGTTAAATTCCACTCTATTGAATGTATGTTGATATATTTGTATGTTTGTATGTACATGTATGCTTGTATGTCATGTATGTATGTATGTATGTATGCATGCTTGTATGTATGTATGTATGCATGTATGTATCAATGCATGTATATTATATGTATGTGTATACGTATGTAAGATTGTATCTACACATGTATGTATGTATGCTTGTATGGATGTAGGATTGTATGTAAATATGTATTATGCTTATATGTATGTATTTATGTATGTCTTTAGAGGGAGGGAGAATTTTAAGAGAGAGAGAGAGAGAGAGTCTGGAGAGAGGGAGGGGGTGGA